>JADDOH010001858.1:0-183012 GCA_016648135.1 Agrypnia vestita
ATCCTTATCATAGCAGTAAATTGCTATGTCATCCGCGTATTGGAGTATGGAGCATATCTCTCGAATGGACTCTTCAAGGTCAGCAGTAAATAAACTATACAGAAGGGGGCTGAGGACCGATCCTTGCGGGAGTCCCTTCCAAAGATTTCTGATTAATTTATGAGACGGACCATCTATTAAGATCGTCCTTTCACATAAAATATTAAAGACTAGTTGTACTAATTTTAATGGAAGACCCAGTTTTATAAGCTTATATTTTAATAAGATAGGGCTCACATTGTCATACGCACCACGAATGTCAATAAAGGCTGCTGCAGTACACTTACCGAGAGAAAGAGATATTCTAATATCTGAGGTAAGAATACTCAGGTTGTCAAAAACAGATTTCTTTTTGCGAAAACAAAATTGAGAGGACGAAAGGAGTTCATTATGTTCTGCATACCAATCAATACGGTTTTTAATCATATGTTCAACCACCTTCAGCATGCAAGAAGATAGGGCTATTGGGCGGTAAGAGCATCAAAAATCTGGGTCTTTATTTGGTTTTAGGATTGGGAGAACCAATTGGGCTTTCCATTCCTCAGGAATTTGTCCAGTTTCAAATATTTTATTAATGACAAATAAGTAATAATTTAAAGTGGAGGTGGGATAATGTTGAATCATGATATAGGATATTTTATCCAGCCCGGGCGAGGAATTTTTAAGGTTTTGAAGAGGATAGGTTAATTCTTGAATAGCAAAAGGAGCATCCAACCAAGACGTGGGACTTGTAAAATGAGTTAAAGATGGAGATTCACTGATATGAGGCACATGTGGAGGTGCCAGATTGTCAGCAAACACTCCTAGCCATAGATTGTTGGAAGACCGTTTA
This sequence comes from Agrypnia vestita, assembly GCA_016648135.1. Taxonomy (NCBI): domain Eukaryota; kingdom Metazoa; phylum Arthropoda; class Insecta; order Trichoptera; family Phryganeidae; genus Agrypnia; species Agrypnia vestita. Next base: position 872 of record JADDOH010001858.1, read on the forward strand.
ACGGAAGGAATAAAAGATGAGCGATACTTACGGATCATTGTCCATACAGTAGAAATAGGAGTAGTGGGGGATATAGAAGTACAAAACTGTTGCCAACCCTTTCTTTTTTTCTTTCTTAAAAATTTTTTGGTTTGAGCCTGAGTTTTTTTGACAACTAAGTAATTAGCCATACTCATATCTTTTTTGTAGGTAGACATAGCAGTTTTACGCCTTCTTACGGCCTGGGTACATTCTTCATCCCACCAGGGGGGAGAGGCGGGGAATTTTGGGTTAGGGTTTGATTTTGGGATGCTTTTGTCTGCTGCATGTTGGATAATTGAAATTAATTGAGAAAATGTTGATTGAATTTCCTCAGAGGTAATATGCAAAGGGAGGGGAGCGGTAGAGGATTCAAGGAGTTCGCGGAAGTGGTTCCAATTTGCTTTTTTAAAATTAAATTTAGGAACTCTTTTTACAGGAGATTTGGGTGATTTTGAGACAAATGAGAGGATTATAGGGAAATGGTCACTAGAGTGTGGATCTCCTAGTATTGACCAACTGGTTGACGCTGCTAAGGAATTGGAACAGATAGACAGATCCACCGCACTGGCTCGTTGAGACGGGGGACTGAACCTAGTGGGAGAGCCATCATTGAGGATAATTAGGTTATTATCGTCAATGAATGAAATAATATTAGTTCCAGATCGATCACAAAACGCACTGCCCCATGACTGAGAGTGAGCATTGAGATCTCCAAGAATAAAAAAAGAAGAAGGAAGAAGAGAGATAACTGAGTTCCAAGCATCAATGTCGAATGTGCCATTGGGGGGGCAGTATACTGAAACATATCCCACATCATTGACTTTAGCACCTACTATTTGGAATGAGGGAAAGGACGGAAGAGGGATTTGAGAAAAGGAAAAGGAATTTTTTATAAGTAGGGCTACTCCGCCCTTGCCGTCTGGACGGTCATCCCTGAGACAGGAGAATCCTGGGATCTTAAACAGAGTTCTGCTTAAACCAGGTCTCTGATATTGCTGCTATATCTATATTGTAAGTTTTTAGTAGAGAAACTACTTCATGTTTATTACAAACAGCACTACGGCTGTTCCACTGAAGGATTTGAACATCGGAGGCCATTATGAAGGGAGTTAAGAGATGAAATTATAGAAGCAGCGTTGGACGGTAAAGAATTGCTATTAGAAATTAAATTAATGAGTATCATAAGTAAAGTCTGAATAAAAGAAGAATTTTCATCGCTAATGGCATTTGACAGGGGAGTAGATGGTGGAAGAGTAGGAGTTTTTGTTGGTTGGCTAATATTAGAAGTAATGACATTGGATGGGTTAGAACTATAAGAGAACAGTTGATCATTATGTCCTTGTCTGTCATATCCCGGAGAGCTAGGAACTTTTGATTTAGGATTATGGTAGCAGGAAGATTAGGTGTAAAGAGGCAACTCTGGGGAGTTTGAGTAACGGGAGGTTGAGATGAGACATTGGCAAATGATTTTTTGGAAATCGAGAAAATTTTGGATGCTTGAAAATATGATGCATTATTGGCGGCCATATATTGTTTTATGTTTTTTTGTCTGGTTAATTCTGGACATGAAAAACTAGTCGCCGTATGATTACCTGAACAGTTCACGCAGGTGGGGACATCGGGAGGATTTGGGCATTGATTGGTAAGATGATTTTCACCGCACTTGAAGCATCGAGGAGAGGATCTACATGTCACCTTAGAGTGTCCATAGCGGAGACAATTATAACACTGAATGGTTGGGAAAGTGTACAGTTCTACCGGCAGAGAATTGTACAAGAGATATACGTGAGAAGGAAGGGTTTGGCCTTCAAAAGTGAGGACCACTGTTTGTGATGGTTTCCATGTGACAGTACCAGAGGAAGTATCTTTATAGTTTAGGCGTCTAGCCTTTACAACTTTACCAATATTTTGTGAAGTAGAGATATACGAAATTATTTCTTCCTCTGAAAGATCAACGGATATGCCACGTACGAGACCCAGGCGGGTAACATTAAAGGATGGAAAGTAAGCTTTGAATTTATTATTTTGTGAGTTGCTAAAACTTGATACAAAATTGTTTGCCAAAGCTCCTGATTCAAATTCAACAGAGATTTTATATCTACCTTCTGCCTTAATACCATCTGGGCGAATGCCTTTTGTTTTTTGTTGCAAAATATGTTTACCAAAATCGATTGGGTGGATTGTACCTCGTTCTGTTCTCTGAACATAGACCAGAAAAGGGGATACTGCTGATTCAGAGTACAACAGTTGAGGATGAGGAAGAGGACCCTGAGGAGCAGAAGAAGGCTCTAAAGCTGGGTTTATTGAAGGCGTAGGGGAGATAGGAGGAGACGCAACGATGGTAGAGGGCTTAGGTCTTATTTTTGAAGATCTTTTTTCAATTTTCCTTTTTTTAAAAGCTGAAAAAGAGGAATCTTCTGAGGAATCCAAGTCCTCCAAAGGAAAACACGATATTCCTCTTATGGTAGATGGTGAAGGATGAGGATCAGGGGGATCCGGAGGATCCGGAGAACTTAAGTCCTCCATTAAGGATGTAGAAACGGAAATTCGTTAATATGCTACGATACAACAAAATATAAACTAAATACAAAGGGAAAAAAAGGTTATAAATATCTGTTTTATCCAAAATAAGTAATTATCCAAGAGAGCAAGCACAAACACAACTGTCACTTTGCAAACTTGCAACAATACTCCAGAAAAGAATGTTAAGAAAGGTATATGAAGCAAGTGTTGACGGCACCAAAAAGAGAGGGCAGCCGCGGAAGACGTGGCATGACCAGATTAACCAGATACTGGAAGATGCTCCTGTTAGGAGTCTCAACAATCATCGAGCTTGCATGATGTATGAATGTGGATTAGGGGAGAGTTGTGTGTCAAGACAGAAGAGTGCGGCACTCCATTCTCTCTACCTATCCCCACGGAGAAACAGCGTGAAGGTAGGTAAGTAAGTAAGCACTTTATGGGTTCTGTAAAATTTTTAAGTCAATTTCAATTTTTGAATTTTTTCAGCCAATAATTAAACAACTTTGTATTAACCACCTAACTAGTGAATCTACATTTACCGATTTCAACACCACTGTATCTTCATCAGGAAGGACACAAACTAACTATCCCCTAACTATCACCCATTTTAGCAAATCAATTTTTGAAATTTTATGAATAGCCCGTTACTTGACATATTCTCCATTTCGGCTTCCACTTCTCAATTACCCCCACCATAGCTGTAGCCACGCCCCCGTTCAAAAATTGATTTGTTGGCTAGAATAGGTAAAGGATAGCTTGTTTGCATTTTGTTTTGCCGTCCGTCCCGATGAAGATACAGTGGTGTCGAAACCGGTAGACGTAGAGATACTAGGTTAAGTGGTTAACACAAAGTTATTTAATTAAAATTAATAATCATGTCCAACCACAAAGTTAAAATATTATTCAGCCAATTTTAATTGAAGAGAAACTGGAAGAGGCCTACATCCAGCAGTGGAGGGAAAAAGGCTAAGGAAAAAGAAGAAGAAGAATTTTAAATGATCTTGTTGGTATATATAAATCTTGTATTTAAATAATGCAGACAAAACGTAATGTTTAAACCCGATTCCTCGTTTACAAAAAGATGTTTGATTTTTGGCCTACCTTGTCGGAATCAGGCAGCTTCTGCGCCACGAGCTCCGCACCTCTGGCCAGCTCGCGCTCCACTCCCGGCTTGTGCGCGGCCAGCTCGGCCAGCAGCTTGGCGTGCTTCTTATGCAGGCCCTGTGCGGCGTGCAGGTCGGCTCCCAGTGCACCCGAGCCCGCCGCCCCGGCGCGCTCGCTCACCCACTGTAGCTCTGCGTCCAGCGAAAACTTGAACTTGTGGAACCTGGCAGGCAAACATCACATATTACCAGGTCTGTAGTCTTGAGGAATACAGGTATTTAGCTTCTTGGTCACCTCGGGTATTAAGTATGCAATGCACCACACGAAATATAAAAGAGTAGACAGAAACATGCCATTGCAATATTTCCACACCTTTCATAAGTTGCTATGGTCTCTGTTGATCTTTTCCTCATTAACAAGTTAGTATACACAAATTCGTAACTAGTAATGATACCTCTATATTTTATCTTATAAAGTGGAGATTTTTTTAACAATATTCCTTTTAACGTACATATGATATTCTTTCGAATTATTACATTCTACTAGAATACGCCTGAAATTCAATTCAGCTTAGCTACGTCACTCTTCATCAAATTAGCTTTGTCTCTATGAGACTTTTATAATTTCTCCTTAATTAATTAATCATCCTTCTGGGGACAAAACCCAGTTACTGTGTTCTTAGAACATACTGTCATATAAAAATATTATTAAAAAATATTGTTTTATTCATAATTTAATGAGGAATAAAAAATTAATATTTTAAGTTTTTGCCATTAGCTATGAGACACTGTATATAGATATTCCACGTAATGAAAAAGCGTCATGCCCCCTCCATGCGATTTTCTCTCTCTCCCCCCCCCTCTCTCTCCACCCTCTCTTACTCAGTATCTCTCACCCCCTCTCTCCCTCTATCACTCCCCCTCTCTCTCTCTCCCTCTCCCTCTCTCTCTCCCCTTCTCTCTTTCTCTCTCCCCTCTCTCTATCTCCCCCTCTCTCTCCCCCCCCCCTCTCTCACCACCCCTCTCTCTCTCCCTCTCTCACCCCCCTCTCTCTCTCCCTCTCCCCCCTCTCTCTCTCTCTCCCTCTCTCTCTCTCCCTCTCATCAAACAAAAGAAATCATCCCAAACTTGAGTCCTTCCTCGAGCAGCGTCCTCCTGCGCTGCGCCGGCTCTCGCAGGGCAAGAAGCGCCCGGCTGGCCAGCTTGGATTCCTGCTGCACCGAGTCCACGTCGAAGTGGCCCTCGGCGGCCAAGTCCTGCCCGGAGGCCTGCAGCTCGGCTACGCGCTGCTCCCACTGGGACATCTCCAGCTCCATGGCCTGAAAGACGACAGGTGAGTAATTTCAACACTCTCTAATTGAAAGGTGTAAAAAAAGCAAAGGCAACAATATCCAAAAAATAAACGTTTTGTATGTTGCCACCGAGGGTAGGGGCATGCGGTGAGAACGAGAAGCGTGATATGAGAACTTGAATTCTGAGAAAACACTCATAAACAACATCATCTCATCTCCCTCACTACATACAAGAATCGTCATTCTTTTTGGTGAGTTATATACATACAAAAAAATGATTTGTAAATATTTTCAAGGTATCTTTGTAATAAAATATTATTATTTAAATAAATAAGAAATTTAAAAAATCACATTCTTACAAAAGCCTCCGCTTCTCAGCATCTTCCCTTAAAGATCACACAAAATAATCACCCCCACTGCTCCGCGACCCGTTACTCTACTCAAATATTTTCATAATTTCTGTATTTAGGCTAGTTATAAATTATACCTGATGATGAGAGGGACTGCTCCTCTTGAGATTATAGTCGTGTTAAATTTAACTCGACTAATGTGTGCATTACAAAGTTCAATTTAGTTTAAATTAAAAAAAGCATAACTTTTATTTGGAAAAAAATCGAAATTAAATATTTATCTGGCAGAATATATTATGGAATATTAAAATCTGAATAATATATTAATTATTGTGATAGGAATATTACGAGATATGTCCCTAATTTCACGTTCCCGGTTTCTTGTTTTCACCGCACTCTCCCCACGAATCACGAAATGGCGATGTATCACGAAAAGCTCGGCAGATTTTGTTCCAGCGAATTCAATGATCTGACTTCGACATATATAAAAGGAAAAACAGAGTTGTTAAAAAAAGTAACATTGCTAAAACTTATTTCCGATAACATGTTGGTTTTACAGAATCCAGAGAAATTTCCTTGAACAGTTTTTATTTTTATTTACCTCAGAAACATCTCACTGGGATATTTGCAACTTTTTCTATTATTGCCTTCAAATACAATACAGGGACGATTCATATTTAAACAAAGATTTAAAAGCATTGCATACCTGATGCTTATTCAACAGCTCCTTGCATGTTCTCAGATCCCTGCCCGTTTCCTTGGCCTCCAGATCTCTGCGCAGCTCCCCGAGCCGTTCGCGCGCATCTTGCGCCAGTCGGGCATGAGCGCGCTGAGCGGCCGCCTGGCGCAGTGCGCGTGCGCGTTCTGCGGCGGCGTTGCGGAGGGCGGCCCAGCGGGTACGCAGGGAAGACAATCGCGATCCAACTGCATCGGCGCGGGCGGGCTCGGATGCAACAAGTGCCTCGCCGGTCTAAAATAAATAAATCATTTTTATTATTATTCAAAGCACTTATAAAAAAGAGAGGTCAAACATTTATGATGTTGACAGCTGAAACTATTTTTGCAAAATCAACATTTACTTGAAGAGTCATTAAGCTAGTGAGTTGCTTTGTTGGAATGCTTTCTTAACATTCCGTTACACGCGCTGCAAATAATTACATATTTACACGCGCGGGGCACCCCTGTGCCCCAAAGTAATTGATGGATCATTTGTTATGTGGGTAGGAATAAAAAATAAACGTATTTTATACATAATTAGTCTTTATTGACACTTATAATGAAAATAAAAAATAAATCTTTTCTCTATAAAAACAAGAACAAAAATATTTTTTCCTCAACCTTAGAAAGTTTTAGTTTTTCATACTTTAGAATTTTTATTTTAAAATAATAATTAACGTGTTTTTAATAAAAAATGTAGCATTTCAATAGTGAATGAAGACTCAAAGTGCGAATATTGATACAATATATCCTTTGAAATCATATATTTATATGATTAAACAAGATTTGAAAATCATCAAAATTACTGCATGTTTGAATAATTATAAATTTATAAATATAAAATATTTCTTAATTTCCTACGTACGGATTCTAAATAATTAAGTAAACTTTATACGTATAAAAAAACATATTATGCTTACATACAAATATTTAACACACGTCTGTTCGCTGTAGAACATTAAAAACTTTTTTTTTGCCGCGGCCTGTGGATTAATGCCTATATTTTCTTAATTATTGTAAATAATTTCAGTTTATCACTTTTATATAAGAACAAAGGTTCTATCTAAGTTATTTCCATAAAAAAAAATGCAATCTATCATATAAATTCTGATATAAATGAATAATAAAAACCCACATTTTCGTAAAAAATACACCGAAATATGCATTTGCAGTGAATTTACCGCCTTAAGGCGGCTTCCACAAAAGATGTCACGAAATTATGGGAAATTTAAAAATTTAAGAAATCAGAGTATAGTAAGTAATATTTGTAATTAAAATTTGTGTCCATTACATAACCATCTTAAAAAACAAAGAAAAAACAAATAAAAACGCAACTTAATTTATTTTAAGGGTTGAAGGTTCATTAGAAATTGAAGGGACCCAAAAAAAAACTGATTAAGCGGAGCCCAGTTAATTCGAAATTTAAGAAACAAAAAAATAAAAAATCGCAAAGCGATTGCGAAATTTGCCAGAAATCGTTAAATTCGTGAAAAAAGCCAGTAATTTTGTGAAAAACGTCTGTATTTTTACACATTTCAAGAAATCATTTCCAAAACGCAATACTTACTACGTTAATACAAAAAACGTAACATTTCTTTTGACACTTGTTGTTCTCACTTGAGAAAAAAATTGAAATACCTTTTTCAATTTTGAGAAACTTAAAAAAAAAATGCGATTGTATTGTACTGATTTATGGCGTAAGGAGCTAAAAATTATTTAAAAATACGAATTACCGGGGTTTTCAAATTATCGGGGTTAATCTACTATGATATTAACATTTTGGGGCTAGTGGGTTTGTTAAATTTCGAATTGAATTTTGAATCATCGGAGTTTGAATTAATGGAGTTTTACTGTATAAAAGTCTGCGCTGTAACACAGATCGAGGTGAGAAATGGTCTTAGTCACAAATGGATTCCAAGAGACAAATAATGGTCTAGAGAATTGAGAAGAGAAAGAATATTGATGAGTAAACAAAATTATTGAAACAGCTAAAAATTGTAGAGAGACAATAGGAGAAAGACTTGAAAAGGGGCAATGAATAGACGATGGCCGGTGTTGAATATTACGCAGGTAAAATGGTTGTACGCACACTGGTGACGTTCCTCAGCTGTCCCTCGTTGGCGTGCAGCTCTCTCTCAAAGGCTTCATGCTTCTGCAGCTTCCTCTCCAGATTTGTCAGATCCCTGCAAGATGGATCATACATTGCAACACAATTCAACATGTCTGTTTGCTCTTGCCTCGATGTAATGAAGGAAATGCTTACTCTTGATCGCAGTGATCACTTGGCTGGAACTAACAAGGGATACTCCCCCTTAGTTCCTCAATCACAACAATGAGTCATAAACTGCAGACTATACCACACAAAATCACTCGCTGGATGTCGCCCCAACACTTGGAAATAAAATTATAAAATCTAATACAAACGTAACTTTAGAAGTTACAGTTATGTCATAACATAACCTTGCATATAATTTTCGTTCTAACAACATCATCATGTCAAAATAAATAAAAATATGTATATCCTCAGTAGTCAGAAAACTTTATGTAATTTCCATGTTCATTTTTAATCAAAAATTGCAATAAAAAAGGATTTACAAACCTGTAGGACTGGTCTGTGGCCGTACGCATCTTGTCCTGGATGAAAGCATCCAAATCGTTGGCTTCGGCCGAGAAGTGGTGGTAGGCCAGAGAGGCTTGCAAAGCTCTCCTCCTTTCAGCCGCAGACATGCGGACAGCTTCACGGCGTTCGCGTACCTGGTCCTTTCTTTGGAGAATTCTAAAACAAAGTTTAAATAATTTCGATATCTCGCTTCAAAGTGATGAAAATAAATCACATGCCTCATAATCTGACACAGTCACTTTCAGTAAAGGGTATTTAATTGCGGATTGCATCAACAATTTCAAGAATCACAATTGTTCAGTATTTACTGCATGACACTTGCTTCGGAGAATATTCACGAATCCACATTCCCGCCAGTTCACAAATAACACCTCGACTAGTAAAAACATTATCGCCCGGCCCGGTGAAATCTCGTTTTCGACCTCAGCACCCTCGCACATGAGCATGTTTGTGTGAAATTGTGTGTTTGCCAATTCATTGAGTTTCACCGTCACCTAATCTCGTTATACAAACAACAAGTGTCATCGACAGGTAAGTTGAGTTTCCTATACCTCCCCTTTCATCGTATACCGATCCATTTTACGCTCCCTTCTTTTAGTCCCGTTATATTTTAAAACCCATTCTTATTAGATTAGTGTCGATTAGAATCAATGATCAAAAAGTGGACTCACTGCGGTGTGGCGTAGTGATCTGCTTTGGCGAGCCCGTCCGCTTGCTGGTAGAAAGCGCGGAGACGGTCATCCTGGGCCGCGAGACTGCTCTCAAAGTCCTCATGACGCTTGACGAGTGCTTCCACCGATTCCACCGAATCCTGTCAGTAAGAACAAAAGTATTAACACAAAAAAATATACATTATTCACCTATATAATTATAGATACCTTTGTGCAGAAAATAAAACATTATTTAATTTCAAGTTCCTGCCACCACCGCAATCCCGTAATAAAATATATTCACCCCAAGGTCTTGGAACTCCAAGAAGGCCTCGTGGGCGCCGCTGGAAGCATCGATCCTATCAGCTTCTCTGTTGAACGACTGCAGCTGGAGGCACTGCGTGAGCAGGGCCTGTTTCTTTTTCCAGTCTAAATCAGGTACAAGAAAGCAATATTTAATATTTCTTTATAGGATCATAAATAGCATGATTGATTGCCCCCAGATTGTTAGTCTGATCGACTTATATGCCCCATCGAGGTCATCAAGATACAGTATATTATTCTATTATAGTGGAAATGTCAGAACTAATGCATTAGCAAACTCTGTAATTCCCAGATTACACTCATTAGGGAATGAACATGCAAAGGCGGTTGACATTTTTGCTGATAATATAACTGTGTATAGGACAAAGCTGATACAATTCTTTACATCTCAACGAAATGAAAATGGATAATAAATTTTTCTGTATTATTATTTTACCTTTTAACTAGTATTATTTGTACCTTTAACTGTATTATTATTATTATTTATCTATCTTATGTTTTTTTTAACTTTTTTTTTTTAATTAATTTAATTTATGGTACAAACACAGTTCTTATATATAACATATCAGATTAAACTTTTTTTTTTAAATACTTGGTAGTCATGTAGACCTCATCAGTGAAGAGAAGCTCTTGAGTCTGATGAGTGAGCCACAGTTTTTATTCCTTGTTATAATATATAGGTACATAGTGTATTCAAGTTATTTATTAATACAGTAAAAAAGGTAAATTGATAATGAAAGTATAGGAGTTATTTTGAAAAAAGCTATAGGTTTAAATGATTTATGAATTTAAGTTTGATTTAGGAAAATTTTAATTTTTTTGATTTGCTCTGAGAGGTTACTGATGCATCGTATCTCGATAGATAAGTTATTATAGTAATTAATGGCTTTATAAATATAGTGATGATGCATTTGGGTTGTTTTACATTTAGGCATTATGGTTTCCATTTCTCATAAGTTTGAAATATTCCTGGTTTTCTGTAAGGTTTTTTCATTACATATTTTTAATATGGAAACTTACTTGAAAATATCATCTAAGTTTGGTACTGGAAACAATTTAAAGAGATCTTTTGTTGGAAATGTAGATTTTTTTTCAGTCTTACTTTAATGATAATCCTTTGTGATATTTTTACTGAGTTTATATTTTTCTTATAACAACCTCCCCTTTTATCTGTATTATTATTTTAGCTGTCTCATGTTATTTTTTTAAATTTATATTCTGTATATTTGTAAAAGCCAGTAAGGGCATTAAATAAATAAATGAATATTAAAAATTAATTCAAAATGGCAAACGTCAGCGGATTTTTGTTGCCAAAATTATAAGCTAGTCAAACTTTTCATTGAACGGAGATAATTTTGAAAAGTAGCAATAGAGATATCATAGTTCTTTACCATCATCAACAGCGGCTCTATCATTCTTGAGCGCCGTCACCTTCTCGGCTACCTCGATAAGAGCAGGGTTTCCTTTCACCAACTTCTCGCCTAATTCGATCACCTCGTTCAATCTAGAATATTTTAATGATGTATAAATATATGAGATATGAAGATTTGAAGATAAAATAATATGTGGTGTTCTGAAAACAGCAATATTGCGATGTATGCGAAGTAAGATCTTTATCCCAACACTTAATAGACGAAAATAAAAATAAAAAATAAACAAGACATAGGTATTCGTTGGCGGTGTGGTCAGAAAGAGAAAGAAGTATACAACAGTTATCCGTCAAACGTCCAATATAAGTAGAGTCCAACAATATTTCTCTTTTCTCAATATGGTCCAAAGTGACAATGACAATTTTGCCATAATTTTACAATCAGGACACTGTGAGATAAGAAATTAATAAGTGCATATGAAATAATATTTTTTCTATAAGCTTTAAATACAGCATTAGTACGTACTTATTTGATGTAATTTTAGTTGAAACATGATAATTGTGAGGTTACGTTTGCAGCAGACCGCAGCTGTCAGATCAGACCGAGAAATCGGACATCGCAAATAAAGGTTAAGGCGGTACATTCACTGCAAATGCATATTTCGGCATTTTTTACGAAAATGTGGTTTTTATTATTCATTTATATCAGAATGTATATGATAGATTGCAATTTTTTAGGGCGATAACTTAAATAGAACCTTTATTCTTATATAAAAGTAATAAACTAATCATTATTTATAATAATTAAGAAAAATATAGACATTAATCCACAGGCCGCGGCAAAAAAAAACCTTTTTAATGTTCCCGGGCGTAGAGTGGTTAGTTTAAAATTTCTATGTAAGCATAATATGTTTTTTTTATACGTATAAAGTTTACTTAATTATCTAGAATCCGTACGTAGGAAATTAAGAAATATTCAATATTAAAAAAGATATAATTTTTGAAACATGCTTAAATATTTACGTTTTTTGGTCATTTTCAAACGTTGTTTATTCATATAAAAAGATGATTTTAAACGATATATTGTATCTATATTCGCACTTTGAGTCTTCATTCACTATTAAAAAGCTAAATTTTTTATAAAAAACACGTTAATTATTATTTTTAAATAAAAATTCTAAAGTATGAAAAACGACATCGTCAACGTCAGAATCCGTCTGGCCATGGCAGAGGTCAGTCGTGTTTATGTAGCCGAATATTCCATTGAATTGTTCCATATTGAATTCATATTGAATTGTTCCAGATCATTTGAGGTATCAAGATACATACTGTACGCACCTGTATGCTCACATGTGTACTATACTGTACATATGTGAGCATGCGCGTTCGCATCTTCCATGTATTTATTTCTTTTTTAATATTAAAGGTATTCATTATGATATGAAAAGTATTTCAGAATTATTAATATGTTTTTTAAATTCTACACAGTAATTAATTATTTTATTTATTTATTTATTTATTTATTTGTTTACGCCCATTAGGCTTTTACATAAAGAGTATAAAATAAATTTCAAAAAGCACATACATTAAACAATATCTGTATAGCACCAAAACATGAGTATAAAAGTTAAAAATATAAAGTAAATAGCGGCAATGTGTATAGGCTTTTACCTAAAAATATAACATAAAATTAAAAAGAACATTGAACAAAAAAAGAAAATTATTGGACGTAAATAAAATACGGGAATTTGTCGATAGATAAAATAATACATTTTGATATACGCAGTACGCACGTGGGGCTAGGTGATTGTTTTGTAATGTCATATTACGATATGCATTGATTTAAAAAGGAGTTCAGAATTATTACTATGATTCTTAAATTATTTATGGAAAATAATAAGTCGACTCAAATAATATAAGATCATTTGTCTAAAGTTAAATAAGTAAATATTTTGATATGTGAGGTACTTCTGTGGGGATGCCTGAAGCGGACGAAAGCGCAGAATATATGACCATCTCTTTCTATCAAACCTTACTGTTTTAGCAACGTATGTACCATAAATATGTAACGAACATGTAATTTTTATTCGATTTGCGCTCAGATGACATGTCGCGCACGGCTTGAAAGGACATGATCTATCGATGTAATTTGACAGCTATGCATGTTTGTGAATCGGCTGTGCCGCCTTAAGTTGAAATTTACTTTGAGAGAGATGTGTGAAAATATACAAATCTTCCTATTTAAGTATTTTATTTTATTTATTTCTTAAGTTAGTTGATATTACATTGTATATTAACTAGTATTTAACATTTTATATTCTTAAATCTATTACTTATATACTATCCATAATAACCTACATATTTACATTTACATCTAATCTATGGTACAATCTATAATTAATAATGAATCTTATGCTCTACAATTCTATACTATTTTTACATTTATGGCATTTGTTTTTAAATATATTCATCTAGTTTATATTCTTCCTCCTTTCTGGCATCTCATCGTATATTTTTACACCTCTGTACATTAGACAATTCTGTGTATATACTTTTTTCTTATATGGTAATCTTATTCTATTCCTATTTCTGGTGTTATATGTATGTACATCACTATTTGTAGTAATTTTGTTCAAAAAATATTTTGGCACTTTGTTATTGAATATTTTTTGTATGAAAACGTTATAAATAAGTATTTTTTAAATTTCCATCCAGGTGAGTGCTTCTCTCATTTCTTCAATTCTGGTGTATTTACTTTTTTTTAATATGATTCTCATTGCCCTGTTTTGCATCACTTGTAGTTTTTTGATGTTTCCTTCATTGGCCAGATACAAGACTGTAGCACAATAGTTGATGTGAGGAGATATTATAGTTTTGCATATTAACTCTGCACTATTTTTATTAAATTTTTTTCACAATCTTCCAAGAAAAAATATTTTTTTTATATTTTTTTTAGAACATTTTCAAAATTTGCTGCCAAAGCTAATTTAGAATCTAAAATTACTTCTAAATATTTTATTTCAGACAACTTTTCAATGAGATCACCGTACGACGAACGTATGACTATGTCTCGCTTATTTTTTTTTTTTTTCGTCTATTAAGTGTTGGGATAATGATCTTCCATCCCAATATTGGTGTTTTCAGAATAGCACAGAATTAATATATATTAATGAAAGCAGGGGGTTTCGTAGATTGTAATTAAAGCTCATTTAGTATTTATAAACTTACTCGTCTCTGTGGGCATTTATGTCATCAAAGAGGTCATTGTGTTGCTTCAACAGGTCCTCGGCAGTGGCCACGTCCTTTGCTTTGATCTCCGCTGCCAGTTGCTCCTTGACACCCTGGAAAACAATATTTTGTATTACTGCACCAATTGGTGCAATTAAAAAAACATTAAAATATGCAATTATCATTGAAGATATAATTGAAGACCCCAGTTGTTAACTAACATTCAAGTCATTCTGAGATAATTAGACATTTGCATTTCGCCTTTGAAAAATGTGTTTTATTGCTAATTCAAGATTAATTTTTATTGACTTATGTCACTAAAATATCAAAAAAGTATTCACAAAGTAAAAAAAACGCATTTATGCACAAAAAAACAAAAATATACTAATTTTCCCTAAAAAATGATCATTAACAACCATTTTTTCGCCTCTGGAACTCATTTTTAATAGAATAACACCTTTTTAAAATTGGTAAAACACAAACATCAAACAACCCTTCAAATGCTATCCGTTTTTATCATCCATTATCCAAAATTACAAAATACCTGGCATGTTAATTAATAATACAAAACATGGTGTATACCATTTAAAATTATTGAAAAATAATATATAAGTACATATTATAATAGTCTTCAAATAAAAACAAATATATGACAGTACTGCCAGAGTAAAATTTATATTAAAGGCGTGTTAATTTCAGAATGATGGCATGAACATGTTATTATTGAAGATAACATGTTCTTCCCATTAGTAACTAATTTGATTTTTATGAGAAAGTGTAGTTAACATGTTCATCCCTATGATTTGAACATGTTCTAATTATTTTTAAGTTCTGAACTTATTTCCAATGGAAAGAGCGTACAATATTTAGTTTAGACGGCTTATTAACTCATTTTTGACAAAAAACAAGCTCATTTTTGGCTTATTAACAACTTGCCATGGGTTCTTCAATTAATCAATTCATTAATTCATATTTTTCGCTCATATTTCGAAATGGTAAGATTTTAAAGGAGACATGAAGCCTCTCACCTATCTGTCTTTATAACACAACAGCTATTTTTAAAAGTACATAATCAAAATATCAATTTTCTGCAAATAAGTGGTGTTTAAATTAGATTAAATGTTATTCATTTATTTTCCGAACCTGCAGCCAGCTCAGCAGACTCGCACTGCTTCTGATGAAGATCTGGTGGCCGACTGCGCTCTCCAGCCTCTCCCTTCTCTCCATGGCCTTCTGCTGACACTCCTCCCACATGGCCTGGACCTCGCGCTGACGGGCGTCCACGTTGGCCCGCTCGTTGGGGTACGCAGACTTCACGCTGTAAAGTAAAAATATCTGTAAATATGCAGAGCAGAAAATATTCTTTACACTTTGGGACAGTTACGGAGATAAGAGACGTCAAAATTTGCACATTTTTTTTTCAATATTTCTAGCTTATCTTTTGTAAAACCTTAAGACTATCATGGAAGTAAATTATATTGAATATATTTAACTGTAACTGGTTGCGGATATTTTATACGAACCATATGTTTTTCCGAGAAACGATTTTCAACGTTTCGTTGAATTCTTATTCAACGTCATCAGGAGAACGACCTTTACCCGCGGAGGTAGAGGGCGGACCGATTACTGCTTTCGAGGGCGTAAATTTCTCGGAAAAACATACGGTTCGTATAAAATATCCGCAACCAGTTACAGTTAAATATGTCTAACGACCGTAATAACAATCTTAACTATATTAAATATTATAAATATTACATGTATAACATATTATTTCCACGTTTCAAAAGCAAGAACTCCTCACCTGTCGGCCAGCATGTGCACACGTGCCACCTTATCCCTCAGGGGCGCCAGCTCGCGCTCCAGCTGCGCGTGACGCCGCTGCAGCGCGCGCACCGTGTGCAGGTCCGCGCCCAGCTCGGCGCCTTCCAGCTGCCGGCTCTTCTCGCACATCCAGTCACTGGCCTCTGCGCACGTACGCTCAAAGAGCTCCACGCTGAGACAAAGAAGTAATATTGTAATCAGGTTGCTTAACCAATGCTTATCATAATTCACTCACATCACTTTTCCTGAAAATTTAATACTTCCCCCTACTTTGATTACTGTCAAACTGCTAAAATTCAATTTATTATCTTAAACTATCCAATTTACTCAATATTGTTCAACAAGTTGGTTTTCCTTTATATTTACCTTTTTTAAATGAGAGTTTAACTTTTTAACATTATCTAAAATTAAAAAGCAAATTGGATAGTGGATTGGTAATCACAATCACTGATATCATCCAATACCAGTCAAGAGTAGTGTGGAGGATCTAGGCCTACCCAGACTCTAGTCCCTTGAGCGTGCCAATGGACTAATCGCGTTCGATGTGACCCACCAACGGTAGACCGCGGGCGCCGATGTACCGTTCGCCCGCGGCCCGTTCATTACTCTTCCTTCGATTGCCGCGCGAGACAGTCGCAACATTCTTTGTATTCCGCAAACTATACTATCTATGTGAGAATTTTCTGGTCATAGTGTATATCCATCTCACCATTTATTCATATCTACTTGTGACACACATTTACGCACCATACTGTATTTGATTCACGTAGCATGCCTTCAGCGACCACATATAAATGTGTTAGAAGATCATGTTTCGACAGATGGGCATTAATCTTCCCACAAACACGCAATCTTCATTTCATTTACGTATATACATTCAATAAATCGCGAAATTCATACACAAGGTGTTAAACATCTGCCAAAGTAGCAATTTATCTATTCGCTAATTAGCACAATGAACCGAATTTATTACTGTGTTTCCACTTGTAGAAGTTCTAACACAAGCATTTAGTCAGCACGATTATTCAGATAATTACGTGGATGCTCCTTCCAGACTCTTCTCCTTCTGTTCCTTCAGCCTGTTGAGGTTGTCCCACAGGCGCTGAATCTGGTTGGCTCTCGCCGTGGCTCGCTCCAGCTGCGCGTGTTTCTGATCAGCCAGCTCCTGCACGCCGGCGTGAACACGCGCCAGACGCGATCGCGACGCTGACAGGTCCGTCACGAATTTCTAGAATGACGGGTATGTTGTAGGGACATGTGATCATTTTAATTCGGCGTAAAATTATAAGATTTTAATTGAAAACAATTGGGCACTGCTGTTGCAAGATGTGGAGAACAAAGAAAAATATACATATTCCAACAATCAAAATTTATATTCAGTCAACCAATGGTGCATTACATACTGAATAAATTTCATCTAAAACCTCCGGAGTATTCCATTTTCATCATACAGACCAATTTGGATCAACTTTAATATGTTGATTATATAAAAAAAGTAACTCATAAAAACCAAGTTTTTATTATACTCCCTTTCTTTGTAAAATATAACAACAATTAAAGAGGAATCAAAACATATAACATAACACTAAACTTACAGTAATTTAATATATTTCTAAAATGTCAGATGTTTTGAGCTTTGATAAGACACTTCATGCTTTGAAGAATAAATTCTAAAAACATTTGTCAGTCAATTTAGATTTTATAAATTCGTAGTGAAGAACCTATTATGTATACCGACGGAGTAATTCAAATTTAGAAAATATTCCACGGCGTTGCTAGTAATCAAACTTTTGTAATGATTCCAATTTGAAAAAACTATTAAAAATTTGAAAAATGCAAAATTACACTATAATTATTATTATTTTTTAACGAAAATTTGATAGATCTTCTTGATCATCGCCACGAGTCTACTTGCCAAGTTTCAGCTCGATTGGATCACGGGAAAAGGGTCAAAAATCAATCCAAAGTTTTTGTTGACGGCAAGCAAGTAAGCAAGCAGACGCCACGAGTTAATATAAAGGGAGTAAAAATATGATATGGTAGTAATAAGCAGGTAATTACGATTTTTATTTAAAGTTATTTATAGCTGACATCAGAAAAAAACTTAAAATATTATGGGTAATAAAACAGAAATTGTGCACCCACGATCAGCCCAGCTGTTTCCTTTTGCTGATTTAGTCTTCTGAACTCTTTGCGGTTTTGGAGGATGTGCAGTTGAGTTGAATAATAACATGCTCATCCATTTCTTTCAATTAAGGAAATTTCAAATGATTAGGCATATATTAAAAAATAGTTTTGAAATTTAAAAATGATATCGCATACCTATACTCCTGATAATAAAAATACATCTTGGACTCACCTCGTACTTCCTCTTGGCTGTGTCTACCGAATCCGAGGGATCGTCAGCCCTTAGCAGCTTTTCCTTATCTCGGATCCACCGCTCCAGGTCATCGCAGTCTCCGTAGAAGCCGTAAAGCCTGATAGCGTCCTCGAGAGCCGCGTGGCGCTCATTGGCCATCTGCACCAAGCGCTCTGAAAAGGAGATCATGGAAAAATGTGAACTCTTGACGCGATCTAAACTAAGTTCAAATTTGACAGGACAACCATATGTGAGGCCTCTCCTCGAATATGCCTCTCAGATCTGGAATCCATATTTTGCTAAAGATATAGTTCTACTGGAAAATGTTCAGAGACGAGCTACAAAATTGCCCTTGAGTCTTGAATACCTGGAATATGAGGAAAGGCTGAGTCTTGAAACTGCCCACACTTCAGAAGCGACGAGCAAGACATTCAAGATTCTATCGGGCTACTACAATATTCCTAATACGACAGATATGTTTGCATTAAACACTAATGTGGGCCTTCGAGGACATCACCTGAAGTTGAACAAGTCTCGGTTCTCGTGTAACCCAAGAAAGCATGCATTAAGCAATAGAGTGGTCAATATGTGGAACAGTTTGCCTGAGGGCGTTGTGTCTGCAGCCAGTGTCAACCAATTTAAGAATAGGCTGGATATTCAAATGAGAGACAGTGATATGGGCCTATCAGCTTAAGCTGCCTGCCCATTATCAACAATAATAATGATAACTAAAATATATTTGATTCGTGCAAAATGCTAGGCAACCAAACAACAATGTTGGATGAATTATTTAAATATTAAATTGAGTATAAAATGGTAAAGGCTATGGAGAGGCTTTTGGGTGAGATCGGAAAATGAAATAACCGTAAGTGGTGTTGATTCTCTGCCGCCTGGCATCCACGCTGTCTCCCTGCTGTTCGGGGGCAGGGCGCGGGGGTCTCCAGGCTGCTCTCTTGCTGGCGGGCGCGCGTACCTTGACCACCTGCTTGGTGAGCACCGTTTTCTTCACGCGCTGCACGCTTCGCACCTTCTCTGGCCGGCGGACTTGCACCTGGGCGCCAAACACAATTGGATTACAAACAATGCAAACATACAGATGCCTAATATATTATTGAGACTGTAAGCAATCACATTTTGAGTAAAATCATTCTACAATTATGTCACTTCCTCATTTTTTTTTTAAAAATGATGTGTCACATCAATATTCTTACTATTTTCAAACTAAGCTAAACGCTTGTGCTACGAAAATAGGACTAACTTGCTGGTCCGGAGTGAGTGAGATTCGAACCCGCGATCTTTCGAACACGAGGTGGGAGTCCTAACCACCTGACCAACAAGTTACTGTTTGACTGCTATTTGGCTAGATATGAAAAACTATTGCTCTCTTGGACGCATTTTTAAAATGGAAAACGTACCTAACCTACCTTTCTAGGTAGGTACCTAATCCCCACAGGTTCAATAATAATTTAAATCGATGCCAGAAAGTATGTACCCCGCCAACAATAGGGAAATTTCAAATTTCACATATTACAAATACTGATGAAAATATATGAAACAGATTCGAAAAATTAATTATAATCAGTATGGATAATGTGGGGCGATGTTTTCAATCGTAATTTTTATTATAAAAATCTTTAAAAATACGACTCTATTAAAGCGCATATCATTGTCGTGACGTATCAATTCGCGTGTTTGGTGTAGTGCCGTAGTATTTGTACATCTGGGTACCATACAATTGTGACACACGTATTTGTTTCCAGTGAAATGAAGTGTTTTGGCAGGAATTTAAAATGTAGAATTTCAAAATCGTTTTTATACTCTAATAACTACAAAAATAAAATATTTCATAGACATATTTTTAAACCAAAAGTAAAGATTATTCTATAAAAAAATATGAGAAATTTCCCTATTCTGTGTGAATTTTAAAATATGTACGCTTTTTTCCTGGTACTGCTGACAGATTTTAGATCTTATCCAGTGTTAAGGTTGTTATTTAGACATATTTAACTGTAATTTCGGATATTTTATACGCACCTTATGTATTACCGAGAAGCGAATCTCGACGTTTCGTTGGATGCTTATCCAACGTCATCAGGAGGACAACCTTTACCCGAACATGCATCCAAAGGGAATCTCTGTCACTTCATCAGATTTGGCAAGGCAAAAATCTTATCAACAGAACCGTACCTTATACCCAAATTAGTTAGGGAATCCATTGAAATATACAAACATCCCAATTTCAATAGAGATCACAGTTACAAACTATCATGTATTTGGCGCCCTGTTCTAACGACACTGATTCAATTCTTGAGAGAAGTCACAGTAAAATCCGCCGATGTAACTAGTACATATTGCACACTGGCGACCTCTATTGTAGAAGAAGAGAACACTCCACAACAAAGTGCATACAATTTACGCCCTAGAAAGCAGCACCTATAATCAGTCCGACCTCCACCTCCGCGGGTAAAGGTCGTCCTCCTGATGACGTTGGATAAGCATCCAACGAAACGTCGAGATTCGCTTCTCGGTAATACATACAGTGCGTATAAAATATCCGAAATTACAGTTAAATATCTTATCCAGTGTATTAATGTCGGTAAGACAGGATCCGTTACCTGTTTTTCCCTTCGGCTGTTCAGCTCTATACTCTAGTACCGAGTTGTCGGGCTTGCAATTAGGTATAACAAACTCACCGGAACGATCCTGGGCTCGATCTCCTTGACGTAGTTGGCCGGGATGAACCCGTCTGTCCCGTCGGCCTTCCTGACTGACCACCAGTCCGGGTTGGTCTTGTTGATGAGGAACATGGTCTCACCCTTAGTCATGATCATGCCCTGGCCGGTGAACGCGTACAGCGCTTTAACCTGGTATAATAAAAACTTCATGATCATTCAGAACAAAGTCACCACTATCAATGATAATAATATTGAAATAGTAGATGAATATACCTAGGACACAAGATAAAAATGAACAAAGTTAACCAAACAGCAGAATTGCCAAGACGAATAGGAATGAGCTGGGCTGCTTTTGGCAAACTCAAACATATCTTCGAGAAAAAAGAGATCCCAATTAGCCTAAAAAGAAAAGCCTTTGAATCGTGCATACTGCCAGTGATGATGTATGGAGTGGAGACTATGGCCCTTACAAAAAAAAGTGTAGAAAAGCTCAAATGCACCCAACGATCAATGGAGAGATCCATGCTTGGAGTAAGCCTAAGAGACAGAATTAGAAATGACGAAATTAGGCGCAGAACTAGAGTAGTAGATATCATGGATCGTGTAGCGAAGCTAAAATGGAAATGGGCAGGACATGTTGCAAGGCAGGATGCGACAAGATGGCCTCCCAGAGTTCTGAAATGGAGACCTTGGGAGAATAAAAGAGTCATCGGAAGACCTCAAAAGAGATGGGCCGACGATATAGCCGCTGTGGGGGGAAAAAAATGGCTACAATTAGTACGACAAGGAAGGATGGAAGGGTATGGAAGAGGCCTCTATCCAGCAGTGGAGAAACGAAGGCTGATGAAGAAGAAGAAGAAGAATAAAAACATATATTTTATTTGTTTTATTCTTTCCAAATGATTATAATTATTAGGGTGACACATCTGGTGTTTTTTTAACTTGACATTTAATTGACAGTTATCGTAATATTATTCTTTAATAGGGTTAGGAAAATATAATACGCATCGAAAACATACACATATACGCCACATTAGGATGTACCACTTTGAGAAAGGTTGGAATCATTTCGCGATCTCAACAATCTTTATGGTGAAGGAATGATTAGCGAAAGGGCATGCTGAGAGTGATTTGTTTGCTTTACAGCCGGTGGCGACAGCTTAGACGACAAGTCAGGAAAGGGTCGATCTTCGGCTTTTGATGACCAGGCCTTCTAGCGATTGTGGAAGACGACAAAAGTAGCACAGCTAGAACACTGGACATTCTTGCCCGCGGAATCGACTGCCTTCCAGGCATTGTAATCGGCATTGGTGGTAATTATACTTCACCAATCGATGTCTTCCAGGCAAATGACAAGCAGTAATCGACATTGGTGATAACTATACATCAACATTATTAATAAATATGCATCAACCAAACAGCAATGTTAATATTTTCTGTTCGTAAAATGGACTGAGAGTCCTGATGTCCCCTAGCTGGTTGTATTTGAAGGTTTTTGATAAATATTGCATTTAAAATAATAGTCTCTTCCAACAGGAAAAAACAGATGTCCCATTTATGAACGATGCAGATGAAATTTGACGATTATCTTATATAACAACAAATCATTACACTGTATGAACAATCAATTTCAATTTTCTCCATTATTACAAGCGTCTACAAGTTTATCTGCAAAATGTTTTATGTAGATTACACTACCGCTGCACTCTTCTTTTAAATGATTTAAAATAAGAAATAGAATTACAATCTCCCATGTTCTTGTTACCTGCGGCACGCTCCTCTCTTCCGTCACGGTCCTGTGCTCGAGTCTCTCTACGGGCTCCTCTTCCCAGACCTCCGTGGGTACGAGTCTCGTCTCATTCACCCACTCCTCGGCGGGCGGCGCATTGTCTCCGTCCGCTGCGCCACTGTCCTGCTCAGTCGCCAGCTGTAAACAAAACCAACACGATAACTCTCCTCACTCATTTCTCACGTTTGTTGAATCGTTTTCTAAGACACAAATGCTTCAAAAGGTAAGTAGGAGATAGATTTAAGTCTTACCTGCAAACAGTCAATACCCTGAGCCAGCAGCCTGTCAGCCTGCGCGTTGAGCGTGCCAAGCTCGGTCTTGTAAGCTGACAACTCTCCCTGTAGGGCGCGGTGTCGACTGAGCAATGCCTGAGCCGACGGCTCATCGCTGCCGATGTCGGCAGAACTGGCCAGAGACAACTTGTCCTTCAGCCAGGACTCGGCTTCATTGGCATCTGCGTAGAACTGAAACACATTAATATTTTTTTTAAATCATTCTCTTCCTCATCGTGCAATGAGCATGATGCTGGTTTTTCGTATCGATGTCCCGGTAAGATGTAATTGGGTGTTTCCGTGACTACACCTTTACTAGGGACCACTAACTTAGAAGGTAATTGAAGACAACCTTTAGTGATCAATTACCTGATAAGCTTCTGCGGCCTCTCTTAACTGTTTGTCCCGTAGGTCTGCCAGCTCACGTAGCTGTTCCCAGAGGCGGGCCAGGCTCTCGAGACGGCGACTGATCTCTACACTCTTCGGGTGCTGTTCCTCCACCAAACTAAAAGTTTAAAATCATATTACTGACGAATCGCAGAATAATTTTCTGAAGAAACATTTGATATGTAAACAACACAAAAATAATCATACTAGAATTAATTTGTAACTCACCTGTTTCCCTTGGATGTAACCTTGGCTGTATGTCGCTCGCGCGCTCTCATCTCGTGACGAAGTGCCGTGTGCTTCTGCTGCAGGCTCAGCACGGCGCGGAGGTCCTTGGCCGTGATGGCGGCGCGGCATATGCGCTGTCTGTCCGTTACCCAACCTGGAATTGGCAAAACAGTTGACATTAGGCTCACTCGTGAAAATTAATAAAACATACAGAGCTACTCTACAATACTATGCAGATAGATTCCTTAGGGATTTAAGATTTATATTAAGGTCGGTCGTTTAACATATTTAGGTATTGAAATAATTATTATATTAAACAAATTATATTTCAATACCTAAATAGGAAAATTCGTGCCAATTGAAAATGTTCTAATACCAATGTCTTAATATCGACGATAGTAATGAAGATGAACAACTTCAAAGTTCATATATTATTTTCAATATTTCTGACTTTTCCTCTGTAAAACGTTGAATTAAAGCAACTGTGGCGGAACCGACACCCGGGCGACATCTGGCGTCCGCAGGCACTGGCACCGACGAGAACGGGTGACAGCGCAGCGGATTTATTCCTCACCCGGCCGTCCGCCTGCAAGCACCTTTAAATTGCGTAACTCGCGTAATCGGGAGTGCGTTACCTGAACTATATTTAGCATCGCGCGTCTCATACTTACTAACCCGCTACAGAACCGCGTCATCTTTAGAATCCATAATTAACACAACTCGAGATCAACTTTCCTTATCTTATAAATATTCCTTGAATAAACCCATTGTCAATCGCAAACGTACTCAAGTGTCTCATTTCATAGGAGTTAGTTCCCCGCAGCGACCCGGCAGTCTCGAGTAAGCAGAGTTCCAACCGTAAGTACGAATCAAATAATTACGCTAGAGACACTGGTTTCAGTCTCGATTGCAAGCGAATTGTAAGTCCTGTGGATAGGGTCGGTACCGCTCATGCGGTTACAGGAGTCATCCGCCGCTCAAGCCCACATGACAGCCACACAACTAATATTGGTTATTAAAAATTCATTGGCTTCAACACAAGACAAATAAAATTATTAATATCTCGCAGAAATTTGAACAAGAAATCATTTTTCATAAAATGTAAGCAACAGAAAGACACCAGCTAGGAAAACCATTTACATCTTCTTTTTCTTCTTCCTTAACCTTTTTCCCTCCACTGCTGAATGTAGGCCTCTTCCATTTTCCTCCACTCATCTCTAATTCCCCCCCCTTGATATTGGCAACTTTTTTTCTGCGTCTTATTTCTTCATTTCTGATTTTATCTCGAAGGCTCGCGCCAAGCATCTGCCTTTCCATGACCCGCTGTGTACACTTTAATTTGTGTATGCTTTTTTCTATTAGTGTTGCTGCTTCTACGCCATATGTCAACATCGGGAGGATACATGTATGGAACATTTTTCTTTTCAGGCATACTGGGATTTCTTTATTTTCAAAGATCTTTAGTTTCAATTTACCAAATGCTGCCCAGCCCAGACCTATTCTTCTTGGTAGTTGTGCTGTTTGGTTTTCTTTTCCCAGCTTCATCTTATGACCAAGGTACACATATTCGTCAAGTGTTTCTATTTTCCAATTGTCTATTGTGAATTTATATTTGGATGCGGTTAGTAAACTTATACATTTTTTTAGTTTACTATTTACATAGTAAACTAAAATAATTTATATCATATAAGAAAGACCAAGGAACAAAGTGTCACATTTTCAATACATTGCTGCACGACACTCACTTTCTTCTTCTTCGTGATCCTCTAGGAACTGGTACAGATTCCGGGCATCTTCCAGGCGAGCTTTGCGCTCCTTGGCCGCTGCCACCAATCTGGAAAATTAATTAAGATGCATTTAACAACCTAAAGTTTAAATAACCTAATGGTATAATGAACAGGTACAATGAACAGGACTGGTTCTTAGATAAAGTTAACTGTCCATTTAAATCATTCTTAACTTTGAGCCTATGTGGTGTTTAGAGGAATCTAAATACCGGCAAAGTAAAAAAAAAACATGCTTTAAGGTGCCGATAGTTTTGCATTTAAAACATCATAGAATCCATCCAAAAAAGAATTAGTAGAATATTTGTTTAAAGACAAGGCACCAAAACAAAACCGTTATCTAATAGAAAAATGCCTTAAGCCATGTGTTCACTAGGGGACAAATTGTCCCTCAACAGCACGCGCGGCATAGAGTCTACGTGACGTTGCAATGTCATGCACTGTTCCGCGATGTCGTGCACAACATAGCGCGGCATTTCTACGTGCCATGGCAACATTGCAATGCGCACGGTACCCAAGCGAGCTCACTGCAACATTACGCGGTGCGTCAGTACCACGTGGTATGTTTACAAGTGAATACGCATGCGCTGTATTTGTCAAGATGACAATGTGGGGAAACGAAATTGTTCTTGAACTCATCGAGCTGTATCGATCGAAGATCGCATAGAATATCCGTCCTTCTTTCTCTTAGCAGTAAATAATTTTGCATCCACCATCTTTTTCTGCTCTTACGTTTCGATAAACTCGTTAAACATAAAACAATAATTATTTGCAAAAAGGACCTTGTTTTTAATAATATTAAATCTACTACATTAAAACCTCGTTAATTTGAAATTGCAACCCAAAAAAACATTTCGAATTGCGCGGAAACCCGTTTTCGCTTAATGACGAAGTGTAAATAGATACCGCAGCTGTCATCATAACCTCGTCGGATGACATTTACACGACAAGATATGTGAGTTCCGGTGTGTACACGTCAAACGACCGCGTCACTGTCCCCGAAACATGAGCGTTCATGCGAAATGCATCGCGGAATGCTGCGCTATTTGTCCCCCAGTGAATACATGGCTTTATCCACACATCTTCACAAGCTTGCTGATTATTGAGGATCCCAACAGGACCGTCTTTCAGAATCTGATAAACCTGGTAATGAAAAAAAAAATTGCAGGCGCCCTCTCTTCCCCTCTCGATGCAAGTGTCGATAATGCCAGAAAGATGCTTTATATCCTTCTCTCCTCATTCATCCGCTCAGAATCATAGCCCAAACCACCTGATTCTTTTATTCTAATCACTATGCCTAGATCGGCATTACAATAACAATACTGACAGACAAAAAACTAACCCATAAAAACCAAGTTTTTATTATACTCCCTTTCTTTGTAAAAATATAACAACAATTAAAGACGAATTAAAACATATAACATAACACTAAACTTACAGTAATTTAATATATTTTTAAAATGTCAGATGTTTTGAGCTTTGATAAGACACTTCATGCTTTGAAGATTAAATTCTAAAAACATTTGTTAGTCAATTTAGATTTTCGAAATTCGTAGTAAAGTACCTATTATGTATACCGACGGAGTAATTCAAATTTAGAAAATATTCCGCGACGTTATCGGGCCGCCGTTGCTAGTAATCGAACTTTTGTAATGATTCCAATTTGAAAAAACTATTAAAAATTTGAAAAAACCAAAATTATACTATAATTATTATTATTTTTTAACAAAAATTTGATAGATCTTCTTAATCGTCGCCACGAGTCTGCTTGCAAAGTTTCAGCTCGATTGGACCACGGGAAAAGGGTCAAAAATCGATCCAAAGTTTTTTCGACGGCAAGCCGGCAAGCAACCAAGCAGACGCCACGAGTTAATATAAAGGGAGTAAAAAATAGATGTACTCACTCGTCGTAATCATTCTGCAACTGCTGGAGTCTCTGCGCGAGCAAGTGGGTGGACTGCGCGGGGACCTGCAGGGCGGCTCCCTGCCTCTGCAGGCGCCGGGAAGTCTCGCCCAGGGCGCCCAGCTGCAGCTCTTGGAGCGCCAGTCGCTGCGCCAGCTCCTCCACGCCCACCAGATGCGGGCCCACGTCCTCTGACACCAGCTGGGCCTGAAGACAGACCAGAAGCTGTGAAGCTAGCAACTTACAACAATATACCCAATATATATATATAACTGTCTCAGAAATTATTATATTGACTTTGTTAATATGTAAAATGTAAATAACACGGGCTATATTTCTTACCACAATGCGAAAAGACATAATAAAAATATTCAATAAAAAGAAAACACTTTGTTTAAAGTCACTACAGTAAAACCCCATTGATTCAAACCCCGATAATTCGAAAATCGCCATAATTTTAAATTTTTGAAACCCACAAGTCCCAAAATGTTAATTTCATAGTAAATTAACCCCGATAATTCGAAAACCCTGGTAATTCGTAATTCAAAATAATTTTTAGCCCCTCGAGCCATAAATCAATACATTTTAGTTCACATAATTCAAAACTTTTTGAAATTGAACAAAATTGAAAAGAGTTTTTTCGCAATAAGCAAGAACAAAAAATATTTCTAATTGGATATACTTTACTTCTTTGTATTAGTATAATGAATATTGTGTTTTCGGAATGATTTCTTGAAATATGCAAAAATACAAACATTTTTCACAAAATTAATAGCTTTTTTCATGAATTTTACGATTTTGGCAATTTTTGTGACAGCATCTAGATTTTTTTATTTTTTTATCTAGAATTTCGAATTAACGGGGTTCCGCATAATATGAAATGTTTTCTTTAGGTCCCTTGAATTTAAAATTAACGAGATTCTTCTGTTTTATTGAATAATCGGGGCCAGTGGTCCCTTCATCAGGGTACAAAGTATACTACTAACAATTAAAAATTGGAAAAAATATATACAGGGTTATTTGGAAAACATTAATAACCTCGCAGGACTTTATTCCTGCCTTGATTATGAGTCGAAAATGTTCAAGCTATCATGACCTAAGATCAATAGTTATGGGGATATGCGACATCAAAGTTTGTATTTTTTTTTAGAATATTTCCGACTTATTTTTTGTAAAATGTTGGACTATCATTACAGTAACTCATATCGATTATGAAAAATTCATTGGTTTCAATACAAGTTAAATAAAATGATAAAAACCCTGAAAAAATTCCAATTGGAATTCGAAGGTTTTTATTTGACTTGTATTAAAGGGAATGAATTTTTCATATTTGATACAGGTTTCTATAATTATAGTCCAACGTTTCACAAAAAATAAGTCAGAAATATTTATTAAAAATAAAAATGCAAACTTTGATATCGCATATCTCCTTAACTATTGATATTAAGGTCATAATAGCTTGAACATATTCGACTCATAATCAAGGCAGGAATGTAGTCCTGTGAGGTTATTAATGTTTTCCAAATAACCCTGTATAAGTAAGCTGAATAACTAATGTGAAAAAAAAATTAAAACTATGTACATATTTGCAGAAAGTTATTAATACATATTTAATTTGCTATCAACACTTTTTCTGATATCTAAAATTTTTAACTTATCTGTAATCCTATGTTACTTGTGTGCAAAATTTCTGTAATTTTTTTATATTACAAACTCTGTCATTTTTTTATAATATCATCTTTATCCTTAGTATATTATTTATTTATCATTATTAGTATAGAAAGCTAGTTGTATAAAATTTGTGATGTTTTTAAATATTGAATTTTTAGGCCCTGAAACGTGCTGATTATTCAATAAATAGTGGTTTTAGACAAAGTGTTTTATTTTTATTTATAAGTAAACCGCAAAGTTATTGCGCTGTTATTAAAAAAAAAAAAAAAAAATTGTTTTTAAATATTAAATGAAACCCAACCCTAAGATGTGCGATGGAGGCCAGCGCGGCCTCCACCTCTCTCATGAGCGCCATCAGCGATGAGAGTCTGCCCAGTGCCTCCTGGTGACCGCGCAGCAGCGCCAGCAACTCGCGCCAGCCAGTTAGAACCGCCCGTTCCGAGGCTCGCACAGCCTCCGCGCCGTGGTAATTCTCGCGGACTAGTTCCTCGGCCATGGCGGTTAAGTCATCGAAGCGCTCAGTCCTGAAAAAACAAGAAGTAAAGTTTATTAGATTCCCAAAATATCATTATTTTAAAATTTTGAGAAAAACAACTTTTAATTTTAATGTTTCTTGATTACTAGGATTCAACAGACCTCGCGAGGATGTCGGCGGAGATGGCTTCGTGTTTCTTCACAGTCGCGTCCACTTGGCTCAAGTTGGAGCCGTATCTCGGGTCTGACAAGACTTGAATCATCTCCTTCAAGTAGCCTCTTCTAAGTACAGCCTAGAAAATAAAATAAGAGTGTTGGAATACATAACTATTAATTTTAAAAAACTAACAAGCTTTATAGAAACTACATTGGCTATTTTTAATATCCTGACAAAGATACAGTGCTGTCAAAACTGGTACACTTTAAAAACCTTATATAGTTTATACAAAATGTTCGGGCAATTAACTTTAAGAGGTCTTTGGTTTTGAGCTATCTAGAAACTGTAGTACATATACATAATTCCGTGTGCGAGTTTTCGCAAACCAGTTTTTTTCTATTGTCGCAACAAAACAGACAGGTTTTGATTCACGTGGGAGTCAAAAATTTAACGCGGAGATATTTTGTGTATTCTGGTTGAGCAGACTAATTGTAAGACAACCAGTATGGGTGGAATCTGGTGAGTGGTGATTAAACACATCTAGAGAATATTTTGTATCCAAATTTTCCAATAGAAAGCCCAGAGTCAGGAGCAATATTGAGGGGTTTTAAATTAAATCATTTACGGATTGACGCCTTTGAGATGTGATGCTGAAGACAAGCTGTGCGTGCCATGGACGGTGAGATGTATATGGTGCAGGAACTATACATACAGAAAAGAACAGACAGCTTTGAGAAGCTTGTAATGGTTGGCCACATCAGGTGACGGAGAGGAAGAGGAAAATCGCCTGTCCTTCATTCTGACCGAGTGAAAAAAGCAACAGGTACTTTTCAGATCTTAGGGTTGCTGGGAAAAGGCGAGGGTTTTGTCAAGTTTAGGAAGATTACTAACCTCGATCATTGGGTACCAAAATAGAAGAAATTTGTGTGATGCATGTCATTGGTGCATGATTTTGTAATTTATTTGTTTGTAATCCAAAAAGTTTCTATGCATGAATTGTATTGCATCAACTCCGAAGTGGAGTAACTCCGATGTTTTATTAAGAATGCAGGAACTTCACAGAAGCAAAGGAAGAGTACAAAAATTGCCCATATTCCGAACAACCGAAACTAGACATGATATATATGAAGCAGTTGCAGTGTTACCTTGGTGTTAAACTTGTAGTTGAGGTGCTCGAGGCGCTGCTGCCTGAGCAGCTCCTGGCGCAGCGCCACCTCGCGCTGGTGCTCGGCAGCCTCCAGACGGCGCCAGGCGCGCTCCAGCTCCGCGGGCTGCTGCCACTGGGCCGGCGTGAAGGCCTCCCGAGACAGCGACTTGGCCACCAGGTTGATGTGGAAGAAGAGGGCCTCGATCTCGGAGCGCTCCTTGTACCTGAGAGGATGACCAGGATTATAGAGAGTTCCCTCGCTGTCTATATCGTACATTAGATACGCTACGAAAGGGTTAAATTATCAGTTTACTCGTTATTGCCAATTATTCCAATAAAAAACACTAAAGTAGTCAAGATATATTATTGATGTCTCACAGAGGTGAAGCTGTATATATAGGAAAGTAGGTATGGAAGTTTGTTATGTCAGAAAACAATTAGATTCAATAGAAATCATTTTGAATTTTATCCAAGACAAACCATTTGAATCTGACACCAGGTGCCACGTATGTCGCACGATATTGAATAATTTCCTATGTAAACAGACATCTACAAAAAAGCGTTTAATCTAATTGTAATACACAGAGAATGCACATAAACCTACTTGGGTGGCTTTTCAACAGTTCTGTATTGCTTGAAAGCCAGCAACAATTTTTGGATGCCATCTAGCGAGTTGGGGAAGTCCCTGTCTGCCAGCTCCTCGATCTTCAACCGAATCCATTCCAGCAGGGCCGTCACCAGCAGGGAATACTGGCTCTTCTTGGCGTCAGCATCCATAAGCTGACCCACGATCTGCACAATTTAATCAAAGGTTAGGCAATGCATGTTGATTATTCAAGCACAAGTGATTATTATTGCATGTGACAGATAGTCTCCTAGATGAGCTAAATCAAAATTGAAAACCCTGCAAGCTGATAATACTTATGGAAATAGTAAAAATAATCAATAATAAATCAATTAAGTGTTGTTTCGCATACAGAGTGGAACACGATAATTTATACACAACGTTCTATTCCACTTATTTAAGTTATGCCTAAGCGCTTTTGATGGGCACAACCATCATCTTCAGAGGCAATATTAGAACTAATAACTAATTGTAGTTAACTTAATTGTAGTTAACTAATTGCAATATTAGAACTAATAACTAATTGTAGAAAAAATTAATTATTGTTGTATATGTCAATAAATAACTACCCCTCCCCCCCCCTCCGTCGTCTCTTTACTTTCTATTTGTCGACCATATTGATTTACAATTGGTTCTAATATTGCCTCTGAAGATGATGGTTGTGACCATTGAAAGCGCTTAGGCTTATATAACTCAAATAAGTGGAATAAAACCTTGTGTAAAATTATTGTGTAAAAATAATAGTTTATTATTTTGTTTCTTTTACTTACATTTGCGATTCTGCGTCCAATCTTCATCTCGTTCTTCATGCGGGCAAATGTGTGGTAGTAGCTGGCCACGTACGTAATGACGGACTTCTCGTCTGGTCTGCTGGTGTCCACGTCTATAAAGAAGCATTACGCAACTTGTAACTACATAATAATTATTGTTTTGGTATTGTCACGGTAATCAACCCTACAGTTTTAACCGTAACCTTTTTTAAAAGTCATTTCAGTTTTTAGTTTAATCTCCCAAATTTACTGGGTTTTTTTACTTGAGATTGCATATTTTTACATTTTTACTATACGTATATAATATAATTGTATAACAAAATCGTATTTTATTTATCAGTACAAATAAATAAAATGTATGTTGTTTTAAATTAGGTCAGAAAGCCAGCCATGAATATGTTTCGTGGGTGATGCGTATAAATGGATTTTCCTTGTATATTTTTACTAAAAAAATTAAATTCGATATGTAAAAATAATGATTAACTCATTGTAAATTTTATCAACAAAGGTGCAAACCAGCAAATCAAGTATATAAAAAACTTACCCATAAAAACCAAGTTTTTATTATACTCCCTTTCTCATTGAATCGGGTTTCGCGCCTACTCCACGCGTCGGGCTCGAAAATTAAACAATATGTAAATCCTTATTCAAACACGGCAAAATTATTTTGTGGTGACATTATAATTATAATTTATAGAAATTATATACACCACTTTTTTACTGGAAAAAAATTCAACATGTTTCAAAGCCAATGGCTTCTTCATCAGGATAACAAATGTATAAACATGTTGAATTTTTTTTCAATAAAAAAGTGGTGTATGCAAAGTTAATATCTATGAGTTATAAATATATAAATCGTTAAAATTTCGAAAAATCCAAAATTATACTAAAATGATTTTAAAAAATTAAACGAAAATTTGTTAGATCATTTTTATCGTTGCCACGAGTCTGCCTGCAAAGTTTCAGCTCGATTGGATAACGGGAAAAGGGTTAAAAATCGATCCAAAGTTTTTTCAGCAGAAAGCAGACGCTACGAGTTAAAAGAAGGGGAGTAAAAAGATAAAAATGTGTGGTTAAACTAATTTGTACAATATATATTCAAGAACACATTCATATTTGTGAAGTTGTAATTTTTCAGACCAAAGTTCTGTGAAATTTTTAAATCAAATAAATTAATCAATTAGAAAGATATACAGAAAAATCTAATTCACGAAAAAATATTAGGTTACTACTGGGATTAGAACCCAGGTCACCTCCTTTCCGGGGCCGGTGCTCTGACCACTAAGCTAAAGCACAGAGCATCGGCCCCAGAAAGGAGGTGACCTGGGTTTGAATCCCAGTAGTAACCTAATATTTTTTCGTGAATTAGATTTTTCTGTATATCTTTCTAATTGATTAATTAATTTGATTTATTAATTTGTACAAATTTAACAATATTTATTTAAAAAATGTAGTTTGTGGTTAAGAACGAATACCACAAATTCCATTCTGGTTAAAGAAATTAATTACACCTACATATCTCAAAAATATTATGATACAATGGCTCATAAAGGAATCCTAAGACAGTGGTTTGGCCAGTCTTACCGTAGAGCTATATGATAGAACGGGTAGGGCACAAGAAAAGAATAACGGAAACACTTATAAAAACAGACAAACATACCTTCTGCATCGAGCAGTCTCGGAATACCCAGCTGGTCTTCGGCAGTCACAAACGCGTGATTCAGATTGTCCATATTAGGCTCGCCCAGCAGCCGGTTGTAGTCAAACAGGTCCGGCCTGTGGGAGTGGATGAGCGCGTTGAAGCCGAGACCCGTCCGCCAGGAGTCGGTGAAGTTGGTAATGTGCACGCCCTGGTAGCCGTTGGTCTTGCGCTGGCACCACAGCAGCAGCGCGTCCTTGGCGGACTTCTTCTCGGATGATTCATTCTCTTCGTCCTGATCGGAGAAATGTGTGATGAGCGATATTGTTGGAGGAAAGTACAAGATGGGGTGAAATCAATTATTGGAACAGGAGCAGTATTTCTTAACTATATTATAGGTTAGCTTGTTGGTCTAATGGTAAGACACTCGGCACTCCAGAGAAGTGATGCATCTCGTGAAATTAAATTTCTTAGGACAGGTATGGCGAATATTTTTCCATGAGTATACCGATTATAATTATTCACCCAATTCTCAGAACAAGTGATCACATGATAAAACATATGAAAAAATTATTTCAGGTCATGACACATTTAGAATTCTTTTCAATTTAATCATGAAGACTAAGACATAATATATTTACACAAATGCAAATTCAATGACCTAATTTATTTATTCATATTTACAACAATTTTTAAACCAGGGTTCGCAAAAATCCAATATTTATAATAAATATCTAAATATCCGATAAGATATTTAGATATTTATTATAAATAAGATAAAACGCTAAGAAAAAGAAACAATTTTCATTCAATAAGTTAAACTGTCAAAATAGTTAGATAAAGTAATAAAATATGAGCTTGAACAAGGGAATCCCCAATTTTTATTACCTCGTGTAAACTAAACCTTATGATATGGACATAAGGCTTGAATTTCAATAAAAAGCTAGCCGCACACTTCAGTTAAAGGTGAATCCCCCAACTTGCGATAAGATTGCCATTTCGGGAAACTAATCTCAAGTGTTGCCAATAAACATCAGTCTGCTAAATTTCTAGTTCAGAAGACAGTAAAATATCAATTGATATGTATCCGCATAAATATCAAATGATATATATCACAATTTATATCCGCTGATATATAAATCTTTTAGTTCTAAACATACTGTAGTACATTTTTACTGAGACTTCTTATTATTGATTTAATTTAATTCATAGATGATAATCATATGTAAATATAATCATGTTAATACATATTTTTTTCATTCAATTATCATCGGGTATCAGATTACATTTATTAAAAAGACATTCACTAAATTATTGAACATGAAACAGAGTTGAAATGTACTTTTAATGGAGAAACTACAATACATTGGTTTAGAGTTAATTAATTTCATTGAAAAAATTTCAACGAAATTCGAATCACGTTGACATAGGCCAAAGAATAATTAAAGTTGAGTAATTATGATCACTCAAAAACTCACAACATCAATCTCGATCTCCTGGATCTGGAAACGTAAGATGATTGTCCAGATGAGACCCAAAATGAGGCGGGGGTTTCCGTCAACTATATCTTCAGCTCCGATGGACTCCAGACGAACCTAGAATAAAAAATTCAATATTACGAGAGATTCATCTCAGGCTGGCAATAATTTTCACATCATTTTTTTTTTTTTTAATTAAAGAAAGAGACGTTGATAATACAGGCAAAGTAAATGGTAAAGTAAATGGTTGATGAATTTGAATGCTTCCAAACGTACCACACTTCATGTTGGTAAAACTAATCCACGCAAGCAGAACACTCTGGGTGACACCCTTATAACTTTGGTACAGAAGCAAAAAGATTTGGATACTAATGTATCAGAGGATTTGAAATGGTGTTAGCACATCGCAACAATAGTTAAGAGAGCTCACTCTACACTCTACCTAATCAAAAAATCCTTTTCATCACCCGAGTGTCCAGGTTTTTCTTGAAATATACAAAGTCTATTTGAAGCCGATCCTGGAGTATGGATTTCAAATTTGGAATCCGTTTTCATTAAAGACATTACACCACTCGAAAATGTGCAAAGACGTGCAAGGAAAATGCCGACTGGTCTGAGTAGTCTGGAATACTCGGAAAGACTTAGAATTTTAAAGCTCCCAACCCTGCGGGAACACCGTAATCGCGGAGATCTGATTGAGACATACAAAATCTTGAACAATACCGTGTCGGAATCATGTGTTACCTTGTGTTGTGTGTATGTTTCATCTATTGTCTGACCACTATCTCTGCAGGAACTGCGACAAAATTGACGTTGAAGCGCCGGATACCACGATGTTTTTAATTTGAGACCATCATCTCTATTAATATTTATCGGGTGCTTGTAGATTTCGAGTGCCTCCTTGATAAGATACGTATGGTGACTCTTAGGCTTTCCAAGGATTTTCGGTTCGAATGCAAAATGATGACCGGTATCCAGAAAATGTTCAGCCAGTGTTGATTTTCCTGGATGACCGAGTTTGACATTAAGACATTAAGTTTGACATGACAGAAGACACAAACCAGAAGATTCTGAGTGGCCGTGAAAACCTAAGGACATTCTTATCAAAAAAAAGTGTCTAAAAAACAACAATTGTGCGCGAAATTGCGCAGAATCCAACCGGTTAAGAGGAACGTTAAGACTCGTGGTTAATCTAAGAGAGAGTACCTACCTTGGTGTGTAGGAAGGCCAGACTCTTGTTGACGTTTTCTATCTTGTGCACTCTCATGCGACCGTTGTTAGGCTTGGCCAACTTCTCCCCCGAGATGATCTCCAGCAGCTTCAGGAGCTTTCTTCCGTCCGCCAAGTCCACAAACAGGTCCTCCACCTCCATCCGGGCCTGCAACACATGTCACTTAATTCCCTTCTTTCCTTCATCACTCCGCACAGAGATTGATTGAGAGCCGAAGCTCGTAGCCAACTTGTAACGAAAGCAAAATTCATGTAACAGTTAATTTTAGTAGATTTATTTTTATAAATAACTAGCTGTTCGTACCCGGCGTTGCACGGGTTAAGGATTAAGGCGGTACATTCACTGCAAATACATATTTCGGCATTTTTTACGAAAATGTGGGTTTTTATTATTCATCATCATCATCAGAATTTATATGATAGATTGTATTTTTTTTTGGGCAATAACTTAGATAGAACCTTTGTTCTTATATAAAAGTAATAAACTGAACATTATTTACAATAATTAAGAAAATATAGGCATTAATCCGCAGGCCGCGGCAAAAAAAATGTTTTTAATGTTCTTCGGCAAAGAGATGTGTGTTAAATATTTGTATGTAAGCATAATATGTTTTTTTATACGTATAAAGTTTACTTAATTATCTAGAATCCGTACGTAGGAAATTAAGAAATATTTTATATTTATAATGTTATAATGTTTCAAACATGCAGTAATTTTGTTGATTTTCAAATCTTGTTTAATCATATAAAAATATGATTTCAAACGATATATTGTATCTATATTCGCACTTTGAGTCTTCATTCACTATTGAAAAGCTACATTTTTTATGCCTCATATGCCGTCTGGCCGCGGCAGAGGTCAGACACGTTTATGTGGTCAAATGTTCCTCGTCATTTATTTCACTATTAAACGTACTTCTACGCCAAATTTGACATTTATATGAATTATTATTATATAATACGCTCAAAAGCAATTGATATCTCCCATATATTAAGGTTTTATATGGATTTTCGAATGGTTTCATCCTTTTTACACTTTGAAAATGCATCACATGTCAGTTTCACTATTAGCCCAATTTCAACGACAAAGTCCAGAATCTCATTTAGATAAGTCAAAATACGCACTGTACGCGCCGTGGGCATGCGCGTTGCCGTAATTATTTTTCGTTTATATTACAGTATACATTAAGATTTGAAAAGTATTTCAGAATTATTAATATGTTTTTTAAATTCTATACAGTAAGAAATAATTGGACGTAAATAAAATACAGGAATTTGTCGAAAGTTTAAATAATACATTTTGATGTACGCAGTACGCACGTAGGGCTAGGTAATTGTTTTGTATTGTCATATTACGATATGCATTGATTTAAAAAGGAGTTCAGAATTATTAATATGATTCTTAAATTATTTACGGAAAATAATAAGTCGACTCAAATAATATAAGATCATTTGTCAAAAGTTAAATAAGTAAATATTTTGACAGTTGAAGTACTCTGTGAGGATGCCTAACGCCGACGAAAGCGAAGAATATATGACCATCTCTTTCCATCAAAACCTTACTGTTTTAGCAACGTAACCATAAATATGTGACGAAAGTGCAAGTTTTATTCGATTTACGCTCAGATGACATCTCAGGCACGGCTTGAAAGTACATGTTCTTTCCACGTAATTTGACAGATTCGCGTGTTTACCAAACAGCTGTCCAGCCTTAAGTTGAAAATAAATTTGTGGGGGGAAACAAAGGTTTGATTCGAACGGTATAGATTTGCATCAAAATATATCAGAGGGCGGAGAAAAGGTAAAAGGGGAGGGAGCAAATATAGCCTATGTTACCTGCCGAGTCCTAAAGAATAAGTTTCCAAATTTGGAGTCCGATCGCTCGAACGGTATAGGTTTGCATCGAAAATATATCAGCGGAGGGAAAGGGTTAAAAGAATAGGGGGAAAATGTCGCATATATTATCCGCCGAGTCCTTAAGAATAAGTTTCCAAATTTTGAGTCGATCGGTCAAACAGTACAGATTTGCATCGAAAATATGGGGAGGGAAAGGGGTATGAGAATAGGGAGGAAATATCGCCTATGTTACCCGCTGAGTCCTAAAGAATAAGTTTCCAAATGTTGAGTCCGATCAGTCAAACGGTACAGATTTGCATCTAAAATATGTCAGGGGGAGGGGAAGGGGTATGAGAATAGGGAGGAAATATCGCCTATGTTGTTTCCCCCACAAAACTTAATCCTTAACCCGTGCAACGCCGGGTACGAACAGCTAG
Source organism: Agrypnia vestita (assembly GCA_016648135.1). Lineage (NCBI taxonomy): Eukaryota > Metazoa > Arthropoda > Insecta > Trichoptera > Phryganeidae > Agrypnia > Agrypnia vestita. Next base: position 39,751 of record JADDOH010001858.1, read on the forward strand.
TTCATGTATAAAATAAAAAATATTTTTCATAATTATTTCAAAATTGGATCAATCGACGTGTGCAATAAAATTTTTGGATATATATCCAATTTTTGATATACAGGGTTATTTGGAAAACATTAATAACCTCGCAGGACTATATTCCTGCCTTGATTATTAGTTGAAAATGTTCAAGCTATCATGACCTAATATCAATAGTTATGGAGATATGTGACATCAAAGTTTTCATTTTTTTTAAATACTTCTGTTGGACTATCATCACAGTAACTCATATCGATTACGAAAAATTAATTCGTTTAAATACAAGTTAAACAAAATGATAAAAACCCTGAAAAAATTCCAATTGGAATTTGAAAGTTTTTATTACAAATTTTGGATCCTGTTATACTCTAAGTTAAATAAAAAGAGCACTTGGTCAACGTACCTTTTGCAAAAACGAGTTCATCCATTTTGTAAAGGTCTTCTTCTGTATGTGCAGGCGCTCCTCCTGAAGCGCCTTGATCCGGCCCTGCTCAAACTTGGCCACATCTTCGCGCTGCGTCATGCTGCTGCGCTGTTGGACCTGCGCTGCGTAGCCCCCTGGCTCATACTGCGGCCCTGCGGAACACACACGCCGTGAGCGTCAGTTAACACCGTTGCGAGTCGACTTATAAAATAAATTTGTCAGATTGGGCACACTGCAGCAGCCCACTATTGAGACAATAAAGACCTAAAAAGTAGTAGTAGAAGAGTATTGGATCAGCCTCAAAAAAGCACCAGAAAACGCTGTCAGATAATCTGTTAAACATGAGATGAAGCAAACATTGAGAACGTTAGGCTGGCCACGTGACAATTGAAGACCCCACGCCTAGAAGTTGTTAACTAACATTCAAGTCATTTTGAGATAATTACACATTTGCATTTCGCCTTTGAAAAATATGTTTTATTGCTTATTCAAGATTAATTTTTATTCATTTATGTCACTAAAATATCAGAAAAGTATTCATAAATTTAAAAAAAACGCATTTATGCACAAAAAAATAAAAATATACTAATTTTTCCAAAAAAAATGTACTCAACAACCATTTTTTCGCCTCTGAAACTCATTTTTAATAGAATAACACCTTTTTAAAATTGGTAAAACACGAACATCAAACAACCCTTCAAATGCTCTCCGTTTTTACCATCCATTATCCAAAATTACAAAATACCTGGCATGTTAATTAATAATACAAAACATGGTGTGTACCATTTAAAATTATTATATAATAATCTTCAAATAAAAACAAATATATGACAGTACTGCCAGAGTAAAATTTATATTAACCATAAATATTCCAATCAAATTAAAAGGCATGTTAATTTCAGAATGATGGCATGAACATGTTATTATTGAAGATAACATGTTCTTCCCATTAGTAACTGATTTGATTCTAATGAAAAAGTGTAGTTAACCTGTTCATCCCTATGATTTGAACATGTTCTAATTATTTTTAAGTTCTGAACTTATTTCCAATGGAAAGAGCGTACAATATTTAGTTTAGACAGCTTGTTAACTCATTTTTGACAAAAATGTTGGTTAATAATGTATATTATTACATTATTATACAACTTCTTGCCATGGGGTTTTCAATTATTGACATGTGACTTACGCTTGTTCCGACAACTTCATGGGTTAAATTGTATAGACAAATGCAAATACCTTCCAGGAGTCAGGTAAGGGAGTGTCAGAGGAAGGAAAACAATTTTATGTACCTAACCATAAATCAATATTTCAGGTTAATTAATAAACTTGTAAACGGCAGAACTAATAAAAACCAACAAATAACACGTTAAACTGTTTGCTCACTGCTTTACGCTGCGTACGTAACTGACGGTAGGTTGGTGAATAAACATGATAAGGTGGTCACACCTAAATACAGAATGCAGTGTTACTTTACCAAGTGGGGATTAAATATAATCAATTTTCAATATGAAAAAGTAATCCGATGTAATCCTGCAATAACATTGGTCAGATATCATGACTGATAACTTTAAACTGTCGAGTTATGTTTAGGAAAAATTGCTAGTTGCACGTTGGCGAATTCTGAAGATAAGAAAAATTATATAGATTAGCGGTTGTATTTTGAAATAAGCAATATTGGTATTTCTGTATCTTGACAGTTGCCAATATTGAATTTTTTAGTTTGAAATTAATGATTTCAATCAATCAGAAAGCTCGTTGTTCATAATTGTGAATAACTTAATGTTTGTTTACGTTTTAGAGATTGAAATCATTAATGTCGAACCTGTCAGACTTAAAATGTCATTACAATGTTATACAATAACCGTCGAGATATAGAAATAGCAATATTATTTATTTCAGAATACGGCCGTAAATATCCTGTCTGCCTACCCCTGCGGAGAATGATGATAGGTTAGTTTTTTTTAAATAGAGATGCGAAAACGGAATGCGTGTCACATCAATATTCTTACTATTCTCAAAATAAGCTTGTGCTATGAAAATAGGACTAACTTGCTGGTATCCCGGAATGGGGCTCGACCCACCGACCATCAGATCACTAGGCGAGCGTCATGACCACTACACCAACAAGTTACTCTTTTGATTTAATTTTAAGTTAATTAATGGCAATTCAATACGATGACTGAAGATTAGCAAGCATTTTGCAGTTTTGTGTAAAGAAAATTGTTAAAAAATGGGGCTACGAGCAATTTTTACTTTTAAAAATATATATTGATATATACCAATCGATTCAAAGATATGGATTTCCCCAATACCCCATTTTCTATGTAATCATTTTATCCTATTTCGTGCAATCGACATCACACTAAATAGGGAGGTACATGCATACTTTTTACATGCATCATATTTACAGATGGAAGAAAAATGTCTGATTCATCTAGAAATTGATTTACAAAATACAAATTTTGCTATTCGACCCATTTACACCTTCAACTTTTTGCAAATCAAATGCTTGAATTTTAAGTCCAAAAATCAAGTGTCAATAGATCTAAAATATAAATAAATTATATCTTGATTATTTACATTTTAAATTCATTTTGAAGTAAAAAAATAACTGTTTACCAGGGGCGTGCAGTGAGAACAAGAAGCATGAAATTTACCAAACATAATAATTTTGTTGTCTGTCCGTCCATCCGCCTTTCTGTCTACTTCGTGTAACGTCCATAATTTCATTTGAATTCAAAGCTAAAAGAACTAAATTAACGGAGGTGTGAACCCGGGCTAGCAAACCCAAACCGGCCGCCTCTCCGTGGACTGCCAAAAATATATACTAGGGCATAACATAGACACGAACCAATGTTCCGTCATTTGCAGCTAGTTTAAATATATATTTGGAAAATAAAATTAAATCAAATATTTATTCGGCAGGATACTATGAAATATTAAAATCTGAATATGTTAATTATTTTGATAGGAATATTACAAAATATCTATATCTCTGATTTCGGTTTCTTTTCAAAATATATGCTTAGACAAAAGTCATGCTTCTTGTTCTCACTGCACATCCCCACCTGTTGAATACTATATCATGTTCGGATGCATTATATCTAATGATTTAATTATTTTTTCTAACTTGATTCAAAAAATGGCATATTTTTTTAAACTATTTTTCTCACAAAAGTATCCCAAAAATATTTAAAAATCCATAAACTAAAATGAAAACACCATGCACTAGCTATGGATATAATAAGCACAACGATTCAAATGGAAAATTATCAATATTATATAAATTTCCTGACTTCTGCTCGTCCGTGTCATTTAGCAACGTAACACAAACATGATCATCAAAAAACACCGCGGTTTTCTCAATAAATTGCGTAAATTCTGATTTTTTATTAAATAAAGATTATAAAAATTAGTCTTGTGTCGATATAAAAAAAATAAATGATCATCTTTTTGTAATAAATTATCCAATTTTTACCCAAATTTTATTCTCCTGGGGTGGTGTGATCCCTCAAAGCTTTATTTTTTTTTTAATTTGAAATGATGTCGCAAACGAGAAATATTTCTTATTTTGTTAGACACTTGAAAAAATCCTCCGAGCCAAACGGGAAAAATTCACCAGCCCTGAAAATCTAAAACAATCCACCAAAACCCGACAACGTGAAAAAGACAGAACACACAAGAAGAGCACAAAAATGTTGAGAATGAAACAAAACCAAATGGAGAAAAAGGCAGTTAAAAAGATGGTGAAAAAGCTTCAAACAATAAAAAACAAGTAAAAATCAGAAACAAGACACACAAGAGATAGTGGTGCAAATGAGCGAATCCCAACGGACAAAACAGTATAGTGTGCAGTTTGAGAACGAAAAAATAGAGAGTAGTAGTGGCGTGCACTAGACACGGTTGTGCCGCTCATATCGATGATGTAACAGTGCATTTAAATATATGCATGCATGCACTCGAATTGCATAATAACTAGAGGTTTTGTATGCAACTGAAATGCACACTTTAACAAGCAATTTTTTGTAAAAAATATTGATATTCGGCCGTATTATGAAAATAGCAATCATTGATTATATACACCATATTCAAAATATTAAACGGCCACACTGATGTGCCTTCGTTACTGGGCCAAATAAAATTCAATATCCCTTCCCGTAGACTCAGAAATAATGAACTGTTGTTCCTTCGCCATCATAGAGCCAAGTATGGATTCCATGCTCCCATGTCACGGTTATGTCGTCTTATAAATTCAAGACAGGATCTGGACTTCTTTGGTGTAGGTCTGTCCAGATTTAAACAATCTCTGATTAGATAGTCCAGACCTTGTCTCCATCTTGTTAGTAATTTTCATTTGTCCTTGCTTTTGTATTTAAATTGCTATAATTTTTATTCTGATGTATTATATATTGTTCTTGTTATGTATTATATTTTATTGGACTATGTCCGTTAATTTCAATAAATAAATAAATAAATAAAAATAAAAATTTCCATTTCGGTATCTTGACAGTTATTGTATAACATTGTAACGCCGTCAATTTTGACGTCATTAAGTTTGTCAGGTTTGGAGTTGATAAATTCAACCAACCATAAAACGTAAACAAACGTTAAGTTATTCACAAATTGTTTACGTTTCACATTTGTTTACGTTTTAGAGCTTTCTGATCGGATGAATGCATTAATTCCAAACCTGTCAAGCTTAATAACTTCAAAATTACTTACTTACTTACCATCACACCGTTTCTCCTTGGGGGGTAGGAAGAGAGGACAGAGCATCACACTCTTCTGTCCCGACATACAACTCTCACCTCATCCATATTCATACATCTTCGCATGCAAGCTCGATGGTTGTTGAGGTTTCTAACGGGACCATCTTTCAGTATCCGGTTAATCTGGTCATGCCACGTCTTATGCGGTCGCCCTCTCTTTCTGGCGCCGTCAACACTTGCATTATATACCTTTCTTACTATTCTTTCCTTATTCATTCGCTCAACATGCCCAAACCTGTTTTCATTCTATGAATTACGCTAACATTAGCTTTACACCCATTCCTAATATCTTCATTCTTTACTATCTATCATAAATGGATTTGTCACACATACGTCTAAGGGATCTCATCTCCACCTCATTCAATCTACTTTCGTTCCTCTTCTGCCAGCTCCAAGCTTCACTTTCATACATCAATGTCGGTACCAGAACTTCATTTTTTGCCTCGGTAGACTTATTTCTATAAAAAAATTATTATTCAAAGCACTGTTTACCCTACTCCCCGCAGTCACTCTCCTTTCGATATCTTTCTCAACATTCCCTCTTCTATCGAACATACTTGCCAAGTACACAAACTCAGCTACTTGTTCCAAACATTCATTGCCTACTAGTATTTCACACGTTGTCTTACTTTGCTCCTTCTCAAATACCATCACTTTTGACTTCTTTATTGTCAATTGTCAAAATGGATGGCGTTATAACGTTATGCAATAACAGTAAAGATACCGAAATCGCAATTTTCAGAATACGGACGAATATCATGTTTTATTTAGTAATTAAAAAAGATGAGGAAAGCACCATCTTGACATATGTTTTTTTCCTTAACATTATAGTTTGAAGTTCTAATAATAATTTGAGTAATCACTAATTGAAAAATTTACAAAATTTGTCGACTTATGACAATTTGAATGTAACGTGGCGGGTGAATTTAATTATTCTCTTGCGTTTTTCTTGAATCTTCGTTTTAGTCTAGACGAAATCGGCCTCATAATTTTAAGAAAGGTAGTTTGGAGAAAAACGCAAAAGAAAAATGAAATTCGTTTAAAAATTCGCCGACCCTAAATGATTCTAGTAAACACAATAAACTCGGGAAGTATTTATTAATGCAGCGCACACCTCTCGAAGAAGAACACAAATCTGAAAGGAAAATGTTCAACAGAAACCACACAATGAATGGCAATGACAAACACACAAGACACAGAAGGAGATCGTGCAAGTGATGAAGCAAGCATGAGTCCACCAGACGAGACAAGAATCCACCAAAGCATGCAGACCGCGTCCGGGGTCTCCCTACCATTTCTCCTGCCCGACGGCTGGAACTCCTGGTAGGACGGGTTGTTGTAGTGCTTTCCGTGCATGGTGCCTTGCCGGTCATGGGTGCTCCTCCGGCGGGCCTAGCGACGGGGGCCCTGGTCTCTCCTGGCTGCGCTCCTCGTCCTGGGCGGTCGGTAAAGTATTCATACATTTTAGCAAATACGAAAGAGATATTAAGATCAAGCGATGTGACGACTCGTCGAGGTGAAACGATAAAGATATTAAAATATATCGAGATCCAGACGAAAATTTTAAATAAACCAAATTTTCATATCTATAGTGTCGATAATTACAGTCGTAAGAGAGGTTTTAAGATTTTAATGGTGCGCGTGTTTGGATGAGATTGCTCTCTCGGAGATTTGTCGGTAAATGTCGGTGTACATCAGCCATAGCTCGCTCCGCACTCAACCGATTCCCAGATGAGCCTTCCATACCAACCTCATTCGTTGACACAAGAGTTCCACAAAAAAGATCCGGAATATATGCATCCCAAATTAATGAGTAACTCAAAATGTTGTGGTAAAAACATAGTTCTATATGATTAACTATTACATATTGAAGTTATACTAACAAAATTGTTTCTTATAATCGTGCAGAAATACAAAAACCTTTATAAATTCTTAAAATTATGTTGCATCTGTTTTCGATACTTTTCATATAAATACAAGTTGTTGAATGTAAAATATTTAGATTGATAAAGCCTTCAAAAGGCGAAACACGTCTCATAAAACTTAAAAATGTAGAACTAAGAAACAAGTGTTTTTATTTCCATACTAGCCGAGGACTTGCATTTTGAAGCTGAAAATTCGTGAATAAGAAACCTTTTTTTTTAAATTGACTATTCGCTTGAACGTAAAACTGAATATAATAAAACTGCTGTGCGTCAAAAATTATGCACTTTTACAACAAACGAGATACGAATACAAGAAGTAGGAACTGACACATAAAAGTGTGTCAAAAATGACATGTCAGTTCCTAAAGAATAAGTATGCAAAAAAAGAATAAGTTCAGTCAGTGTAGTTTGTATAGAAAGTGTATCGTGGGGAGATGGTGGAGTAAAGGGGGAGGGGGGAATTTCGAACATTTTCGACTCTTGTATGTATGAGAAAAAACGCAACCAACACACCCATTGCCGACGAAGAAACACACTTGTTTTGTGGCAAGAACACCCCATAGGGGTGAAACGCCAGGTAAGAAAAAGAGGAAGAAGATTCTTGCATGTTGTTGGATTGATACATTTAATCCCAATTACAATAATTTCATTGTCTGTCTGTCCGTCCGTCCATCTGTCTGTCTGTCTGTTTGTCCCCGTAACTTCCGTAACTTTTTATAGAAATTTTTTTTTCGAAATTTTGTTTCGAAACTTTTTTTCCTAAAAAAATTTTTTGAACAATTTATTTTATAGAAAAAAAAAATTTCGATTTTATTTTTAATAAAATAAATAAATACTAAGGGCCTGTTTGATCAGAAGTTAGAGTAAGGCCCCGGGTACGATACGAACGGCGAGCGGCAGAGCGTCAATTGGCGTCAATGCGGCAGAGCGGCAAGCGGTGAGAAGCACCGGCTATGCTACAAAGCGGCTGAGCGGCAACTTCTGTCAGTCGCTATATATTCGTCATACTCATTTTAAATGAAAACGTCAGATATTTATGGAAATTTCATTTATTGAATGTTAAGAGGAAATATGGCGTTCAGCCGATAAACAGGAGTAGAAGGATTTACGGAGAGTACCGCCATTTGTTTAATAATTTAACGAAACTTTTTTTAATATACAAGGATGTCTATACAAAACTTCTTCCCACAGTTTCTTCGTAATCACACAATTTTTAAAATCACTATGCCTGTCATTCCACAAACTTGTCAAACTTTACACTCGAAAATTGACGAAAAAAAAACAGACGCTTGAGCGGTGAGCGAAATTTAATGTCCGGGAACAGCGGCGAGCGGCGAAGTGTGAGCGGCAAGCGGTGCCGCCCTGCCGCTCTTGCTTATCGTAGCCTGCTACTACCACATCTGTATCACGGTCAAACAAACCTAAACGTGAGCGGCACCGCTTCATAGGCAAGAGCGGCACTCTTGTCTATGTCTGCCGCTCTGCCGCTCGCCGCTCGTATCGTACCCGGGGCCTAAGAGTTAAGCAAAAAGCATAAATTTTTACGAAAACGGGTTTTGTGATTGGTGGAGAACGCAAAAATCTACGCTTTTTTCCCAACTATTACTCTTACTCCTGATCAAACAACTGGCCCTTATTCGTTAGTAAAAGTACCGTCTTTTTTGACGGTAACAGCTGGTTAAATATAATCTACGTTTATTTAGTTACATCTGCTTCATTCTGTTGAGAATTTCGAGAGCGGGGTGATATTCGTACCAATACCATTAAACGTAAGAAGCGCCTACCGATTCATCAATCGGTAACCGGGATTTTTAAACCTTCCAAGTAATTATTGAGTAGGTACCTACGCGCGGTAACGGCCGAGTTTTCCGCCAATTTACAATTCAATTTTGTAAAATCATCGCACCGTTAAGGTACTGACACACACGCTTATTAGTGGCACGAGAGCATGCGCAGTATTGACCTTCTTTAGGCCTTGCTTATTAGTGGCATGTAGGGAATGAAATCCCGAGTCGGGATTGCCCTTTCGGGATCCCTCGAGATTAGAATTTCCAATCCCGCGGGATCACTACGGATCAGGATCCCGAATACTTTTGTGTTTTTTTTGCTGAATAGCGATTAACGGCAATGCCTTGCATTTTTATATCGGCAATTTTAATAAAATGCTCATTATTAATCATTGCGTTAAAGTTTTTGTAGGCGTTTTTCCAAGCATCAATCAGTCAATATAGTAAAAACTACTAACTAGTAGTAGTTATTAGTATATTACTATGTTAGGTTGATAAAATACAGCATATTATTCAAAGCTATTTTCATTATTTGAATGTGACATGAATATAAGTTTTAAGTACTTACTAAACGCTCTATAGACATATACAATTAAGCATACAAAACATAAAAAATGCTGATCTATCCCGATGATCTCGTCCGATTTTTCGGTTCGGGATTGATCTACCTCGAGATCTCGCGGGATCGGGATTGCATTCCCTAGTGGCATGTGTGTACGCACATTGCTAGTAATGAGCATGCTCATTAGTGGCACGCTCAAAAATCAACCGCCGTTTGATTTATGAGCGTGCTAATATCATTCACCGTGAGAAGGGATATCTTTTGAGTATGTGTGAACAGGCTTGCTTGTTACGAGCATGCTTATGTCATTCGCGGGCTTCGCGACTAGTATTATCGATGCGATCTTCTCAGTCCGCGACAGATGAAACAAATATGGCGCGTTGGGGAGATGACAAAACATTACTTTTCGTGACTTATTATAGGAATCACGAATGTCTGTGGAATACTCGGTAACCGCTATGTAAAAATAATACAGCGAGTAATAATGTTTATGAAATAAAAATTTGTTCCCATTTTGAACAAGAACGTCTCTATTCTATGACAAGAGCATGCCAGTAATGAGCGTGTGTGTTTGATTAAACCCAGGAACTGTTTTGATTTATTGGTTCACTTCAATTTTCTATTTCAGTTTGCAAAGTTTCAATTTTGAACTAGAGCATCTCTATTCTATGACAAGAGCATGCCACTAATGAGCGTGTGTGTTTGATTGTTAGCTTTGAGCATTCTCATAATGAGCAAGCGTGTACAGTTGTTAGGGCATGCTAGTTCTGAGCATGCTAATGAGCGAGCCAGTAATGAGCACGCGTGCCTGCACCGTTAGAGCCGTCAATCTGGAGAGAAACAAGTGCGCTGGCTGCGCGCGCACGCCGGCCTTGCGCGGCGCACAGCTGCTGGACAAATCGGCTTTAACGTTTATGGCGCGTGAATAATTCTCTTATCCGCGTTTTTCTGCGCAATAAACCAAACCACGCCGGCAGCGCAGGCCGCTGGAATGTACAGGGTGTCTCATAGCTAGTAGCAACAACTCGGGAAAGTCTTCTTCTTTCATGAAGGTTTTTCATATAAATAGTTTCGTTTCTGTGAGGCTTCTATACAATATTATATTAAATCTTAATCAAAAACACGAACTTTGTTACCTCCACGAAAGTTTATTAATATTTTTATATTTTACTACTTTTTTATTTTTTTATTTTAATTTATTAAGAATCCAAATTTACATATATATATTTATTTTTTTTACTTGAATTTTTGGAATCGCCACTCAACTAGCCCTTGGGCACGTTCCTGAGTGTCTATATATAGTTATATCTCTATTCGACAGGTGAAGTATTAAACTCGCCGATGAGAGATTCCGTTCCTCTCGAAACTTGAGTAGTAAAATATTATTAAACCCACGTAGAGGTAACAAAGTTAGTGTTTTTCATTATTTTCATTATACTTTATTACATTGGTTTCACTATGTTATTATTCATCACTTCATTATATTCACATTTTCCATTCTATTGCTACTGTTCTTGTCTTCTATTCTTTATTTATTCTTCTTATCGTTTATACATTTCAAACGTGTCTCTATGTGAAATATGTTTGATTCTGATTAGTGATGCGACAAATACTACTTTCACGAATACGAATAATTCAACATTTCATCAACATCACATCAAAATTCAAAATAAATAATACACCACTGTTCTTTTTTTTACTTTTTTTATACTTATAATTTATTTTATAAGAATTAACAATTTTACATACAACGGAAATAAAAAAAAATAAAAAAATACAAAATAAAAACTACATGATATGAGCACCTAACTTTATCAATACCCAACGAAACTAGATGAGAGAACTCATGCTGTGAAACAAGTAACAATTGACAACCTGAGAACTCAACAAATCCATTTATTCAATGTTAGGGGAATCCCCTAACAGTTAATAGAGTGCGTAGGTGTTCGGATACACGGTGCACAAACAAAAAAGTAATTTGCGTTGCGTTCAGTTATAAATACCTAGTTCGTTTCTAATATTCGTGATGATAATCGGCGAATAAAAATATTCGGTAAATATCTGCTATTCGGCAAATACGAATATTCGTATTCGTTGCATCACTAATTCTGATAATTCATACCTATGTGCATATCATTAGCTTGGGTCTGTTTTATTTCCGAAATAAACAAATAAATATCAGGGATTTACGCCCAATCTTCTCTGCCTACTCCCGCGAAAAACGACGCTAAAATTCATAGCGCGGTTTAGATTAAATTCTGACGATACTGTTAGCAAGTAACAGGCCGATTTAATTTGGCCCGGCAACGGTAAAATGCTTTCGGATCGATTTTAAAAAATAGCCATTGCGAATGTGTAATATATGTACATCAAATAAACATACCGATATTGTATGGCCGATACGGTTTATCAACTTGGCGGTGGGGGTAATCTCACAGAAGACGTCACGCGTTATATCTCGGACAGGAATTTTTCGGATGATTTCATCAAAGATAATGCGAAACTTATTTTCTCTATATAGTAATACCGCGGGCACTCCGCGACCTTCGAGTGTTCAGATATAGCTTGCCCAACGTAACTTGGCGTGCGGCGAATTTGGAACTAAAACCCGTCCCGCCCGCACCCGGCGGTAACCCCTCGCCCTGTCATTCAGTTCATTCTCGTCTTTGAGCGCGAGCTGTGTCATCTTGATTACCAATATACACTGAATTATTATGTCCAAAACATCCTAAACAGTCCGGGATGGTGCAAGAACAATTGCCAATGAAGTATTAAAGTTTTGCGAAGCTGAAAAAGCGAATAATGGACCGATATTACCGTCTGACAGTTTGACAGATAGAACGGCCGCCATTACTGCGTGGTTTCTTTAGTGCTGCCCGACCAAATTTTTGTATTTAATACGACACCGGTCACCGGACATTCTGTACATTATGTATTGTGTAATAAATTTACACCCTGACAACTACTGTTACGCGACAGGGACGCCCTCCCTCGCACGCCTAGTTATAGTGGTACGTCTATACATATGTATGAAATCGAACCATTCGTAATTTACTTAAAGAAAATTGTCTGTATGTATGTATTGTAAGTATGATAAGAAAATATAATAAAACCACCAGTGAAAACCTATAATAGGTTTTTATGTTTACCATTCTTTGTATTTACTTAATTATTGTTAGCTGTTGGTTTTCTGAATAAATAAATAAATTTTAAAAAAACTTAAAAATATTAAATGATGCCGAAGAATATCATAAAATATATACATTAGAAAGAACATTGCTTAATACTCCACTTTTAGAAATAGAAAATAGAATAGCAAATAGAAATATACCAACTTTCTACATAACTTTTGGCCAAAGAGGCTATATCTATTTTGCGACAAAACTCTACAACATCCTTCCTCCAACCTTAAAGAATATTGAAAAGATTGAAGAGTTAAAAAAAGGATAAAAGTATGGCTAAATCAAATCAAGAGTATTAAAAACGACATAGAAATTTAAAAATAGAAAATAAATAGGTATAAGATAGTCCACCTCATAACAGTGAGAAGGACTTAGAACACAAATATCAACAATAACATTGTACATATATATTATACATATTATATTAAATATGTTAAATTGTATCTGAATAGAACCTTATAAAAAAAATATAAATTATACGTCCAACCACAAAGTTAATGCTATAAACAAAAAAATAACTAATAAGAATGCTATAGATTATATGTGGAGTATAAAGGCAAAGGCAAAAATATCCAAAAAAATTAAAAAATGTTTTGGATGCAGTCATGGAGGATTACTAATTTAATATGAACTGAATTCTAGATTTTATGTATCTATCCCTTTCAAAATTATGTTTCCTATAAATGTATAGGCTATGTTTCCTATAAAATCTCGAATTTAGTACATTATAAATTAGTAATCCTCGATGACTGCATCGATTTTTTTTTGATATAGCTATAGGGTGTTTTTACACCCCACATATGTAGTTTATTCTAGCACCACTAAACTATTTCACCGTAGCATTACTCCACTTACGTACTGAAAGCATCATCACTATATCGATTTCGGCCAATCACTCACTGCATCCAATCACCTCTACTCTGAATCCTACCTCCTCATCTTTTGCTCCCCATCCCAATTCCCGGGTTTTCATTCATTTCATTTCATCCATTTCGAGAACTATGACGACGCATATAAGTACCACAAGATAACTACTCGAAGACAGGCGAACGATAAGCGATATGAAATATCTTTACAAAATACTCAATAATCGCATAGATTCACCTGAAAATTTAAATTCGATACACTTTAATGTCCCGCAGAAACGAACAAGAGCACCACGCCTTTTCCACTTAAATCATTGGAGAACAAACTACGGTAAAAACTGTATTATTAACAGAGTTCTAGATACCTATGACACTGCCTTTGCAGATCTCGATATTTTAAATTTATGTTATGAGCAGTTTACAAAATCCCTTACGTATAAACTCGCGCGATGACATTTTTCTTCCCATACATGTGAACACACACACGAACACATAAAAACGCATATACACACGGACACATGAAAACACACAAATACACACACTCATACAAACTCACTATTTGACATGTTGTTTTTCTCATTTTTTTATCGATCCTGGTATAATATTCTTGTATATTTGTGTTTATTTTTTTTTTCAAGATTTATTACTTATATGGCTGTAAGAAAACCAATAAATGACAAGCAGAAATCCTTTGTTCGCGGATCATATAAAAAACTAACCCATAAAAACTAAATTTTAATTGTACTCCCTTTCTCATTTCCTAGTTAAAACAGGTTTAGCACGGGTAAAACCAACAATTATAACAGAACAATCAGTCCAACGCCCCCCCCCCCCCGGGGAAGTCAGAGAAATCGAATAGTTATCTCTCAGAGAGACCAGCTTGAGAATGGTTATCCCAGTGTAACCGAAATATAGCGGAAAAATATAAAATATTTTTTTACAAATCCGCGAAGTTCCCGAAAAATAACCTTTTCATAATGCATATATATATATTCAGTGGCTTTCCTTTCTTTATTTCTAATATTATTCGTTGCATACTACTATTTATTAACTTATAAAAATTCTCTGCGCCTTAATCATCTGTGAATCTTTTTAATTGGTCTATGTATTATATACTACGCTCATGCATTTTAATGTTATAATAAAAACTGTTAAGATTTCTTAGTAAGTAAATAAATAAAAATTCTTATTCGGAAATTCGGATAAACCCTTCGGGGACATAGAACAAATCAATATCCTAAGTGATATACCTATTGCAACAATGTTACTTCTTTCACAAACAGTTCCCTGATACCCGACAGGTTTTGCAATAACACAATGTGTGACAATTCTCGGTGGCGCATTTCAACCATACAAAATTACTTCTTTTTTTTAAATATACAGGGTTATTTGTAAAACATTAATAACCTCGTAGGACCATATTCCTGCCTTGATTATGAGGCGAAAATGTTCAAGTTATTATGACCTAATATAAATAGTTAAGGAGATATGCGACATCAAAGTTTGCATTTTTTTTCAATATTTCTGACTTATTTTTTGTAAAACGTTGGACTGTTATTACAGTTACTTATATCGAATATGAAAAATTCATTTCCTTTAATGCAAGTCAAATAAAAAATGGAATTTTTTCGGGGTTTTTATCATTTTATTTAACTTGTATTGAAACGAATGAATTTTTCGTAATCGATATGAGTTACTGTAATGATAGTCCAACATTTTACAAAAAGTAAGTGAGAAATATTGAAAAAAAAAATGCAAACTTTGATGTCGTATATCTCCTTAACTATTGATATAAGGTCTATATAACTGGAACATTTTCGCCTCATAATCAAGGCAGGAATATAGTCCTGCGAGATTATAAATGTTTTACAAATAACCCTGTATATAGGCTTGACGTTTAACGCCTCGGTCAAAATTTGGCAACCCACTCGGAGGTGAGGTAGAGCGGTCGACACAGCGCCGCCGCCGCGCACGCGTTACCGCGCTCCAGAATGAGACGAGTCTCAGGAATTTAGTTCGGATACATCTCAGCACTGTGAGATTAACACGATGTATTAAATAACAAACGTTTTATTACATTTCAAGTGCTGCTGCCAGAAAGATTCGAATTCACTCAGCTGCCAAACAAAACGACGCCGGGTAATGAACTAAAATTTGACGTTTGGAGCAATTTCTAGTTGCCTCAGCCATGTGTAGTCATTATATTTTCTCAATAAACTATAAACTGTACCACACACGTTTTGAGTCATACTTTTGTCACTCCTAGTGTTTCGAAAGGTGCACTATCTCTCTCTCTCTCTCTATCTCCCTCCTTCCCTCCTTCCCGCCCTCCCACTCTCTCTCTTTCTGCCTCCATCTCTCTCCTTATCTCTCTCCTTCTCTTTCTTCTTCTCTTCCCCCCCCCTCTCTCACTCCCTCTCTTTCCCCCTCCCCTCTATATCTCCCCCTCCCCCCCCCTCTCTCTCTCTCTCTCTCTCTCTCTCTCTCTCTCTCTCTCTCTCTCTTTCTTTCTTTCATTATATGAAGAAGCCATTGGCTTTGAAACATGTTGATTTTTTTCAATAAATAAGTGGTTTAAACAAAGTTAATTTATATTAATTATAATTATGTTACCACAAAATAAATTTGCTGCATTTGAAGAAGAAATAATAATTACATTTACATATAAAAATATTGTTAATATTTTTTTAATTCGTCCACCTTCGCTAGCGGCCCAGGTATAAATATCAAGGTGTAGTTCACTCCGACGTGCGAAAATACGTGATTGATTTACGATAGGTACCTACCTATAATTCCGCATTGTAATCCGATCGTGTAATCGCAAAATACCGAACACGTTTCTCGATCGTGGACCTTTTCGGTACGGTTCCGCATCGGAGACAGTATCTGTTATTCAAAATAATAAATATTTCTAGGATTGCACCATACTACAATTTATGCAGATGTTGGGTGATTTTTAGGAGATGATTAATTTTTGAAGTTTTACTCTTGGCGCAAATTAAAATTAAATGGAGAGTAAAAAAATTATTATTTATTTATTTATCTTAATAATTTAGTTCCACACATAATGTTGTGTGGGCTAATACATAATTTCACTCAAACACATTGCATTACATCTAGTCATTTAAAAGTTTTTACAATAAAATACTTGCACTCCTGTTTAAACCTCCTTATATTCAAGAATGTCCTTAGGTTTTCACGGCCGTTCAGAATCTTCTGTATATAGTTTTCTGGGATATTCTGCCGTGTATACGTGACCTCTCTGGCCGTCGTTTCGGATCCCATTGCAGGGTCCATCATCGGGGCTGATGTGTCTTCTGTGTATAGTTTCTGGGATATTCTGCCGTGCATATGTGACCTCTCATCAGCCCCGATGAGAGGTCACATACGCAAATGGAAAGAAAAAAATCTACTTATTGTTAGAATTTTTTCGATAATATTATTTTCTAATATTTACTAATTACTTTTGCAATAATATTTATTTTACCTTCACCCATTTTTAACAACCACGAGTGAATCAAGAAAGTATTTGGAATTATTGAAAGAAATTTCTAACATCAATGAAGAAAATACCGGTACTAGTTTTGAAGAAAGAGCATTTGAAAGTGAAAGTGAACACGAATCCCAGACTTCCGAATCCGTCGACAGCGAAATAACAGAAGAGTCATCAGAAGAAGAAAACATTCCGGGTCTTGGTAGAAAAAGAATGCGCATTTCCTCAAGCACCGACTCCGAGAAAGAGTCATCCACCTCCAGAAGCAATACAACGGAACTACTTGCTGTCGACGGAACACAATGGATGGACTTTGAAGCGAGTGGGTCCAGCGGTAGACTGCCCATTCGCGCAATATTCAAAGGCGTCGCAGGACCTACTGGATATTCCAAAAGAAATGTGATGTCGGGTCATGCGCGAACTGCCTTCCAACTAATAATTGATACGCGCGTGTTAGAACATATCAAAGACTGCGCAGAAATAGAAGCGCGTCGTGTTCTAAAAAATAATTTAACCATTTCAATTGAACAATTGAGGACTTCAGTTAAAGAAAACAGTTAAATAAAACATTTAATACTAAAAAAACGAAGTACTTATGTGCATCCGTCAATTTGACGGGTGCCGTGGAGATAGTTATATCAAAAATGCCCATAAACCTAGTGTTAAGACATAAATAATAAAAAATTAAAAACATTCACGTGATTTCGCACAACTGCGTAACGGGCGACTACGCTACGTTCCGGGAATAATACTGTCACACTTCGCGTATGGATTTATCGCATTCTTCGACAGGTGTAAGAGAGGGGGGAGCGTTAGATGCGGTCATTTCCTCTGCTGCCGACGACAATCGACCGCGGAGGGAATGATGCATCGCAAACGGATGAGATGAGAGCATTTCCGTGTACGACAGTCAATGCAGTCTTCCGCGTGTGCGTTCGGGCCGAGAAGTCTCTTAAGCGATACCATAGAGCAGTTTTTCCCAAACTATGGTCGCGACCCACTGGTGGGTCGTGAGCGGATATTAGGTGGGTCGCAGTCACAACACCGCGCAACACGTCTCGTCCAAGTCGTGTTATGTTTATTACAGAAAACGAAGAGCAACTAGATATCAAAGTAGTGTCTGCAATTTTCACTCATTTAACAGAGTTGAAAAATAACTTAAACGCCTACTTCGAAGAAGAGATGAAAAAGTTCGACAGGATAAACTGGATTTGTAATACATTTCAAGTGAAGAGCTTATTAATTTATCGGAAGATACGTCGCTGAAAAATACGTTTAATCGCAAGAAATTAGCAAAATTCTGGCTTTTAGTTGCTGATATTTCTGCCCGCTTTTCTGACGGAGCCACGGAAGTCCTCCTCCCCTTCACTACCACATACCTATGTGAAGTGAGATTTTCTGCCATAAAACTAAATACGAAAAATTGGACGTATCGAATTTACTGCGATTAAAAGTGACTAAATTTGAAGTCGACGCTAAAGCCATGTATTCACTAGGGGACAAATCGCGAAACATTCCGCTCGACATGTCGCATCAACATCTACGCTCATGTTTCGGGGACAATGACGTGGTCAATTGACGTCAATTGACACCGGGACTCGCATATCTTGTCGCGGAAATGTCACCCGATGAGGTTATGATGACAGCTGCGGTATCTCATTTGGCGAAAACGGGGTTCCGCGCAATTCGAAATGTTTTTTTGGGTCGCAATTTCAAATTAACGAGGTTTTACTGTAGTAAATTGAATATTATTAAAAACAAGGTCCTTTTTGCAAATAATTATTGTTTTCCACACGTCGCGGAAATGTCGCCCTATGAGGTTATGATGACAACTGCGTATCTGTTTGTGTTAATGAGTTTATCGAAACGTAAGAGGAGAAAAAAGAGGAGAATGCGAAATTATTTACTGCAAAGAGAAAGAAGGACGGACATTCTATGCGATCTTCGATCGATACAGCTCGATGAGTTCAAGAACAATTTCGTTTCCCCACATTGTCATTGTAACGGACAGGATGAATGGTAGCCCTGAAAAGAGCCTCCTCAAAGAAGATGACATTGCCGAGTTCCATGGTTCGCTGCGGACACCGATCAAGGTGGACCTGTGACGTCATCTTATTCACGGGCGACCGGGCAGGACGCCGGTGCGTCATCACCACCCTGAGGACCGTAAAGACGGGTCCTATGCTTTGATAAATTTGTGAACAAATTTATGTATGAAAATTTATGAAAATAAAATAGCTGTGACATGTTTTAAATTATTACAAATTATTGTAAGAACCTAAATATTGACATATATGAATGTACTTTGTCACATGTTTATTTTCAATAAACGAGAAAATCGCTGTTGCGATAGACCGGGGTGGTGAGTGTAGCCAACTGTATGGCATAAAGACAGATATAAGAAATATTATTGAATATTTCCGAGTGACGGCCAACTGTATGGCGGAAAGACAGATACAGGAAATATTATTTCCTACGGCTAACTGTATGGCCTGACAGACAGAATTACGAAATATTGTTTAATATTTCTACATATGTATCCGAGGACAGAGAGTTGGTATGCGAAGGAAAAACGGGCTGCAGACCGATTGTTTCCGATAAGTCGCGAAGCCATATCTTGTCAGATCTCGGAGAAACCTACATATAACTAACAGTGTTTTATAGGCCTAGCGACGGGGCTCATCACTAATAAGGTCCCGGGCGCGACAGCCACCGAAAAACGGTATTTGTACCAACAAATACGAGAATTTTCGACCCAAAATTGATTTTCTTATATTTACGAAAAACGAGGGTGTTTTCAATAAATTGGTATCAAACCATAATATTTTTGCTAAACAAAGCCATTTAGACTAAAATCTGAAAGAAAATCATATAAATAAAAAAGTAAAATTTTTCACATTTTTTACGTAACCACTATCAGCAGTGGTCCAATGTCGATAAGGGTCATTTTTCAGTCAAAACTTTGAAACTGTCTTACAGACGCTACAACAGCCGGATCAACTTAAAATATTTTTTGTTGAATTCCTTGCATAAGAATCTACCCATTTTACATGTTTTTACATACCTACCTTGTCAGGGGCGCACCTGAAAAATAAATGAAAATTAATTTTTTGCGACCCACTTTGAAATATTTATAAATGACTGAAATTTTATTGTACATAACTAAAACTGATATCAAAAGTTACACCCATGTGGGCTCTTTATAAACTGCATTAACAAACATGTATAAATCATAGTTAACAAATTTTATAAATTTAATTGTGAAATTTTCCTGAGCAAATACCGCTGCGATCGGTATATATTTTTTGATAAAAAATTAACTTCGGTCTTGCGGGTCCAGGCAATCACGTCATGCTATAAGCAAGACATAGCACCATGTAAATGACGTGATGAAAACCCCGGGGGGTGGCGTAAAAATTCTAAATAATTTTTGAATTCTGTAAATAAAACTTTCCGAGCTATTTTTTAGACAATTTCGCGGGCGCGAACGCGCGATAAAAACTCTCTGTGATTGGCTCCCGGAAATAAGCCGGGAGGTATTAAATTTGTGTATAAATTAAACTTCCGTCGGCGTACAGATTCATTCCGTTCTGTGCTTTATACGTCGTCTGGACCACTTCTTCTGACTTTTACTCAACACCTCTGACCTCTGCTCTACCTACTGTTTTTGGATTTTGGAACTTCAACTGGACTACCTGCAACCGGATAATTCACTTTTGTGAATATTTAGAACAACCACTGTCAGCGGGTTTACGATTACCGCTGGACAGTCTTGGTCTGTTCTACGAGTCAAGTACGGGAGACCTGCGCATCATATCTTCGCGTATTCTGTACGGAACAGTCATCTTGACAGATACAGCGCATGCGTATTCACTTGTAAAAATACCACATGGTACTGACGCTCCGCGTAATATTGCAGTGAGCTCGCTCGGGTACCGTGCGCATGGCAACGTTGCCAAGGCACGTAGAAATGCAGCGCAATGTTGAGCGCGACGTCGCGGAACAGTGCACGACGTTGCAACGTCACGTAGACTCTATGGCGCGCGTGCTGTTGAGGGACAATTCGTCCCCTAGTGAATACATGGCTTAATGCTGTTATGATAATAAATAGGCAACAAATGTATCCTTCTCATTAAAATATCACATATTAATATTTTTCGTAATGAAGAATTTCGATTATACTTGGGCGTTTTTCTTTTTTCTTAATTGAACAGTCTTTCGCATAGTTACAAAATGTACTGGGAAAATATAAGGCAGGAGGTGGGTCCCGAAAATTTAAAATTTGGTGGGTCGCGGTCCTGTCAACTTTGGGAACCGCTGCATAGACGTACTATAAATATGGGCTAGTTACAAACCAAAATACTGTGAACATAGACGCACTTTGGGGGAGTTGGTCTGGGGGTGTCCGAAATGTATAAATGTCCGCGCGATATAGTACAGGGTGTACCGGAGCTAGCAGCAGAAACTTGGCAGGTAGATTCCTGACTATGTTACGAGTCTAAAATGTTCAAGCAACCGTGGCCTAATAATATCAACAGTTATGGAGATGTGCAATATCAAAGTTTGCATTTTTTTCAATATTTCTAACTTATTTTTGGCAAAAAGTTGAACTATCATTGCAGTATCTTATGTCGATTATGAAAAATTCATTCGCTGCAATACAAGTCGAATAAAAGGATTAAAACCTTGCAAAAAATGAAAAAGTGATTTTTTACAAGGTTTTTATCATTTTATTTAAGTTGTATTTAAGCAAATGAATTTTTTCTATTTTTTTTTTTCAAAATATACGTTTACAAAAAAGGCATGTTGCAATGTTCAACGCAATGAGGTGTATGCAACACCAATGCAACCTTTGGTCGGTAAATTTGTTTCTTCCGACCAGAGGTTAGATATTTTTAACACATTGGAATGTATACTACTGAGATGCAGTACGAAATATTTTTCTTTGTTTTAATGTGTATCAAATAAACAAATAAACGAGTTGAACTAAATACACGACCTAGAGGATGGATTTTCTAGTCCGTCCCTAATTGCTATCACCTTTGGTCTAACGCAAACACCGCTCGATAAGCGCGCAGATAAAGACAAAACAGAGAGATACGAGATAACAAGTCGCGACTAATTAAATATCTATATATATAATACATTCCGGCAGTGAAAAACGATAAACGCTCCAGTTCAATTGTCGTGTTACTATGTTTTAAGACAACCCAAAGTTATGTAATTGTAGATAAATCTGGGTAATTACATAAAAGGCAAAAAAATTATATTCGTTTTTCTCTGACTGTGTCTCTTCACCGAACACACTTTCTCTTTCTCAATTTTAGTACACAAACAATCCTGAAGGAGAGAACATTGTTTTCGAAACGTGTGGATTGTATAATCTAATAAAGTGGTGAAAACAAAGTGATTTGTGTTTTATTTTAATAAATTTATTATTACCTTTTTTGAATTTTGGCTTAAATAACAGAATGTTGGTCAACTTAGTAAAAAACAGATTTAAGGTCTACCGGTTTCGAGACGTACCCGTCTCTTCGTCAGGACCAACACTACACTACTATATTCACAACACTATACACCCCAACCATAGAATTGTTAAACTTTCACCAATATTGATCACATGCGTGTTAATCTTGTCAGAGACAACAAACATGCACTGAATAGCCTACTGAACATTCAGGAATCTACCGGGAGAGAGTGAGAGGGGGCGGGGTCTAAATGGGTGTTACCAAATCTTTTGTGAAAGTTAAATTAAACAATTTTTTACTATGTTAACTAACATTCTGTTATAATATCTAACCACAAAGTCAAAGCTTTAAATATTAATAATATTTGGCTTAAATCACTGTAGTCTCAAAGGAATTTAATGATAACCTTATCAATATATACGCAGATGGTATCACACGTCGATAAAAAACAATGGTTATGTAAGATGACCTTGCGCCATTGATTTATCTTTTTCTTTTGTTTCAAAATGACGTCAGCGATAGCTTAACATAATTAGGTCATCTGGTGTCCTGCACCAAGTCCAAATCCAACGAGCAATTCGGTTCACCAGGAGTAGAATGATTACGTGATAGTGATGGTAAAACCGTTATTCTAACCGGTTACAAACGGTTACTGTTAGTTGAGATTTACATGTGATTGTGACGATGATTGGTAAGTGAGATTTACCTGTCATTTAGTACTGATGGTCGCCCGTTAAATTACGAAGAATCAGTTAACAATCAATCATTGATACAATCAGAAAAAAATCTCAAATAACTTTGACTATCGTTACTTCAGGACAGAGACGACAGCGCTGGCAGTCGCGAACAGCGATAATCTCAATACCAGGGCTTGGAATCATTCTTTTTTCATTTCGGTTGAACTAAAAAAATATGTATGTGTATATCGATTAAGACAAATTACATAAGTCTCGCGGAGGCGAAGCTATTAACATGGGAAACGTTTATGTAAGTCTTTATAGGGTGGCCCAGGCCTTATGAGCTGGCTGGTCAATCTACACGACGTAACGGTTTACCAATTCCACCGCGTAGGTGTGTTCTCAGAACACAGTCACTGGATTGTGTCCCCAAAGGGATGATAAATAAATTACAGAAGTCTTAAAAAGGCATAGAGGTGTCATTACTAGGGATGTTCCGACTAGTCGGTAAAGCCGACCATCCGACCCGCCGCTCGTGCAGATTGTAAGACCTAGGCCATCGTATCAAAAGACTTCGACACACGTTTATCATATTCGTAGCTTCTATATTTTGTATTAATTACGATAAAAAAATTGATACAACAGCAAACAGAACAATATCAACCTGTTTCCCCGGTGCAAACTCGTGATGCCTCGAAAAGTTTGCGGTAGGTATTAGGTACAGACCGCTATCGCAGCCTGCCACGCGTTATTACACAAAAGCCTGTTATCAGAAAAGTGCACACAAAAGTAGCCAGGCGCAAAATGTCGTTTGTTATTCCTAGAAACGGCGCGTGGAACCGATAAACCCGCAAGTACCTGCGGAACACGGTGAAGTCAGCGCGCGCGAGTCTCCGTCTCTGAAAGGCGAGTTGGCAGGGGCTCCAGTAAAGGTACCTACTGATACGCATGCTTATTTTTGAGCATGCTCTAGCAACTGTACACACTTGCTTGTAATCAGTACGCTTATTAATGGCAAGCAGGGAATGCAATCCCGATCCCGCGAGATCTCGAGGCATTTTACGAGATCAATCCCGAACCGAAAAATCGGACGAGATTATCGGGATTGATCAGCATTTTTTATGTTTTGTATGTTTAACTGTATATGTCTATAGAGCTTTTAGTAAGTACTTAAAACTTATGTTCATGTCACATTCAAATAATGAGAATAGCTTTGAATAATATTTGCTGTATTTTATCAACCTAAAACAGTAATAAAAACTACTACTAACTAACTAACCATCACGCCGTTTCTCTGCAGGGGTAGGCAGAGAGGATTGAACGCCAGACTCTTCTATCCTGGCACACCACTTTTGCTTCGGCCACATTCATACATCTTCTCATACACGTTCTACGGTTATTGCGGCTTTTAACAGGGCCATCCTCAAATACTTGTAGTACCTGATCGTGCCAGGTCTTTCGCGGACGCCCTCTATTCCTGTTGCCTTCAACATTCGCCTCATATATTTTCTAAACCATCCTTTCCTCGTTCATACGTTCCACATGACCAAACCATCTCAGCACTCCTTTCTTTATTCTATCTACCACACTACAGCCAGCATTGCATTCACTTCTAATTTGTTCATTCCTCACTCTATCAACCAAAGATTTTTCACACAAGCGTCTTAGTGACCGCATTTCCACCGCATTCAGTCTACTTTCATTCCTCTTTTGCCAATTCCAGACTTCACTTCCATACATAAGGGTTGGCACTAGAACGCCATTATGTACCGCTAGTCTTGCTTCTTTTGAAAGATTCTTATTAGCCATAATTGCATTTAGTGCACCATTAGCTTTGTTTCCCGCAGTTACT
This sequence comes from Agrypnia vestita, assembly GCA_016648135.1. Lineage (NCBI taxonomy): Eukaryota > Metazoa > Arthropoda > Insecta > Trichoptera > Phryganeidae > Agrypnia > Agrypnia vestita. The sequence continues at coordinate 64,777 of JADDOH010001858.1, forward strand.
CTCCTTTCGATATCATTCTCAGCCTTGCCGTCTCTACTTCATACTTCCCAAATACACAAACTCGTTCACTTGTTCTAAGCATTCGTTGTTTATAATTACATCACACTTAGTCACTCTTTCGTCTCTCTCGAATACCATCACTTTCGATTTGCTGACATTCATCAGAAGTTTACTCTGCATGCATACATCGGACATCCTGGATACCAAGCACTGCAGATCAGCTTCACTGTTAGCCACTAATACTGCATCGTCTGCGTATAGCAGACAGGATATGGTAAGTCCGTCCATTTTCGCTCCAACTTCTAGATCCTTCAGTTCTTTCATACAATTATCCATATACAGTTTGAAAAGCCATGGTGACATTACGCATCCCTGTTTGACACCTTTTGTAATATCAAACTATGATGTGAATGTCCCATTAATTCTCACGCAAGCACTACTTCCTTCGTACAGGGATGCAATTGCCTGTATGAGTTTACTCTTCACCCCATATTCAGACAAAACCTTCCATAACTTTCGTCTTATCACTTTGTCATACGCTTTTTGGAGATCCACAAAGGCACAAAAAAGTTTTTGATTCTTTGCCAAAAACTTTTCCGTCATCTGGCGCAGTGAGAAAATCTGGTCCATGCATCCTCTTCCACTCATGAAGGCTCCTTGTACATCAAACACTTTTTCTTTCGTTGTCAACCTCACTCTTTCTATCAAAATTCTCGCATACAGTTTGCCAACAGAGCTCAATAGGCTAATGACCCGATAGTTCGCGCAGTCCATTCGCGACCCTTTTCCTTTGTTCCTTTTCCTTTGTATAGAGGCATGATAACAGCTCTTCTCCAAACCTTCCATAACTTTCGTCTTATCACTTTGTCATACGCTTTTTAGAGATCCACAAAGGCACAAAAAAGTTTTTGGTTCTTTGCCAAAACTTTTCCGTCATCTGGCGCAGTGAGAAAATCTGGTCCATGCATCCTTTTCCACTCATGAAGGCTCCTTGTACATCCCACACTTTTTCTTTCGTTGTCAACCTCACTCTTTCTATCAAAATTCTCGCATACAGTTTGCCAACAGAGCTCAATAGGCTAATGGCCCGATAATTCGCGCAGTCCCTTCGCGACCCTTTTCCTTTGTATAGAGGCATGATAACAGCTCTTCTCCAATCCTTAGGAGTGTAGCTGCCCTCTAAACATTGGTTGAAGAGTCTATGAAGCCACGTGAGTATTACTGGACCACCACCCTTAATGTACTCGGCAGCAACATTGTCATAACCCACAGCCTTGCCATTACAATTTAAAGAAAATTTATATAAAAGTACAAAAAATTTATATAAATAAGCAAATCTAAATACAGAAAACTAATAATTCATGATCATTTCAGTAATGATCCACATTACATTAATTCATATCGTTTGACATCAACCACTTTCTGAGTTCTGCCACTGATTTTGGAGTCGTTTGACCTGTAGAAAAGGTATTTTTTGTTTATACAAGAGCATGAGAACTAAATACTCCATTTCAATTCAATACAGCATATCTAGATCAATAAATTATTCAATTTAATAAAAACTAACCGTGAAAAATCACGGAACATAATAATTGCAGGATTTTCAAGCTCATGAATAGAAAACCATTTGTTTTTTTTAATTGACTTTATTCAATTGATTGCACCTAAAATAAAACTAAATATAATAATATAAAAATAAAATTTGTTGGGCGACCCTTGCGTGTTTCCTGAGCCGTTGCGTGCTACGCGCTGAATTCCTCTCATACTCTAATTATGAAATACCAGCGTAGTTCCAGCAAGTTACAGACGTGACAGACAGACTATGTACGCGCGTTATACTTCGATGGCATGCGTACCTCAAATATATTTTTTCTCTATAACATAATTTTTTTAACATGAATAAAAACATTAACGAAATTTTGTCGTAAATTTCATCAAACACTTTATATTACCATGAAGTGGTGTGCTGTGTAATTTGATTTTATTTTGTATCGTGGCCGGGCTACATATTAATTCACATTGGATCCGATACAGAGAGTGATGTATAATTGAATTTCCTTTTTAATGCACCGCTTTACCTATGTGCACTCGCATTGGCATAACCCGTAAAACATTTCGTTTCATATGGATCTATAGTTCGCAACGGAAGGGGTGCGCGTGTTGAGTAGATACCTTGAAGCATGACTTTTACGTAAACATATGTTTTGGAAAAAAATAATTATAATATATATCTTGTTATAGTCCTGCCACAATTATTATTTATTAAAAATTCATTCGCTTCAATACAAACCTTGCAAAAATTGAAAAAATATATTTTACAAGGTTTTTATCATTTTATTTGAGTTGTATTGAAGCGAGTGAATTTTTTACAATCAATATAAGCTACTATATTGATAATTCAACATTTGCAAAAAATTAATCATAAATATTGGAAAAATAATGCATTATTTGATATTGCATATCTATACAATTCCCTACATATATAATATATATGTCTTGCCTGGTATCCTTTTTTAAAAAAATCTGGTCTCATCTGCATTGAAGACAGCGTTAGGGTAGTACCTCGAAATCAACTCCAGCCAGCCGTTGACGACGCTTCTGTTAATATCACAGGCCTCGCCTAAGTGTTCCGCGTGCCCTGGAGTAAACAAATTCCTAATTCCATAAAAACCAAAAAATACCAAGAAACGGATATTCTAGATGACCCCTTTTCGGCGGGCGTGACCGATATTTTCGCTATGGGAGTGAGGCATTTCGTTATAGAGAGTGAATTAATACATGGGTTCTTACGTAAAACAAACAAGTCGGGTTCATTTTTACGTTATAGAGAATTTTTCGTTATAGGGAGTTTCGTTACAGAGTGTGACGTCTGTATATATAATATCCTAACAGTTTGTAGAAGGTTATACGTTGGTGGAGATTTATATGAATCTATCACTCTGTTTTCAGATTAGTGGATGTTAAAGAAATTGAGGAGGATGCTTATTAGAAGGCAGGAAGAAGTGAAAGGGACCCCCTCTAACATCCGGGTTCTTTTCCGAGTTCGATGTATATACGTATATACCTACGTCGCTACATAGGTATTCTCTAGAATATTGCGGGTAGTAAAGCTTACAGTATACATACTATGTATTGAAGGTCTTACAGATTCACCCTTAATATGTATACTAGCTGTAACCCATAAAAAATGTTGTACTTTTACATGTCGGTTCCTAAAGAATAAAAATTTGGGTAAGATCTGTCAAACGGTGTAGAGTTGTATAGAAAATGTATCGTGGGAAGAGGATGAGCTAAAAATATGTAGAAAAAAATCCCTACGTTACAGGAAGTTACGTACAGATGGACAACGAAATTATTCTAATTGGGATATTTATGTTGAGTAATGTACAAAAGTTCCATTCTATATAACGTAAAAATTTTTTTTTTAAAAATATTTAAAAATATATAAAATCAATGAATAAATATTGAAAAAAGAGTTAGTAGAAAATTTAAATGAGGGTGGTGTAAAGCGGGAGGGGGTTATTTCGTCTATGTTAAAAAAAAAAAAAAAAATTGAAGAAAAAATAAAAAAAGTCACGGATAGACAGGCAGACAGACAACGAAATTATTCTAATTGGGATTTTTAATAGAATAGTCTACAATGGTTCGATTCTATTTGTTAAATTTTTTTAAATATAAAAAGAAATTTAAAAAGTTAGTAGAAAACATATCGTAGAAAGAGGGTAGGATAAAGGGGGAGGGGGGAATTTCGTCTATGTTGAAAAATAAAATAAAAAATCAGAATAAAAAAAAGTTTGGACGTTCAGGAAGTTACGGACAAACAGACAGACAACGAAATTATTCTTATTGGGATATTAAAGTTGAGTAGTATACAATGGTTTGTTTCTGTATGTTGCGGAGTGCGCGCGGTAAGATTACGTAGGCGAGGTCGAGGAAGGAATGAGGAAGCGCCTTTCGCGGGTCGCGGGCGGTGCGCGCCCGCTGAGCGTGTTAGCACGCGCGGCATCTGATCGCGCACGCTTTGAATAACATTCAGCAGGTGGCAGTAGTCCCTTGCTCTTTATTAGCCGTGTTTATTTGGTCCTCACAGAAATTATAAAAGAGTGGAAATATTGTACTTCTGTAAAGTTAATGTGAAAAAACAAAATTCTCTCTTTTCCAAAATAAATATTTAGTTTTTTTTTCAATTGACATACCTTTTATTATTTGGATTAAATTTCATTTCATTTGAACGATGAATCAACCACCAAATTCAATTAAACAATAAACTTTATCTAAGTATGAGCTATTTTATTTTACGAATTCTCGCTATCAAATTACGAGGTAGCTTATTTATGTCACTATAATAAAACTAAGGTGGATTAGAAGCTAAGACTTCTTTAAAAGCATTTTCCGCTGCTCTTCTCCATCTATGCTCCATCAATCTAATTATTCATATTCCATTGTTCCCTGCATCTAATTATAATTATTAATAATTATTTATGGTAGAGAAGGTTGCCATTAAGCTAAATGGGTCTTTTTTAGTTAATTATTGCCAGTTATTCGTTAAGATTGAAGGAAAAAGCATAGGTTTTTGCAATTTTCACCAATCAAACTACCCGTTATCGTAAAAATCTATGCTTTTTGCTTAAATATTACTATTACTGCTGATCACACAACCGGTTCTGAAGGTATCAATTCGACGTTTTCGCAGTAACGAGATGTCCTTAAACTTCTTTATCCGTTCCTGAGCTTTAATGACCCACACAATTTACACCGCACGGCTCAGAAGTAATTATTTCACACCACGCTTGTGTTTGGTTAAATTTCTTACAGTTTGAAATACATATTGCGATTCTTCAAAATTTTTTTTTGTATTTCTAAATGTATAAAGTGATGGAAATTGAATGTCTAACCCAATAAATAAATAAAGCAAATTTCATATGCCTTGCTCAATAAATAAATAAAGAAACTTCCAAACCATCAAATATATTTATGGTTTTGTCAATGTGATGTAAAAGTCAGTCATTATTAACGGAGAACCTAATGAATTATCTTTTATAACTAATTTTAAATTCTCAAATAATCTTTTTGACTATTTTGTAAAAAAACCCACTAAATCGATGATTTTATTACCAATACTTCTCTTATTAGTCTTGTTACTTATCTAATCTATTAAGAAGTTTTTTTACGCATACCATTGCTTTGTGCATTGATTATACATATGTGCGTCTTGGCCTGCTAATTTACATTTTGATTTTTATCAATAAAAATTACATGTTTCACTTTGGTCTGCACTCTATCCCATGTACTTTATTTTTCTATTTCTTCTAGTGATTCCCAGAATACTTCTTTTTGTACTACGCTGTGTCGTTTGGAGCTTCCAACCTAGCGTACTATTCCGAGTACGGGTTTCACTACCATTAGAAAAATTGGAAGAATGCTTAAAGATTATTCTCTAATGATACTGGGATTTTTTTAAAATGCCATATTTAATCGGAGAAAAGAAAAATATCATATAAAGAAACTCCAGAAAACGTGTGTACTTATTTGGTATATATAACTTTTTATAGACTTACGGCAAATCAACTCATCGAAGACAGATTTTGGGGAAAAAAAGCAAGGAAAATAAAACTAATCTGATAAGAAAAAGAGTGCACACAGTAACCGTATTATCTGGAAATTCAAGAAAACTTGCCAAACTTCCGAGTTAGTTTTGAAACATCTATCGCTTTGACCGTTCATAAAAGTTGCCATCAATCGATATTCCTTGGGAGATAATATTTCTCCCCTGTTAAATTATTTTACACCCCATTCTATACTGTAATCCCGTTTTAAAATTAGAACGCTATTCATTTTCAGTTTTGACAGCCGGATGTGGTATTTCTCCTAAAAAAATCTACGTAATCCATTTATATTAGGTCCTTACATATGAAATTGGAGTTTAGTATGGGAGGAACATAAAGCCGATTTTTTTTATTATAATATATTTATTTAATCAAAGTATGTACCATTGCTATCTATGCACTTTTGCCATCTCATAGGTAGTTCATCGATCCCTTTACTAAAAAAACCATTCGGACGGGAATCAATAAAATCTTTGAAGGCGGTTTGGACTGCCCCATCGGAGTTGAATTTTTTCCTTTGCAAGAAGTTATCCAAATTTCGAAAAAAATGGTAATCTGTTGGGGCAAGGTCCGGAGAGTACGGTGGATGTCTAAGACATTCCAATTGAAGCTCCTCTAATTTGGTAGCCGTCTGTTGTGCAGTGTGTGGTCTAGCGTTATCATGAAGCAGCAGTGGCCTAGAGCGATTAACCAGCCTCGGTTGTTTAGCAGCTAGCTTTTCCATCATGGTTTGCAGTTGCTGACAATAGATATCTGCCGTAATCGTCTGGCCAGATTTAAGAAAGCTGTAGTGAACGACACCAGCACTAGTCCACCAAACGCTCACAAGTAACTTTTTGGAGTCAATTTTCGCTTGGGGCATGGTTTGGCTGGTTCGGCAGGGTTCAGCCATTACGATGAGCGCTTCCGATTATCGAACAGGATCCACTTTTCATCACAGGTAATGATTCGATTTAAAATCCCTTCATTATTGTGCCGGTTGAGTAATGCAACGCAGCAGTCAACGCGCGTTTGTTGATTTGCTTCACTCAATTCGTGAGGTACCCACCTTTCAAGCTTTTTCACCTTACCAATTTGCTTCAAGTGGATTAAAACAGTTTTCTCACTAACACCGCAGCCTGCAGCTAACTCGGATGTGGTTTGCGATGGATCCGCTTCCACAATAGCCTTCAATTCTTCATTATCAACTTTGGTCTCCGGCCGTCCACGGGGCTTGTTCTGCAGGTCGAAATTTCCAGAACGAAAACGTTGGAACCAAAACGCACTGTGTTTTCTTTTGCGGCACCGTCGCCATACACATCATTAATCCTTCGAGCCGTTTCTGCAGCACTGGTGCCACGGTGGAACTCGTACTCGTAAATAACGTAATATTTCAATTTTTTCATTTTGTAAACTGAGTGTCGCAAAGAAAAAAACAATTGAGGAAAAAACAAATGAATTATAATTTTCAAAACACAAATACATGAGTAAATAGCTGTATAAATTTGGATTTGGAATTCCTAACCAAAGAAAAGATATTTGAGATCAAATTTGCCAGTACGGCAAAACGCCAATTTCATATGTATGGACCTAATATAATAAAAATCTGAAATATTTTTGTCATTTTCCTGTTCACATACGTGTTTATGTACCTGTTTATTTCAGTTAAGACAACATTTTATCATATTGAATTTCACAAAAAAATCTATTGATATCGATGGAATTGGATTTTGATCAATAAATAATTATTTCACATCTGATATAATTATTTAACTCAATGCCTCGAGTTTTCGTCAATTATAATAATAAGTATCTTGTCGGATTTAAGGACCTACATTTTTTTGAGGTTTTGGCCATATAATTAATTGATTTTTGCATTTCATTAAATTTATTAGTAATTGAAGTTGAATGAATGATTATGTATTAATATTGATTCATAAAAAAGAAATTACATGAAAAAGTTTTATATTTAAAAAAAATCTGTTTGATAATGAAAATAAACATTTCTTTTATAGATTTAGCGAGCATCTTTTTACTTTTTGCTGTATCTAAAAAATAAAAATTCTAATTTTTTTTATGTTTACAGCGTTGACTTTATGGTTGGACATAATTATTAATTTCAGAAAACTAAGAAACTTTACAGAAACCATCCCATAAACATCAGTGTGGTTTATTCAAAGTTTATTAGTTATTAATATCAAAACATTATTTAAAATATTTGTTTACGAGTTTATTCAATAGTTTAGATTATCTACAATGATAAAAAGCTTTAAGAAAATCTTAATAATATAAACCGTCATAATACAACTTTGATTTCCTTTTATTTTGATCAGCATTTTTAGCAATTTTTTGAATAAAAAAATTAAGAATTGAGATAAATATTTTTGACTATCCAACCATCACGCCGTTGCTCCGTCGGAGAAGATGGAGAGGATAGATTGCCATATTCTTCTTTATTAACACATCACTTTTGCTTCGGCAACATTCATACATCTTCTCATAAAATGTTCTACGGTTGTTGAGGCTTTTAACAGGGCCATTCTCCAATACTTGTAGTATTTGATCGTGCCTGATCTTTTGCGGACGCCCTCTTTTCCTGTTTCCTTCAACACTCGCCCCATATATTTTCCTGACCATCCTTTCTTCACTCACACGTTCTATATGACCAAACCATCTCAGCACTCCTCTCTTTTTATAAGGAGGCATTTTACTTTTACGGATGCGGGAGACCTTTGACTCCGTAGTTTATTTTCCAATACGTATGCAGGATAAGTGTTTATTAGGGAAAATGTTTGACCAGTGTTTTTTAGTTTACGTATACGACACGACAGTGCCGTCGGCACAGCGCCTATGCCAACAAATTAACGTTCGTCGTGCACGAAGCTTTGCGCTCAAACTAGTTAATTTGTTTATAAAGTCATCAAGAGTATGTCTACTATGCTAACGATCTCATTAATGTGTTCAGCGTAGTAGTCAGCGCAAAGCCACCTCATGCAGAGTTTCATTTTAATTAATAAAAGTTGTCCAAACTATTTTTTCATAGTTTTATTGCTTCTTAGAAATTATATTATTCACGAGTCACGGACTTGTGCTGCGGGAGATAATCTATATATTAAAATGGACCAATAAAAATAAAAAAGTCATTTTTGATAAGGATATTTAACTTTGAAAAAAAGTTTTTTATCTTTATTTCAAATTGTATCATGGTATTAAATATAAGAGACAAAAAGTATTGATACGTAAATTGTTTGCATTCGTCTAAAGCTTAAAAATATATTATTCCAGAAATTTAATTTAAGAAACACTGGTGAAATAAATTTTATCTGCGGTCTTACGGACTCACCCATGAATATTTATTTAACAGGATGTGAATTTAAAAAATACGTATACGGAAAAAATACGGTTATAAATAGATAGATTTAATTTTTCTTTTATAAATATCTAATTATTTCATATTGATGTCCCCCTATTTTCAGAATAACTATTATATTCTATATTCTCTATTATATTAACAATTATGTGTTGACTGCTATTACACAACATTGAACAATTCGTCAATTTTGACATTTCTCATAGAAAATTTATGCATAGGCGCATAAATAAGTTTCTCTTGTAATGTTAGTCCCAGGACATTTTTAGCAAAGTTACTATTCTGAGAACTGAGGAAGTCTGTCCTTAAAATTCTTCATTTGTTTTTAATTCAAGCAGTTAAAATTACATGCCCTGGGTCAATATAATTGCTGCTCCGGTATCACCAGCGCACCAGGCGCGTTCACGTCCAAGTTCAAAGCTGCTATTAATAGCTGATATTAATAAGGGTTTACAAATTATACAGAATCACAGTTTGATAAATTAGAAATTTTGGAAATAAGAAAAAGTGTTAATAGTAAATTGAATATTATTAATAACCAGATCCTTTTTACAAATAGTTATCTTTTAAATTTATTTTCATGTTTAGTAGATACTTTATTATTATTCATTTTCCATTTATTACTTTTCAATATTTTGATTATCTATACTTCGATTTTTAAATTTAATTTTGTTAGTATACATTTGTAACCTGACGAAGAAACATGTTGTTTTTTTTTTAATAAAAAAGTGGTGTTAACAAAGTTTATTTCTATTCTATAAATTATAATTATAATGTCAACACAAAATAATTTTGCTGTGTTTGAAGAAGAAGACCTGTATATCTTTGGAGGTTGCCGGAAAATTTAAAATTTATTTATTATCATTGTACAAAATGCGCAATAGACATTCCCAGGCCGCTGGTTCATAAAAACCTCAAAGCGCACACAAAAAGTTTAAAATTAATTAAAAGTTTCATGATTAAATTTACTGTACTGAATTAAAACATTACAATGTTTTTTGTTTTCTCAAACGCAAAATAAAGGTTACAAAATAACACAGCGCATATGTAAAAGGTATAATATTTTAGAAGTATTATTGTCATGCTTTGTTGAGCTAAATGAAATTGACTTCTTTCAAAAACATTGATACTTACAATTTGTGCTGGTAATTATACAGTGTGCGAACATTCTGATATAATAAATTCTTTCGTTTCTTTTTAAATATTGTTTTTAATGAAGAATATATTTATTTATCTTCATCTTGATACATGCCGGTAGAAAAAGGAGCCGCTCTTCTCACTAGAAAGAACCTGTGCCGAAATGAGCAGCTAAACATAGTGAGAACAAAATAATATAAATATACAAAAAATTACTACACAATTAAAAAAATAATCAATTAATTGTGGATATAATTATAAAATGTTGATAGTAAAAACAGTAGATATAAAATATAATAGCAATATTGAAAGTAAAAAGAATATATCGTCATCATACAAAAGAAAGTGACCAACTAACAAAGTGTAAAATGTTCAGGAGAGCCATTTAACCATTTTTACATTTTTGATATCGATTTTAAAATATAAGTAACACTTGCGATTTCACTTGTGTACGCTGAAATGTTGGGATTAAAAAAATAATTAATAATATTTCTTTGTACCTTGCATGAATCAAAAGGAAAAATGCACCTACCTAGTTATTTTTGATTTTTAGAATGTGATAGGAAAAATGAGAGACAGGTATCTATTTTTCTTGTATAAAATATTTATTTATTTATTAACTAACTAACCATCACGCCGTTTTACCACAAGGATAGGCAGAGAGGATAGAACATCGACTTTTTAATTATTTTTTAAAGTATATAAATATTATTCTATTATGTATAGAATCAACTTCCATATAAGAATATTCTGATTCCATGAAGTTATGTTGTATTTATTTTGAAGAGATCCTCCAATAAATTATACCTAGTAAGAGGCTCCTTTCGGTGCATTCCATCTACCTCAACTTGGGTTTTCCTCTCCTTCGTCTCTCCTCTGGTCTATTAGTTCAGTTCTTTTAGGTGGTGAGAGTGCTTTCATTCATTTATGTACCTTTTAACTTCATTAACTTCTTACGTACCTTTCATAACTATGACTATAATAACTAATGTTGTAATATTCAATTAATTTATCATATTACTAAATAAATTTGGTATTTAAATGCGTTTTTTTCATATGGAAACCTTTCGCAGATCGGCACCATTTTTTGACATTCTGCGTGTACATTATTTTCGCGCCAAACGAATATTTTCCTTTCTTTCCTGTCTTTTCTAATTGATTAATAAATTTGGTTTTAAAAAATTTACAGAACTTCGTTTTGAAAATGCAGCCCCACAATAAAAATGTGTTCTTTAATAAAATATATATGTGTTGTATCAAATGTTTTCGGTCAATTGTTAATTCCAGCGTCCTCTTGCAGCAGATGCACAAAGTAAATTGTGACTACCGTATTACAAAAAATGGATTTCTAAAGATTAATAATATGTTTTAATCAAGTGATAATAAGAGACTTACATATAAGGTCGATATATTGACGGAAATGTACGAGGCCGCTTTAGCTTAGTTGGTTAACGCACCTTTTCCGGATAGATAGGAGATCCGTGGTTCGAGTCCCAGCAGCAGCTAAATATTTTTTTGTTAATTTGATTTTATTGTATGTGTTAATTGATTAAAAAATTTGGTTTTAGAATACTTTTCATTTTAGATGAACTCAACGTGCACTCGACTAAAATTGCAGAGTTAATGCCGACACAATTGAATTTTGCCGTACCACTCAAAAACTATGATTCATACAACGCAGCAATTATTGCAGTACGCTTTTTTTGATATTCGAAACAAATTTTGTCTCTTTGCACCGAATTTCGGTCGACCGTGAGTGACGAGAGCCTTGCCTTTGAACACAGTTGAGGAATTTTATGTCAAACTCTTTGATATAAATTTTTATCGTTGGACACATTTGAGAACTATTTTTTAATGAAATAAAAATTGTTTAAAAAAAATCCTTTGCAATTGTAAATCAATTTTTTTTCCTTGTTGTTGAACTGCGATACCATTTTTTCACAGTAACCATTTACGATTACGACTTACGTATGAGGGATATAGAATCAAAAATAAAATTGACGAAAATTTAGGGTGACGCGTTTGAAAATGATTTCCTGGTAAATATGAAAATATAAATTGTGTAAATGTTACATCAATTATTACATTACATAGTGACTTTCATGATATTTTGGACTTAAATATCTTAGAACTACTTATATTTTAAAATAGCAATAAATCAATTAATGTGTTTTCATTAAAAATCGATCGGATATTTTTGCATTTGATAGATTACATAATATAACAAAACCCTACTAGGAAAAAATCGATTTTAAAATAGAAGAAGTTCTAACAAAATTATCTTAAAATGTTAAAAAAATCTACGAAATATTTTATACAAAGATTGCATAAAGTTGGTTACGAATTAAATTCTGTGTGGATTACTTTGGTAAAAAAATGTGTGCACGCAATGGTGTCGGTGACCTCAAAATTGTTCATCAATTTATTTTATTTTTAAATATTACCTCTTAAATTTTGTATTATGTGCCTCATGATTTTTCTTTCTTGCACTGTATTACTTAATAAATACCCTACTTTAATTTATTTAATTAACATTAATTTTATTTTAAATTATTTACGTTACAACGTTAATAACAATTTTAATAAATTAATAATATTTTCATGTAAAAACCCGAATGGCGTATAAATGAAACAAATCATAAAATTTTTAACTATGCCAACATTTAGTATTAAGTGACTATAGTGTAAAATTACGGCATATTTTTTTTTGTCAATTGGAAAATAAGTATATAAGCTAACCATTCTTTAAATCAATACTAGGGACAGGTCCCATATATTGAAACCCATCCCTAGTATTTATATATTTATAGCGCATTGATACTCGTTGTAGTTGCAGTGAGGCTGCTTCGTGGTGCATCGCGCTGATTGCGGGAGTTGCGAAATAACCAACGCCCTTTGAGCTTCAGCTGACACCTGAAATTGAAATGTAATGGCTTTTACTGACGTGGGCGAATCATTTATTATATTATCTATGTCGAGTTCCTATAGTATTGAGACTTTTAAATTCGATAGCTTTATTAATTGATACCGTTTTAAAAAAATATTGATTGTATTATTTGTATAAATCTACTTATATTATTAGATTAATTACACCTACATGTTTCAAAAATACCTTTCCATCGTCAGGGTGTTACATATATGTCAAAATATGAAAATGAATAATGTGTTTTGTTTCTTGTTTTTCTAAATTATTTGAAAATTTATTTTTAAATATTATTACTGAAGTTCTTGATTACTCGCAATTATTGGAAATTTTTTTAGAATTGGGCTAGTAGTTAAATTTAATTGATTATTAATAATATTTTGTTTACTATTACATGCTTTACTAATTTCCAATGATTCTAAATTATTCATTTTCAGACCAATATTATTTATGTGTAAAATAGAAAGTCCTAAATTTTTAACAAAACCGTGATCATTTTCTAATAAATGGTTTGCAAATTCAGAAAAACCATGATTATTCAGACATCTTAAATGCTCTTTAACTCTTAAATTGAAATTCCGACCGGTTTTTCCAATATTAAACGCTGTGCAATCTTTTCACGACAGTTTATTAACACCTAATTGTTAAATATATTATTTTTATCTTTAGAATTTATGAGGACTTTCCCTATTTTATTATTTGCATAAAATGCAGGTCTAATATTCGTTGGTAGATATTTTGAAATTTGATTCGAAAATGTATTAATATATAAAATTCTTCGCCAACAATCGTTATTATTATTTATATTTATCTGTGAATTGTATAAAAAATGGTTAGTTATATTTTTCCTTAATTTATTTTTTAAAATTTTATCAATTAATTCTGTATTGTATCCATTATTAAATGAGATTTGTTTAAATATATTTAATTCAATTTGAAAATTAGAGTGAGACAAAGGTGTATTAACAAGACGTAGTAGTATCATTGAAAACCCGAATGTTTATGTAATACAAGTGATTAGATGTGCTACATGTAGGTGTAATTGATCAAATAATATATGTAGATTTATAAAAATAATACAATCAATATTTAAAAAAATGTCACTCATGAATTGGAAAAAAAAGATACCATTTGTTATTTAATGTACATGATTACAATAATGTCAACGATAGTGTGCGCACTAGATGATTATATTACCACTAGTATTTTACTTTTTCTACCGTTCTAATACGTGAAAGTCAGAAAAATTGCTGGATAAAGTTTAAGAAAAAGAAAACGTAAAATATGCAACGGAATTTAATCTATCTCCAGAATTTTTCAGAGCATTAGTGCTTCATCTCACGGAGAAACATTTAAAATAGGTAACAGCAAAATATAAAATATGTCGTGAAATATCCTTTGAGTTTTATCTATCTTCGGTTAGGTATTTCGAGGTGTTTTTGGCAAACGGTGGTGGTTTTTAATAAATTTACTTAGTGGAAGTCAATTGACTGGAAAATATTTTTTATTTAAAACGTTTGTTATGAATGTGCTGTCTATCATTGATTGTGATCTTATTTAGATATATTTTATGGGAACAATATTTTAATGAGCCTTCAAACAACCTAGTCCTTATGGATATGGCGACCCGGATCACCATCGGTTGTAAAGATAAAGGGTTTGCTAAATAATTCAAGGTCCGTCCCTAAAAATCTGAAAAAAAAGTCGATTATTGGATTCCATCATGATTGTCTTAGTCAAGATAGAAAAAGTCTCACATAAATTGAGTTTTCGCTTTGCTTAGTTCTTCAAAAAAAAAAGGTTTTCCTCGCACAAATTTTGTTTTCAGTCATTCGATACGATGATAAGGTTTATTTTCCTACACGGGTTGTGGCGGGGTTTACGTACTTACCGGAGGAGGCAAGATCTCTGATGTAAGAGTGGTGTATTGTAATGGCGGGACAAAAGAGAATGTCCCTTGATCCGTTTGGTTAGGCCAGGATCAACCCTCGCCATACAGCAGGATCTAGGACAGCGATTGCGAACTCAAATAATCGCATTGTTGTTGTGATGTACGAGTAATGGTCACGCATCTTCAGGCAAGAGAACATTCCAGGCTTGTGACCTAATATTTTTTCTGTATTTTGATAAAGGAAAAATATATATCGTGAGCATATTGAGAAAAGTAACCAAGTCAAAAGCCTCGTTTGTTGGCATGTCATATATACAATGTTGAATTTATACAAACGCGTAATTTTGGAAGCTAGGATAATTTCAATCTAAGTGTCAATAATACTTAAAGTGACTTTGCCAATTTTTGAAGGTAGTAAATGTTCATAGACCGACTTGATTGATAAAACTTATTGCGGAATATTTTGAGAAATAACTTTTTTTCTAGTAAAATATATATGTTCTAGTGCGTTGACTTGGCTCAAAATCGCAAAAAAATGACTTTGCCACTTCTCAATTTTCTCAGTACGCTCAACATATGTTTGACAGAATTAAAAAATTTCTATGTCCTGATAAACTTATCAACTTATATTAATAGGAATAAATGTCAATTTTACTACATTCGCGAGTAATTTATGTAACTTTTATACGACCAATTTAATCTACATTTATTAAAAGTTGCGACAGTTGATAAACGTATTTGCTTCTACTATTATTAGATATTACTTTTGTTTTATTTATGCTAGGGTGATTTTTCTAGATTTGGAAAAGGTGTGAAAACACTTTGTATATAAAATTTTTAAACAAAATAATTTTTTATATTAACAAAAGCAGAGAATTTATTTCATAGAACTTAAAACCAGTGTAAAGCTTAAACAAGTGCTTTTAAGAATTTACTAGCTGTGTTTTAACATGTCTGTTTCTAAAGATTTAGTATTTACTTATTTCTATAAAACAAAGAAGAAAAAAATACTTTAAAGAAAAAACAAGAAAAAAAAAAAAAAATGTAATATAAAAAAAAAATTACTTAAAATAAATTACGGACGTTACACGACGTTACGGAGACAGACAGATAGACAGATGGATGGACGGACGGACGGACAGATAACGAACTTATTATAATTGTGATTTTGCTTACACAAATTTCTTATTTTTTATCTGACGTATTTATTTGAAATATTTTCTTGACGGTAAAATTTTTCGTTCCATAATATTTCATAAATTTTCTTGTAACTAAAATTTACAAGATGATCACTACTTGTTTACTCTACTTGAGTCATATTATCAAGTCTACTCAAGTTGAACGATAGAACTTCTCATCGACAGGTGAACGGAACAGGTGACCGGTGTTTTTATTTTAACTGAAATTAAATCTTGAATTGAAAATTTTCATAATTTTGATTCACCTGTGGAGAAAGGTTCATCATCGCTAATCAAGGACCTAGAAATGTTATTACTAGCGCAAAGATTGTATACATTTATTAACATTTTTTTAAAAATAACATTTATTGAAATAATTTTTTTAAAACTCCTTATAATAGAGTTTTAAACATCCGTGGGAGTAAATCAGTTAGTTTTAAGTTAAATAATTTCTCTAGGGTTAGAGTACACCACTGCGCCGCATCTACCGGTGAATATTGCCGTCATGCTACGACTACCGCGACCCATTTGGATTGATGGATAAATTAATAATGTTTTCCCTTTTTGTAAAGCTCAGAAAAAAAAACTGGATTTCTGGAACATTGTTAAAACGATAATTATTGATAAAAAATGAAAGAATCGTGGGCATTGTATTCACATACTTTTGCAGACTTCTTTTCATTGTCAAAAAAATAATTGTGTAGCATAAAGAAATTATCCCCTTTTTGTGGAATGTCGTAAAATATAAAAATTATTTTCAATTTGCTTCAGTAAACCAATGCCTCTATTATACTTCATAATTATATTTAATTTTAATTGGAAGCTTCTTTTCCTTTCTTCCGCAGTGTCAGGTTCTGTCATTTCAGGAAAAAATATAAATTGCTGCGTAAAATGATAAATAAGTCTCAAAGCGATAACCCACCCCTTACGATGGTGGTGCAAACGACCCAAATATATTGTGTGAAGTTTGACTACGTTGACATTTGACAAATCATTGTGTTTGCAACATTTTGACGACAGACTTATTTTGAATAACGTGTTGTGCCTCTAAATTGCCGTTTTGTATAGAAAAATTCAAACATTTTTATTTATGAAAAGTATATTCAATTGTTGTGTTGTGATTTACGAGTAATGGTAACGCATCTTCAGGCAAGAGAACATTCCAGGCTTGTGACCGAATATTTTTTCTGTACAAGATTAACAGAGCTAGTCCACAATACTTTACAGGTAGATTCCTACCTTGATAATGAGTCGAAAATGTTCGAGCAACCATGACCTAATATCAAAATTTGCATTTTTTCCCAATATTTTTGACTCATTTTTTACAAAACATTGAACTATCATTACAGCAGCTTTTATCGATTACGGAAAAATCATTTGTTTTAATAAAAGTTAAATAAAATAATAAAAATCCTATAGAAATTCCGATTGGAATATTTTCCAATTGTAATTGGAAGTTTTTAGTATTTTGGCTGGTTGCATGATCATTTTCGACTCCTGATCAAGGCAAGAATCTACCTGTAAAGTATTGTGGACTAGTTCTGTTACAACCTGTATATTGATCAAATGCGTTTTATTATTAACTTTTCAAAGGAAGAAAACACTTTGTGGATTGACATTATAAGACATTTAAGAATAAATTAAATACTATGTTTTAAACCACTTTATTGCTATATATTTGTCAACTTGTTT
Organism: Agrypnia vestita; assembly: GCA_016648135.1. NCBI lineage: Eukaryota > Metazoa > Arthropoda > Insecta > Trichoptera > Phryganeidae > Agrypnia > Agrypnia vestita. Next base: position 82,553 of record JADDOH010001858.1, read on the forward strand.
TGGTTGGACTCAACCTTCTTCAGGACAATTATAATATAGACTGATCAGTCTGATCAGTTATTCTCATATTTGTTTAAAAAAGCAAATTAAATTAGCGTTTAAACTAAATAAAAAACTCTACTGTTCTCAATCACAGTAACATTTACCGTAGAACTCACCTAATATCGCTAATTACAAACCAGAGTTTCCAAGTGTGTAGGAACTTTATCGTCTCGCGAATTCCGCTCAGGATTCCACCTCGCAAACAGATGGACGCCCCTAGTTAATCAGAAGGAATATGCCGTTCCAGAGTAGCAAAGGTATCTTCGTCATTCGTCATATTTAACTCATTTCTTGATATACTTTTTCTTATTTCACATTCAATCACTTACCATTATTCAGTCTTAACATTGTTTAATTGTTTGTTGCTTACTATACTACTATTCATTAATTAATTCAAAATAATTAACTTAAAAATATCTTATCTAAATTTGTTCTTAACATCTGTGAATCTTTTTAATTGATCTATGAACTGAACACTATGCTTTTACAATATATGTTTAAAAAACTGTTAAGATTTCTTAATAAATAAATACATATTATTTTCGCAGCATACATTTCTGCAAAATTCCTCTATAAGAAATCAAGTATTGTATAGTAAAAAATTTTCGTCACGTTGTATATATATTTGGCTTGGTTTAATTTATGTTTTAGCCGCAAACATAAAACTATTTACGCTCCGTTCCGGAGAAATTCATAAAACTATAATACAACATTTTCTGTTGCGAGCCTTTTTCAAAATATAAAAGTTCTAAAAAACATTAAATTTATTTTCTTTTTCATATCATTCTTTAAGGTGCAGATAATTTAGTAGACAGAATTTAATACACATTTTACGAGCAAACGTAAAGCAGTCTGCAAAATATTGCGACCTGGAAACTGAATTTATAATTAAAATTTATAAATCCAGTTTCCAGGTCGTTTCATACCAGAGTGCAATCGGAACCAATTGTAGAACAATAATAAATGTGGGTTCTTAAAATGTTTGGATTTAAGCTGTGTAAAATATAAATATATTAAATATAACAAGCATGTGAATATGATCAGCTCTGTGGTAGCATAGATATACTGTGAAATTAAAACCAATAATTGTCAGTTGACGAGAAAATACAATTTATTTAAATTAAGATTGGTTTAAAATGGAAATATTAAAAATAGCAAATTATTGTGAATATCATAATACCAAGTTCGGATGACAAATATTCTTAAAATTCACATAGAAACGTGGATTTACTTTTACTAACTACACAAATTTAAGTTAAGAATCTAGGATAGTTGAAATTACTGTTTGAAATCAGTTTATATTAAATTTACGACACGTGTCATTTCGACGGTGTCATTTCAAAATGTTTGCAAAGGTTCAAGTATAAATTATTATAACAAAAATCAGTTATATAATTTTACGGGTTGTCTCCTGCCGACGCTGAAGCCTTGAAGTTCGCTGTTGGAAATTTTAGTAGAAAGAATTGAGTTTACTTGAAAATTGAAATTCTGCGACACGTGGCGCCTTCTATTTTAGACAATCCCTCATGACGACGCATGTAGTCAGAGCTGCCTGTAGATCTCTCCAAATCTGGTATTAAAATTGTATAAGGAAATACATGGCCCATATTTCCGTTAGGTAATACTCTGACCAAGTTTTTTAGACATCCCCATCATGTAGGTAGCAATTGAATACTCATTTTAACGCCAACGCCAGTAGCGGTAAAGTGATCGCTTACGTCAGCTTATGCAGGTCATAAGCCCTGGGCCATACTATTAAATCTTCCATGCACGTTTTCCATATAAATATCTTCGTCTCTGTGTGATTTCTATAATTTATCTTAATCAATTATTTTCCCTCCTTTCAACAAAATCCAGCAATTGTGTTCTCAAAACATACATATAAAAATATTGTTGTAATATTAATTTAATTTTAGATTACCTTACAATTTCTTTATTTCTTTGAGAAATGTTAGATTTCGATCGAAACATCCCATTAAAAAGGGTCTTATAAAGCAACTTAAAAAAAAATCAATGCATTAGCTTCGATCTTGATGAGGAGATGCCTAAACCACCCCTGTTAAAAGTATATCTATATATAATAAGTTTAATATCTCACTCACCCTTTTCTATATCTCTTTCTCTTTCTTTCTCTTCGTCTTAAAAATTTCCCTTATAAATATTTCTGTGAACGATAGTTGCATACTGAAAAATGTGATAGTTGTCTCACGCACTCATCATGCAGAGGAAAATAGAAGGCGGCAGACGTGCAGGTAGAAGAGAATGTCTTGGCTGCCTAACTTGTGAAACTAGTTTATGGTCCAAAAAGTAAGTCTTACACATCGTGCACAGGCTGAAACCTGGTCGCCAATCTTCGAGAGAAGAAGAAGAATAAGAAGTTGTAGGTAAAGGATATACACGTTTATTCATGAACGAAACTTGACTAAATCTAGCGGCCAGTGACTCTAATAATTTATAAAATCATCGCGTACATCTTTTTCGCGTAAAATGAAGCGGAAGACAGTTGTTCATTTTACTTTACTGAATACAAATGAGCTATTATTTTCACTCGAAAATTTGAAGGGCAAAAGGAGAGAGATTTTAAGGTAATTCTCTTGGGGATATGAAGACTTTTGTATTTTAATGAATAATTTTATCTTATTTACGTCACAAAACCATCATAACTTACCAGTCCGGTTCTGTACTAAAAAATATGATGTTTCTTTATTTTGGCCTAGACAGCTTTTGTTGCTTTTAAATAACCTACTGATCCCCGCGGTACAAGAAGTTTTGTGTAATCGTGCTTGTTAGTCGAATCGTCGCTCATTAGTGGAATCTCTCGAGTATAATGAACGGTCGCTTTAATTAATTTCATATTTTTTAATCATATTAGAACTAAACATGCGTGGATATTCTTTGTTCATTTCACTATTGTCTGTAATTTCCATTTTATTATTCGACTAATTGATATTTAATCCATCTAATTTTACTAGAAGGGTGTGTTATACGTTTAATCCCAGCCGAGTGTTTCACGAATTATTTTAGAGTTCTGAAAGGTGATGGGATTGATTCCCAGGGTGAAGCTGAAATTAAATTAAATATCGTATACACGGCTTCTAAAAATGAGATATATTGATAGCGATTCTGATGACAATATGATGATTGATGCTAAAGAAAAAAATAAATACATGTAGGTACTTTAAAAAATTTTTAAACCTGAAAATTGAAATATTTTGGCCATATCACGAGACATTCAGACAAAACGAAAGACATCCTGGCTTAAACGTATAAAACAATGGCTCCGGAATTCCACAGTATAACTATTTAAAGTTGTTACAAACAAAATAAAGAGCAATAACATGAATAGATATTTAACAATTTAGGTAGTAAGTACAAGAGTTTTGGAACCTTATAACTTAATACATTATTTAGTTAAGAATACAAAACTCAAAGACACTTAGCTTACACCATTACATGCCGCTATATTTCTATTGATATTAACGCCATCTACACAACGAGTTATGAGTCGATAGAAAAGGTATTAGGCAAACGTATTGGAGAAACTGCAATGAAGAAGTTAATGTTTTTAAGTGAATGAAAATGAAAACTTGAGTAAAATTGAAAAAAATTCTGAAAGCAAAACTTAAGATATCTCAAAAACTAACAGAGTTATAAAATTTTAAATTTGCGTTTTGCATAAATAATTTTGTTTCATCCGGTGGAGTCGTGTGACGTCATCTCGTACTCAGTGTAGGTACATCGCGGCTCGTGCTCCGGCGCCCGGACGCGTGACGTCACAGGCGAGTTGGAGGTCAATTATTCCGCGCTAAAGTAAAGTAACTTTAAAATTCTTTTTCTCTGTTATTTATAGACAGATTTCAACGATTTTTTCACCAGTTACGACATATTATATTTTCAGTACTATGAAACTTATCCATTTCGCATCATCCTGAAGAGTATCCTGTACAGAACATTGTACAGAATCCTGACTGTTTTCTGTTCTAAACTTTCAGATGTATAGATCGTTTGGTATTTTGTGAATAAATAAATATTTGCATGAATACTCAGCAGTTTCATGTCATATTGTTTCACATAATTGTCGCCCTTTAGTGAAAATGCGGCCAGGTGTTCTACCTTTTCGTAGGCGTCAAGTCTTATTCCAGCCAGCGACAGAAGTCGGTCTGAATTTAGGATACGGCTTACGAAGCTCAGGGCTCCCAAATTATGGGGAGGGGGCTAATATCATTAGATTTTATACTTTGAGATCGCTCAATTACACTTTATTAAAGTAAATGTGATTTTGCAAACAAAAATACAAAAGTACTATTATTTAAAAACCCGTGCCCTAGCGTATACATTAACGGTTTGCGATAAACTGGTTTACCGGTAAATATGTAAAAATTAACCTAAATTACACTTTTACTATCGGTTAATATATAACATTTATAACTACCTGTATTTTGGTAACTAATAAAATTTTATTTGACAATATTTGAAGCGGGCAGGATTGTATTAAAATATTAAGTTATATTTTTTCTTTTGTTGTTACTCTCACATAAAAGTTAAAAAATGTGTATGAGAACAGGAGTACAAGCACATTTTTATTTGCAACAGTTATTAATATAAAAGATAATAATCAATATTGAAATAAGAACATAATATGGAAAAATGATCTTAATTTGATCATTTGATTGATTATTTTAATTTCTTATGAGAATTTATTTATTTCTTTTTAAATATGACATAATTATTTTAGGTTATTATATTTACTGGCAGACTATTTAAGTACTTGATCATAAGTAAGTGTGGTGATGTTTCGTAGCTATTTTGTTGAATTTATGTTTATTTATACTTTCTATTGTTTATGTTGTTTGACTGTGGATGTTAAGACTACGAAGTTTATTTGTGTTTTGATGATTAAAGTATTCTTTGTGTATTTGTAGTAATATCGTGCTTTGATATAGTCTGTCTAAATTAGGATGTTGAATTCATTAAATAGTTAATCAGTCGGAAAGGTTCTGGGCTTTTTAAATATTATTTTTATAATCAATCAATATTCTGAAAACAGAATAGGTCTGGACTGGTTGACTCACGCGGAAGCAGTGAAAGACGGGGGAATATGGAAGAATCTTGTCGAATTTTTGAGCCACCGACCCTACTAGGACAAGGAGATGAAGATGATGGTGATGATTATCACTTTTAAAAAGGGGATTTTAAAAAGTGTTTAATTTTTATTAAAGATTCATTTAAATTCCTTTTCTGAAGAAGAATCATTTTATTAATCTTTTTAATATTTTATTTTTCTTAAAATATATTATTTCATATCTTTTAAATTTGATTTATTTACCTTTATTTATTTTATCTTCTTTATATTATGACAATAGCTTTTTATTGCCTACATAATAACCGTTAAGCCGGTATTACATTCAAATTTCCCTGATCTACTAGCTGTGTTTTAACATGTCTGTTTCTAAGGATTTAGTATTTACTTATTTCTATAAAACAAAGAAGAAAAAAATACTTTAAAGAAAAAACAAGAAAAAAAATAAAAATAAATTTTAATATAAAAAAAAATTACTTAAAATAAATTACGGACGTTACACGACGATACGGAGACAGACAGATAGACAGATGGATGGACGGACGGACGGACAGATAACGAACTTATTATAATTGGGATTTTGCTTACACAAATTTCTTATTTTTTATCTGACGTATTTATTTGAAATATTTTCTTGACGGTAAAATTTTTTGTTCCATAATATTTCATAAATTTTCTTGTAACTCTTAAAATTTACAAGATGATCACTACTTGTTTACTCTACTTGAGTCATATTATCAAGTCTACTCAAGTTGAACGATAGAACTTCTCATCGACAGGTGAACGGAACAGGTGACCGGTGTTTTTATTTTAACTGAAATTAAATCTTGAATTGAAAATTTTCATAATTTTGATTCACCTGTGTAGAAAGGTTCATCATCGCTAATCAAGGACCTAGAAATGTTATTACTGGCGCAAAGATTGTATACATTTATTAACATTTTTTTAAAAATAACATTTATTGAAATATTTTTTTTTAATTCCTTATAATATTGAGTTTCAAACATCCGTGGGAGTAAATCAGTTAGTTTTAAGTTAAATAAATTCTCTGGGGTTAGAGTACACCACTGTGCCGCATCTAACGGTGAATATTGCCGTCATGCTACGACTACCGCGATCCATTTGGATTGATGGATAAATTAATAATGTTTTCCCTTTTTGTAGAGCTCAGAAAAAAAACCTGGATTTCTGGAACATTGTTAAAACGATAATTATTGATAAAAGATGAAAGAATCGTGGGCATTGTATTCACATAATTTTGCAGACTTCTTTTCATTGTCAAAAAAATAATTGTGTAGCATAAAGAAATTATCCCCTTTTTGTGGAATGTCGTAAAATATAAAAATTATTTTCAATTTGCTTCAGTAAACCAATGCCTCTATTATACTTCATAATTATATTTAATTTTAATTGGAAGCTTCTTTTCCTTTCTTCCGCAGTGTCAGGTTCTGTCATTTCAGGAAAAAATATAAATTGCTGCGTAAAATGATAAATAAGTCTCAAAGCGATAACCCACCTCTTACGATGGTGGTGCAAACGACCCAAATATATTGTGTGAAGTTTGAATACGTTGACATTTGACAAATCATTGTGTTTGCAACATTTTGACGGCAGACTTATTTTGAATAACGTGTTGTGCCTCTAAATTGCCGTTTTGTATAGAAAAATTCAAACATTTTTATTTATGAAAAGTATATTCAATTGTTGTGTTGTGATTTACGAGTAATGGTAACGCATCTTCAGGCAAGAGAACATTCCAGGCTTGTGACCGAATATTTTTTCTGTACAAGATTAACAGAGCTAGTCCACAATACTTTACAGGTAGATTTATTTACCTTTATTTATTTTATCTTCTTTATATTATGACAATAGCTTTTTATTGCCTACATAATAACCGTTAAGCCGGTATTACATTCAAATTTCCCTGATCTACCGTTAAACGCCATTTATTGGTAATTTTACATGCCCTAAAAATCTGTTAAGCTGAAAATCAAGGACTGCGCCGTCGCGGTAACTTATGTAAAAATATTTAAAAGGAAAAATTCGTCCCCTAATCCGAACTCTAGGGTTGCGTAGCTCCCAGTTCCCAAATAATCACTCAAAAGCATTCTCAAGCTATTTAAATAGATTGAGATCGATTTTTATTTCATTAGAAACGTAAGCCGATAAAGGAGATTATTTTACTTTTTGAGAATATTTAAAATTTTTAAATAATCATAATTCAAAAATTTTTAAATGTTTTTTTCCAACATTTAAAACTACATTCCAACTGCAACTACATTTCCAACATTCAAACATTTAAAACTATTTAGCCATTTTGATATCTTACTTGGCGTATTCTTATGACGCAGTTGAAATTAAACATGATTTTTAATGTGCGATCAGCATGGGCTCACGCTTTTGGGCTAAGTTTTATTTTTTAGATTGTTGAGATTGTGCTTGGGATGTATTTCGTAATTCCAGACTTGATTCTCAACTTGCTGACAAGATGAAAACATCACGAATCATCCTAGTCCTCAACTTTCAACGACAGATTTCTGTTTTTATTTTTAATTAAAAACTAAAGATTCGTACACGGAATATGTGTGGCGTCAATATTCTTAAATTTATTAAATTAAGATAAACGCCTGTGCTGTGAAAATAGGACTAACTTGACGCTCTTCTCCCAACTCCCGACCACTAGATAACTAGATAGTGAAGACACTCACCGACCACTAGACCTTCAAGCTATTTTATCTCTTGTATCTAACCTTAGTTCTTCAAGTATTCGGCTAGATGTTTTGCTACCAATGTCACTACAATAAAAATATTTTAAAATGTGTATTGACTAAAGACTAAAATAAGTAGAGTGTATGTCAGATATTGATGGGGTTGTGTCTTGTGATTTGGGTTGAAGTCAATTTAAATTTTGATGTGTTAAGTGTATCTAATAGCCATGCACAAATTGTAATAAATATTATTCAAAATACACCTACATACATTATTATTGTTACTTGGTTAAGTGTAAATTGTTCATTTTTCTGATTTAAACATTTAAATAAAATGTGTGTTACGTAAATTTTATTATATTGTACTTTTATTAAGCTTGTGTTTCGACATGAAGATGCTTTCTATTTTATATTATTATTTTTTATATATTGTGCTTCTTTTATATACATATTTGTTTTCTACTTTATATTATTATTTTTTATACTTATTTTAAAACAAATTGGCTACTGATTTTTGACACATTCGTGTCATTTACATATATTGTTTAAAGTTTTTTAAAACTTAATTTATAATTGTCATTGTTTTATATGTTTTTTCTTTATACATTTATCATATTTTTTCTTAATAATTGTGTATTGTGCTTGACATATATAACTTTACTTTATTTTTTGTAAAAGACCTGATTAGCGTTAATAATAAATAAATAAAACAAAAAAGTTTTCGTCAGTAAATGAAATAACAGAAATTCCAATAATAAAAGTCTCTGCCTTCGTTGTTTAATAATTTATTGTGTTTTTGTCTCGCGTAGAACTTTATCGCTGAAATCTAATAAAATACATCACCCAATATTTACAACTACCGATCACAAACGCCATTTTCCTTTATTCATTTCTTTTATTCCGACATAGAGAAGTTTCCACCGAGAAAGTAAACTTATTATTTCTCGAGAAGAATGATAAGTGGAACCCTACCTATGGCTAGAAGCGTATCCGTCAATGCGATATTTGTTAGAATGCGAAAAACATGGAATAACTTTTGGTATTATATTAAAAAACAATGAACTCTACATACTTCTCTATATTCCACGTAGGAATTCAATGGATTGCGTTTACATAAGAGTTCGTATCAATAATTTGTAATACTTTTAAAAAGTATATTAAATGATAATACCTATTTGTTAGATAAAACACGCAGAATATGTTGAGGGTAGAAAGCCAAAAAGACGTTAGTAATTATTTCGAACTTTACAGGAGAGCAAAATAATGTTTTGTCAATATTTATTTTATTATTAAATAATTTTCATATGTGTTTTGTATTAACAAATATGAAAATATAAGATTAAAAACCATAATACAAAAAGATTAAAAGAAACATGGACAAAATCAAATTGATAGAACATTCTTACGCTCTCCTGTAAAGTTCGAAATAACCACTAACGCACTTTTGGCTTTCTACCCTCGATAGAGAAATCAAATTTTCATATATTCCGTTTTTTTGCGATGTGTACTTTTTGAGTAATTCTAAGGGTAAATACCTATCATCACAACTATCCTCGTTTCGAATTCTGTTGGTCCGTAACGTCCATAACTTGCTGGAATTACAACTTTAGATAATTAGCGTGTGACACGCAATCAAGTTACATGCACGTTGTTATTAATTATTTATTATTATGGTCCGTGATAGAAAAATCTACAATTATAATCGATTAAGACACGTATTGGTACTTATATAAGAGGTAATATTATTAACTAATATATATATATATATATATATATATATATGCAAATATAAACATTGTGCACTTGGTGATACCTTCCGACAATATGTTGAATATGCACATTCATACTTTTGACCGCGTTCAGCGGGCACAGAGCGCATGCCGTTCCACCGCCTTCATTTACTTCTCGACACCGGCGATTTCATCTTGTACATGGCGTAACCATGTAAACTTTTTTCAGTAAATTTGGTTAATTTTGGTTCACATCGGTAATGGCCTTTTCTTTCCTGCATTACTTGTGTGTTTTACTTGCTTGCAGTTCTTGAAACGATTACACTTATACATACATCGCGACGTGCATCGAAAACTGAAGGAGCCTAGATGTTGGAGGCGGGACCCTTTCGAATATTTATACACTTCATTCATTTTAAGATTTTTCCACTTTGAATCTTCTGCACACTGATCTGATTGAAGCCTTACGGAAACCTAGCCTACGCGTACATGGCCTTCTGTCCGCAAAAGGGCGTTTTTGATTTTTCCTGAGCGCTTTTGGAATTTTGGCAACCCTTTTCACTAAAGGGACTATTCAATCCGACAGGACGATTCAAAATTCGGGATTAAATGCTTAGACCCAGAGGGAAAACGATTTTCAATTGAGAATTTGATGACACAATTTTGACGAGAAATTGTGTTCCTTCCAGAGGCGGGAAATTTATTTTCCCGAATTGCGTCGGCAGACACGCAGCCGGGGAAAATGTTATTTATTATTCAGCCGAGAATTTGGTGTTATTTTGGAAAAGAGCTGTCAAGAAACCCAAATCATTAAATTTATAACGATTTATTTACATTTATAATTATGCTTGAATGCCCAGATCTGTTTATTTACTCCTCCGAGTTGAGCGTTTATTCAAAAAAATATTATTTGTTACTGTATACCTACTACACTTAAATCATTATTAATATGGATAATAACAAGTTATATGATAATATACATATAAAAACAAGTTTACAATTTTCATGTTTAATATATTTAATAATAGTGTATTTGTTTATAATATTATTTATTTATTGTTTATATAACAAGTTATATAACAATACATATAATAACAAGTTTATTATATTTTGCAGTTTTGTTTCATTACGGTTTAGGTAATTTTTATATTTTACCGTGAATACGTCATTAAAGAAGGCTCGAGATAGAGGGTGCATATTCAAAAATCTGACGTCACGAAAATACTCATAGGTCATAATTTAATCGCTTTTATCCCAGAAAGTATACGTCGCAGGTGGAAGTTAATGATATAATTTGATTGACCGACGTAAGATCTTTTTAGATTGCAACATAGTGCGTTGGTGAGCTCAGTCTACTTTGGGATGCCATGGTTTGAACCGTTTTCAAAAGGGCTTTTAATAACAACTATATTGACTCTTTTAACAAGTGCGAGATTTTATGAGCCAAGTTTAATACATAGTTTTGATTTATTACGAACTTAAAGAACAACATTATATGGGTTGAAATCAACACGTCCAACATTTTACAAGCCAAGCACTTGTATAGTTTATACGCTACTTCGCATTTGTACGAAATTGTACTCTAAACGATATGTAACGCTATAACAATTGAATTGTGATTTTTATAGTTTGTATTCACCTTTATAGAATAATTTTATATGTAACAAATTTTTTAATGCACAACTATTTAATAATTAAGATAAATTATATCATTTTCATGAGACGAAGCAGTTTATATGAAAAACGTGTATGGAAGTCTTTCTGTAAGTCCAGGACTTACAACCTGTATGAGCTGGCTTAAGTTATCACTCTACACAATGTAATGTTCATCGTCCGTCGTAAGAACATCCACACATCGAATTTTTGAATGATCTATATACATATATGATCCAAATAGGAATCATTAATCTATTGCTAGGGAAAAAAATGTTCTCGGGTTTTCACGGCCGTTCAGAATCTTCTGTGTATAGTTTTCTGGGATATTCTGCCGTGTATATATGACCTCTCTGGCCGACGTTTCGGATTCCATCAGATGATGGACCCTGCAATGGAATCCGTAGCGTCGGCCAGAGAGGTCATATATACACTGCAGAATATTCCAGAAAACTATACACAGAAGATATTGCTAGGGACATCCGTTGGCTCTTTTTGAAAGAGCATACATAGATTTCAGGCATTTCATTTCATTCATTTCATTCATTTCATTCATTTCATTCATTTCATTCATTTCATTCATTTCATTCATTTCATTCATTTCATTCATTTCATTCATTTCATTCATTTCATTCATTTCATTCATTTCATTCATTTCATTCATTTCATTCATTTCATTCATTTCATGCAGCTGGTAATAATGATACTTTTATATTTTGAACTATTTAATGAACCACTTTTCTTGTTAAATTAAAAATCTTTTCTCACATTATACATAAAAAAATACCTATATGTCTTTTCATATAAGCTTGCAATTCAGTTAGTGTGGATAGAGTGCGTAATACGCGCATTGTATAGTTGTGTTAAGTTTATGGATTCGAGAGGGGCGTATCCGTAAGCTTAACACAACGAAACAATGCGCGTATTACGCACTGTACCCACATTAACTCAATCGCAAGCTTATATGGAAAAACTTCTACCTACCTCAATGAATTTCAACACATATTGTGTTGATTCTGTTTTTTTTTATTCATTTCGAATCATTCGCGCTCGTCACACGTTTCAGGAGAGACTGATGTGATATTGAATAATCTATATTTAATAAAATCTAAATTTATTTAATTGAACAGCTCCCAATATATAAAATGTCTCTTAAATTGAAAATATTTTTCCTCACATAGTTAATATTATATAATAGGTAATATTTAAAGTATGCGTGGGCCTTTAAGCAAGGCTACAAAGAAAGAGCGAAGCTGGAATATTAACCTTTAATGTCAGCTGAATTTGAGAATTGTTCGCAATTACCATTTCCGTTAATCGAAGCGTACATAGTAATGTCCCGTATGAAGGAGATAGTCACGTCTTTCCCAACATGTGTATTGCGAAGGTCGCTTCGAGAGCTTCCAACTATCATTCTCTGACGGCGACAGTGTTCCACACGTACGCGCCGCTCACCTTGCTTTCCCCCCCTCCTCGCCCCCTACCCGAGGGGTGATTCGGAATTCCACTCCTCGGAGCCGGCGCTCCGTTCTGTGGAATTTGTCGCCCGCCTCGCCTCGCATTAATTGAATGGTCGGGCGCCGAATATGAATTGCGGCAATTCGGACGAAATTTCATCAATGCCATTCGCTCTTTGCCTGCGGTGGGGGCCGAATTAGCCCGGATTCTGGATCCATTCTGGAATTACGCCCGGTTCGGGGAATTCAATCGGATAGTGCTTTAGATTATTATCATCGCGCCTCGTGATGGTAATTTTTGTATCGCGCGGTTGTGCTTTGTTTACTTAAAGTTTGCCAGAATGATTCGGGGGGGAAAAAATAATATGATTTTAATAAAGGAAAGTAACCAAATATGTAATACCGTTTTTTTTGTGGCAAATTTTTTTTATTATAAAACAAAAACTTTTATTCGCAATTATAATATCATCGGTCATACATTTGCGCTTAATTTAATAAAAGTCTTGTGTTACATATATTAATTTAAAATATAAAATTTTCTCAAAAATAAAATCACCATAAAGATATCTAATTATGGAATACGTACCCAAATATGGAATACTACAAAACTATGAACAATAAACTTTAATTTATATGGGATACTATAGGAACTTTGCAAAAATCGAAAATCCAGATGTCGAAATCTACACCAGCGCTATCACCGTGGGCCCAGAGCTCGCGTATGAGGCATTACTCATTCGCTCGCATTCTCACAGCGATAAAACAAAACACTCATCGCGGGCACAATTTTGTGCGGCTAAGACTTAAAAAGAGCATTCGTTTACAAGAAATGACAGTATTCCATATTAGGGATACTGTTCCATGTTTGGTTACTATACTCTACCTTTTAGATGCTTTGATAGGCTACGCGATCAGAAGATCGAGGTTCGCTAAATTGGTAGTGAGATGGAAGAATTACCACCTTACCTACGAAATCTTCCGGGGTTCGTAGCGTGAATGGTTTGATGTGGAAAACATGTAGATGCAAGGTATAGGCAAATAAATAATTTTACTCATAGTCTATAACCACGAATTTATTGTGGATTATAAGTGAAATTACAATTACTAGATTGAATGCTTCTAGTCGACAAAAAGGCCAAGGACGGGACAAAGATGGGGCAAGCCGTGTCACTCTTTTCTGGCCTCTTATTGTCAAAAAATGTTGTTTTTAAATCACTTTAAGAAAGAAACTAAACCATTAAATATCTCCGATATTATTCCATTGTTACAATTAAAAGATATCTAAATAACATATTACCTACTAGTAAATCTGAAACATTTAAAATTGATTAAGTGATTAAAAAAAGTGTAGGTACTCACAATTTCTAAATTGTATGGCTCTCTTAAAATCTATGAACCCAATACAATTCTATTAGGTCAGTTATATCATCATGTAATTCTCTAACGTTAAAAGCAACTTAATTCATCATGAAGATAATAAATAATTATAAAGCATTTAAATATAAAATATGTATTAAAAATTTCGTTCACCTAGTAGATAATTTAAAAAGTTTTAACTTTCTGACGGTCGCACAAAGAATATAAAAGCTACTAAACTATTGGCAGCGTAACGGCTGCCGGTAAAATGGCCGCCAGCGAAACGACGCGGACGCAGGCGAAAAATCATAGACCAAATGACACAAGAGGAAGAGATTGAATGAGACTATTTACCATTGAGCAAGAAGTCAACATTTTTTAAATCGATGTGTGTCGTGCTTAGAAGATATTAAATGAAATGCCGGAGGAATTAAGAAGGAACAAAAAAGAAATCTAAATTGAAAATAAATAATTGACTACAAATGTCTCTAGTATAATCCCTTCAAATATGAAAGGTTTTAAGATTTGGAACATAAATACAACTTTCAAAATTTTGATAACGTGTGGATGTTTTAACAATGGAATTGGTGAACGTTGCATTGTGTAGAGTGATCACTTAAACCGGCTTATACAGGTCGTGAGCCATGGGCTATCCTATAAAAGACTTCCATACACGTTTCTCATATAAAATTTAAATACTATCTAAATACAACGCCTCTGTGAGACTATAATTTATCTTAATTGAAAATAAAGCCATGAAAATATGTTTGTATTGCGTTAATTTTAAAAAGGTTAAAATTTTACAAATATTATTATTTTTATATTAGAGAATAAGTATAATAATTTCGTCATTTGTCCGTCCGTATTCGGTATGTCCGTCCGTCCGTCTGTCTATTCCCGTAACTTCGTGTGACGTCCGCAATTTCGTTCGTATTCACGGGTAAAAAAAACAAATTAAACGATCGGAGATAAAGCTTAAACCCTGGGCCAGCAAACCCGAAGATGGCAGCGATAGCGATGTTGCTGTCGCTGCCTCTCCGCGGAGCGCTAAAAAGATATTATAAATATATAATAGGGGTTAGCATAGACGCGAACCAGTATTCCGTCATATTTTACGGGTAACAGTTTGAGGTATATATTTATGTAAGTATAATTGTTAAAATTCAAATAACTTAACCGTCATAATTAAGGAACAATTTTCATTGTTAAATTGTGTCAAACTCTTCAACCGATAAATATAACTATTTAATGATACAACTTTAACAGCGCTCATACATAAAGTTAGTAAATTTTATTACTTTATCTTCAAATGAAATTATTGAAGCTTTCTAGAGTCGAAGCAATTTTAACGAGGCTTTAATAGTACTTGACGTTGAAATTGTTCCAGAATCTACCTTTTATTTTAAAATGCAGCACTGTTGACATAGATTTTAGCTTATGCGAATTAATTTTCATAATTGACGACCACTTCTAATATATTAATTAAATTAGAGATGTCGGCTGCCGTAATAAGACATAAAGGTCAACTTATTTAGTGGTTTAGAAAAATGTATAAAATTTGTCTGGGGCCGAACTAATCCGCTTTCACTTTAGCTTGCAAATTAGAGGAGTGTTTTTTAAAATAATTTAGATTAACTATGCCTGATGTTTTATAACGATTCGTAAAATAATGTAACTCAGGTTAAAAGCGAAATACTTTATTGTACACAGTTGATGGTCGCTCGATCACGTAATCCAGGTTTACCTAAAAAAATATATTCAATATTGTTAAGGTACACGGTGTTGGCCCTGGAAACAAAGCCCGAGGTGATAACGTGATAGCAGGGGCGTGCAGTGGGAACTTCGCAGCATGACTTTTACGTAACCAATTATTTGGAAAAAATATCGGAATACAACATATATTTCGTAATATTTCTATCATAATTGTTATTATTGCATTCATATTTTGATGTATCATAAACATTTGATTATTGATATGATATGCATAAACATTTGATTTAGATTTTTTTCCAAAATATAAAAATTTACAAAATTTACAAAAAAGTTATGCTTCAATGTTCCCACTGCACGCGCCTGCGTGATAGCATAATTTATTGAGCTACAACATTTCTATATTTGTAAGGGTAACATTTATTTTAATTATATCATTATACCACAGATGGCACTGTAAGGTTATTTTTGGTTCTTAGATAGTTTAGGAACTAGAGACAAAGTATTTCTACAGATAGCGCCACTTATCATTGCAAATTATGAAATGAAAAACTGATTCTGTTGTATCAATGCATTGGGAATTCGAGTCAAATTATGCTCAAATATGACAACACATTCATGAATGAAATATTACGAAGAACGTTAATACAGTTTGGAAAAAATTTTTACACATGTACGGTTTTGTTTTGACATTTATTGCATTCTAGTATCTTGTTGGTCTTGTGGTTAGGACTCTCACCTCGTGATCCAAAGGTCGCGGATTTGAACCTCACTTCAGATTAGCAAGTTAATCCTATTTTTATAGCACAAGCATTTAGTTTAGTTTGAAAATAGTAAGAATATTGATGTGGCACGTATTCCGTGGTGTTCGCATCTCTATTTAAAAAATAAAAAACATCGGACTGAAGTTGACCAGTAAAACAGTGTATTAATATTACGTTCTTTTGCTTCTTAAACAAGAAATTGATTTTGTTTAATGGAAAATTAATATATTTCAAAATTTTTCCTTAGATATTTAACACACAGATTACATGAACGAAAACTCTATGAACGAAAATCTATTAAAATTATGATAAATACGTACCTTTCAAAGCATGCTGTGTCGTTTTTTACCGTTTATCAAACGAAAAAGGCATTTTAAATGTAAATATTATGTTTTTAGATTGAGCGAGCCAATTTAAAATTTTCTTTGAAAGAATTTGTCGTGAGAAATGATTTGAATAAATTTGTATTTATGATATATTTTACTCCAGAAGCATAAATTTTTGTGACTTGAAAATGTGAATATGATTTTTTCACCTGTTTTCATTTTGTTTACTGAATCGTTAAGTAAAGTAAACTAGTAAAGTAAAGTGACCCAGCAAGTAACGATAAATGATAATTACGTGTTAGTATTATAAAACAAAGAAAAAATATTATTTAATCCAAAAATTTTAATTTTTTTAAGTCACAAATTATTTTTTTTAATAAAATTTAATTTAAAAAAATTATATTTTTAAACCCACATACTAAATTTATATAAAACGTGATATCAAATTTTAATCATTTATCTTCTTGTAATCTTCCATTACCATTACATTTAACAATAAATTGCAATTTGTTATCACCTCTAGAATGGTTTCTAAGCTTAGAAAATAAGTGGAAATCGATCGGATCAAACTTCGGACTACGAGATGGATGATTGAAAACCTCCCGCCCTATACACTACAATTTGGATGCTTAAAGATTTGAAGAAATACGACTTTTAGTTAAAGGATTTCTGTAACTTTTTTAAAGTATTCTTATTTCTTAATGTTGAGTTTTTATACACTATTGCAGAACGCCATCCGTATATGAAAGTAATTATTGTTTCTGAGATTATCTTTTTACTTCCGTTTTAATTTACACGATTTGGCATCAATATTCCGGTTGTTTGGAATTGTTCCAAATAGCCGTTCTATTGATTAAACATTATGCGGATTATTTTATGCGTTTCAATTAGCTTCAGTATCGTTAATTTGAAATATTAAAATGAACAAAATTAATTAAAACTTCGTAGCTGCGCTAGATATAATACCCTTAAACTTAGTTGAAATTTTCCCTGTTAGCATCTACATTTACAGCCTTTTGGTTTGGTTCGGCTGTAAATATTTATACAGCTCTGGAGATGTACACATAAGTGTTTATTCTTAATTACGATATTAAATATATAAACAAATTTGGGCAAATGGGATTCAAATAGCACAAACGGGATAAAATATCAATAAATTATTAATCTGGATTGAACATTGTATGAGGGCTGGGAGACTTATCTAAGGAGATCAAGTATATGATAGAAAAAGTCAGAGCTGTACTCCTTATAATTAAATACGTTCTTTTTAGTTCATATAAAATACTCTTTATCAGTCTTACTGTGTGGTGTGAATGTTGGATCCTCACTGAAACTGAAGAAGTTTAAATACTCTGAAATGTGGGTAGGTACGCGTAAAATAAGCTACATTGATTGAGTCAGAAATGACACCATACTAATGAAATGAATTAAGATTAGAAAATCTTTTTTTTTAATATATATATATATATACACATATATTTTTGTTTTTATTATTTTTATTTTTTTATTTTTATATATTTAAAAATATATATTTTTATTTCTTTAATTTTTCAACAAAAAGACCATCAACAGGTCATTATTGACACTGACAGATAGTCCTAGAATGACATTAGAGTACAAAGTATGAATATTTTAGGAATATTTTGAATTTGATATAATTACACAATATACTTTTTATAATAAATTAATAATAAATAATGACATACTGAGAAAATAGACTGTAAATAATATTTGTTATGGAAAATAAGGAAGCTGTTGTATTTTTGGATGAATGACCCTGACATTTGATGAATGGTATGAATTACCCTGACATTTTTAAATTCCGCATCTTGTCATCCAACAAAATATCACCGGACGACGATGGATTATTTTATGGCTTAAAAATCTTGAGATTGGTTCGAATTTGCATCTGAGCAGCTAAAGAAAGTCAACATAGCCGTTAAAACCGTAAACCGCTGTTAGCACTCGATAGCAGATAGCACTCGAAGAAGTTAATTAAGAGCAGAATCGTTAATTTTCCGATATCTAGACTAGCGCCAGCGGTCTGGAACCTACATAGACTGAAGTCCCACATATTTTTAAAGTACCTATTGGATAGTCTACGTGCCACTGAAATGAAACTTGTGAAACCGTATCAAGAAATCGTTATTTTACTATTATAGTCCACATATTAATAACTACAGTAAAAACATAAAAATTGCAATATTTTAACTTAAGCGACTCCCTTGAAGTTAAACTTTTGAAGTTCAAAATTTAGAATCTTGCGCGAATCTTCCGCCGCGTCTTTTCCGTCGCGTAAAATCGGCAAAGCAAATGGGTCGACCGATCATCCGCGTAGTGTGTTTGATAAGCGCATATTGTATGGAAAAAAATGTAGCGGCGTTCCGCGACTGAAGAGACGCGGCGGGAAATCCGCGTAGTGTGGCGCCGGCCTATTGTTGCATAAGCACCTTTTCGAATTTTCTTAATTTATAAGATTTCTATGGTTTATTATATTTAATCACTCGGACTGATTGCTCACGGTGGCAGTTGCAGTGGAACATTGCGAATAACGAAAATAGTTGAAGAAATATAGCGACATTTTTCCTATTGGAAAATATATCTGGGAATTCATTCCGCATTGTAGTTTTTAATTATTATGTCAAGGTAATTTGTCTCCATAATTTCATCCCTGACATTTTGAATTAAAATTTCCCGACTTCAGAATTGTTTAACTCAATTAAATCGAATACTATTAACATATTTAAATTGTTATATCCATTTTGTAACTGTTTGTAATGTCTAAGGATACAAAATATGTTTGAATGTCGGTAAGTATTTTTGTCTTGTATTATAAAATTTTGTTAAATTAATAAAAATTATAATCGACATTCTCTAAGCCGTGCTTCCAAAAAAATATACCCTACGTTGCAGACCTTCACGCCAGACCTTAGTCTACATTATGGTTATTTTACGCAAACTTAAAAAAACCAAATGGACCAATATTTGTAGTATGCTTTAAAGTGTAGAACTGTAAAGTGTGAAACAGAATTTTGCACGCTAAAGTGATGCCCATAGAGTAACAAAGAGAATAGTTTAAGCTAGACAGAGTGTAGAAGGCGCGAAAATTAAAATATATTCAACATGTTTAATATAGCGGAAACTTTATAAAATTTTATAAAACAATACAGAAACTGTTTTTCTGTACCGAAATGATTAAAATCGACTATCTTTTGCCTAAATTCTATGTTTCAATCATTTCTCCGACTGGTACAACTGATCCAGGGATCGGGGTCAGATGTAACATTTCCCTCGATGTGTTTATAGTATTTTATTCTTGTTATAATGTGAGAATTGAGAATATAATAATTTTGAAAAAAAATAAATTGTCTACCATTGAGATAATTATTTACCTCTATATTTCATACAGCAATGATGCAAAAAATTACTAAAAGCTAATTTTTATATGTGACCCCGGTCTACCCTACTCCGTTTACGCAGCCCTATTTTTTAAGAAAAAGTTGTGATACTATTGTAATGTAATATTATACCACGTACGATCGTAGATAAAAAAATATTTTACTTTTTTATCTTTATATAATTTATAATTACATTTTTTTTTTTAATTTTAATTTAAAAATACTAGGAAGTTCTTCAAACTTACTTTGGAAATAGCAAACGCGTAATGAAATAATTCAAATTTACATTTAAATATATGTAGGTATAAATTTGTTTTCACTTGCCTTGCCCAATATTGTCGTTGGTAATTTTCGTAACGGTCACGCAAGGATCCCATTACCAAGTTTCTTTTTACCGACTTTTGTGACACAGCTCGCTATACTTAAGCTAATTGCGTTAGTGAACGGAGCTAAGTGAATTAGTTCTTCTTCTTTATACCATCTTCGTCTGATAATAATCACATCTCACTGAACATTTCTTTCCAAACCAACATTCGTCAATAACGTCGAATGCGTCACTGTGGGCGAACACAACCACATGTATGAAAAATCGAGATGGCAACCGAGTGGTACTCGGATCTTAGACAGACGGAAAGAAGGGAAGAAAATCTTCGAAGGTTTAGTAGGGAGGTTTCATATCCGCACTAAGCCGGCTGGAGTGGAGTGGTAGAGCTGTGCTCCCTGTTAAGCTAAAGTAGTAAAGTTTGATAACTGAAATAGTTAATTCGTGATATTGTAAAGTTTCTCGATGTTCTCGCGCTCGTGGCACTAAGTTGAGAGCACAGAGGAAGAATAATCTCGTTGACAATAAACCAACTGATGTAGTTACTATTTTAATGTAATTCGTATTATCACTAGACGTAACCCGTCAAAAAAGACGAAGCGTTGGTTCGCGTCTTTACTAAGCCGTAGTAAATATTTATAGTATATTTTTTTCGGTCCATGGAGAGGCGACGGTAGCAACAAGCGTTAGACGGCCGGTTCGGGTTTGCTGGCCCGAGGATCAAGCATCATCTCCGGCCGTTTAATTTGTTTTTTTAGCCGTGAATTCGAAAGAAATTTCGGACGTTACACGAAGTTACGGACGGACAGACAGACAAGCGGATGAACGGACAGGCAACGAAATTATTATGTTCGATTCTCTATGTAACAATGTCCGTCATTAACACTGCCATGACGCTTCGTTACGCTAGACGGCACTGTCCTCACAGCCTTAACTCGCGGTCGAAATATAAATATATCTGTCTGAATCCCTAGCAATATGTCACTTAAAACAACACTACAGAAGAATAATATATACAAAGAAAACAATTTAACTTTGACAGATTTAGTGATAACATACTAAGACGTACATAAACGTCACAAAAAAGTTATTTCATTATTTGTTATAAGTAATTTAACTTGAATTACTTTTTAAAAATCTCATACTTAATGTTTCTAAACCTCATCTTATCTTAATTTAAATGTTATTCTCGCAGACCTTCAACGTTTTAATATTATTTCCAAATGAAAAAAAAAATTGAATAATCACATGATCTAAAATCTAAATGAAGCAGAGACCATATTTAAAAAAATGGTCTTTAAGATTTGGGCATGTGAAACATCCAAGCGAAGCCGATAGAGACAGAGGGTTTCACCGAAGGACCTGGCGTGATTAGAAAACTAGATAGTTATTTGTCCTCTAGGACGGCCTTGTTTTTGACGAGCGACGATGATTATATATTTGTCTAAGGAATGGCTATCACTATACATAAATCTCATTTATATTCTTTTGAGGGCCAATAGTTTTGAAGATTTTTTACATTACATTAATTTAAGGAGATCTCCTTACATGGACACTATCGGTATCATACATCTAGTTGACTCAAATTTGCTATCACCTCACGTCTTCAATTAGAATTCAGTATGTCGCACTCGGATGTGCCACAAGGTTGTCATATAGAACCTTTGTTGATTTTACTATTCATCATGGGTAGGCATTGGTCGACGTTCTCAATTACTCAACTAATTTTCAAGCGATTAATTAATTACGTAGAAGAACGAACGAATTTTTAAGAAGTGACCTCAAAGGATTTTAAAATTATTATTATATCAAAAAGATTTAAGCATTCTGGTTGCATCATGCCGTACTCTCGTAGGAGTTGCAGGAAAGACAAAAATGCCACAATGCCTGTCTTTTATTTTATTTCGGTTATATTTTTTCTTTTTGTGTTCTAAACATTGGTACTTGAAGATATTTTGTTATATTTCCTTTTTTTGTTTTAAATTAAGATATTTTAAAATTTGTAAATTGTTGGATTAAAATTGTTATTGTTTAGATTTCACTGATAGATATAACGGATAAGCCTGTCTTCTTTAGTACAGACCCCGATCTGATTAAAGAGACCTTGATTTTTCGTTGATATCATTGTATTTAGCAAATTAATGTTTATAAAAATAATAAATAAAATACCATTCTTACCTTGTTCACTTTCACACATATTTTTGTACACGTTCGTCAATAACAAGGCCGTCCTAGAAGACGATTAACTATCTGGTTTATCTAATCCCGCCAGGTCTTTCGGCGAAACCTTCTGTTTCTATCAGCTTCAACACTCGCTTAACGTATCTTCTTTACCATCCTCTCTAAGCTCGTATGTTTTACAT
This sequence comes from Agrypnia vestita, assembly GCA_016648135.1. Classification (NCBI taxonomy): domain Eukaryota; kingdom Metazoa; phylum Arthropoda; class Insecta; order Trichoptera; family Phryganeidae; genus Agrypnia; species Agrypnia vestita. The sequence goes on from JADDOH010001858.1 coordinate 105,462, forward strand.
GCCTAAGACATCTCATTATCTCAACATCAACTCAAAATCATCTCAAAGACTATTTTTTAAGTAACGCATCCGTCTGAGTAATAACATTTCCACTGCAGTCATTCATTATTATTATTATTATTATTAAATAAAGATGTGAACACGGAAAACGCATCAATTTTGTTAGTAATCTCAAACGAAGCTAAACGCTCGTATGATTAAAATAGGTATACCTTTCTGGTGTTCTGGAATGGGGTTTGAACCATTTACCGCTGAATCATTAGGTGAGAGTCATAACCTCTACACTAACAAGCTACTCATTTTACCAATTCTAGACACCACTTTCATAGATTAGCTTTGACACCAGAACCCCACTTATTCTAAATGCTTCCAAGTATACAACAATTATTTTCACAATAAATCAAGAAACCAGTATTGATTTAGTTAAGTAAAAGATTTCCGCAAATAAGGCAAACCTCGGATAAGATTGCGACACCGAAATACTCTTTAAACCTCCCCTAGACTGCAAAGTTGAGGAAGCCTACGCAATGCTAAATTATGTATTGGAGACGCGCTTTCATTAAAACTTCTGTTTTCCTATCGAGTATATTATTAGAATTTTATGGGATTCTCTATCCACCACACGTGTAATACAGCCTCACATAATATTGCACAGCAATTTTCAGTAGGTAGGTATCACATTATTTTAACCTGTTAAAATAATGTGATTTACCGAAGTACAACTTAACTTAACTAATTAATACAAACAAATATCCTACACATTCTTCAAATGATTGAAATAATAATGGAACGTGCCACCTGGTACTTTAGCGGAGATTGTTATTATCAATCTGCTTTTGAAAAATGGAATAGGGCCGAATAATTTGTCACAGATAAAACCGTGTAATCTTAAAAATTATTGTTTTCTGACAGACAATGACACATTCAAATTCTTGCTGATAGGAAGATTTGATGATTTAAATGATGTCGAGTTTTTTCAATGTTAAAGGACCTCTCATAGAGCCGGTTGTATCAACTATAGTTGGCGACGACAGAGTAAACTGGGATCTCGTTTAAACAGGCGAGTATGCGCACTGCGCGTGATCTAATTGACTGTTGTCGAAATAAGATTTTGGACTGAGAAATGCATCGATCAAATATACAATACCATTATTCGTTCATAATTGGAATATGGAATGGCAGTTTGCAGCCCACACCAAAGGAAATACATCCACATGATTGAGCAGATTCAAAAGAAATTCTTGCGCTACTTATACATGCGCAGAACAGGAGAATATCCTACATTCATGAACCATGAAGTACTGTTGAGGGAATGCAACTAATGTCGCCTCGAGTCACGCAGACAGGAGGGCCTAGTCATGTTGGGTCTTAAAATTTAAAAAAATATAATTGATGCTCCAAACTTGCTAGAGAATTATGCCCTGTAATTTTTTGCGAAATCGAGGTCACGCACTATTTAATGTCCCAAAAAGCAGAACGGATGTAATGAATAAGCACACCATAACGCGTAATGTGCAACTCCTAAATGAATTGAGCGATCATATCATATGAGCGATGCATTTAATAATAGCATTGAAAGCACCAAGCAGAGGATCGCCTACTTACTCCAAGTTACAACTTGAATGTAAATGAAGCAATTTTTTATGCAATTCAAAAAAAAAGTTTTTATTCAAAAATCGTGTCGAAATGTACAGTATTATGTAGGATGTAATAAATTTTTGTTACTCAATATAGAACGCGTGGGAATTTTATTAAATCTTTTGTTTTTCTTTTAAATCATACGTGAGTTACATGCAGAAATTGCAGCAAGTATGCGTAACACAAGCTTAGTTAATAAAATTGTACATTTCGATACTTATTTTTTAATGTTTATATTCTTTAAATGTGATTCAAATGTTTACTATTCACATACATTATACAAAGACAATAGTGAAATCATAAACGGAGCATCGAAAGAGAAAAAAAAATTGAAAAACAACTTCAAAGTGCGAAAAAATGGGAAAATATACAAACATACACAATCTAGATCTCCATATAGAATTACATTCGAAATTGAAGAAAAGGCTTAAAAAACTTCATTCCTGGCAAGGATCCCTGACCGCACACGTATTTTTTAAAATAAATTTTTATTTAATAGGTGCCAATAAAAAAATAAATGAATCCCTTTGTGTAAAAAATCATCTAATTTTTACCAAAATTTCAGGCTCCCTGGATGGTATAACCCAGTAAAAAATTATATATAGAGAGCAACACACGTTCAGAATTAAACCTTTTATTATTATCGCAAATTTTTTTTCAGGTTGGATTAAATTTTTAAAAATGTGAAGATTTGAATGATTGGATTTTTTTGTGTTTAATTTATTGTTTTTGTATTTTTCTCATGAGTAGGTACTGAATTACTCACGCTTATATATTGATTAATTGATAATCATGTAACCCAATAAATTACATAGAAGTCATACTTTAAATTCGACTATTTACATTCCATTCATTTTGGGATTTTTCTACTTAGCAGGCAATAGAGGATTACAACCACAATTAAACGTGTTTTCCACGTAATATAATTAAAAGTAATATCTTTTATTACCATAAAGACCGGAAGATACATAATATAGATAATATTATTTACTAAATCAAAGCTAGTTGAATTTCCACAAAACGCATTCTTAGAAATTTCTATCAGAGAATCTGCATTAGATTTCACCCATTTATGCAAAGTGAAAATTAGGATATCGTTTCGTAAATCTTGTATCATATTAGCTTTTCCTACCCACACGTCCTTCCTCCCACCTTCCAAACGATTCACCATCGCATCTGACATGGACTATACCTAATTTTCAGCGATGAAGCTTGGTAAACCGAGTAATGAATAATTCCTGAGGTAAAATCCTGATTATTCGAGAAACTTGGACCGATCCTACCTCGGATAAAACGAAAAGCCCTAGTTGTTGCGCACTGGTTATTTGTGATACGATTAAATTTGACTTTATTTGTAATAGTTCGTCAATTCACCTATATTTATAGCGAAATGGGAGGCAGAATCCGCGTGCCATAAAATAATGGTAACAAAACAACCGTGCCGAGGTGTTGCGATTGGATTGGATACTCAGCTCGCCACTTTCACGCGCACCGAACGGCTAAAACTGTATTTTTCGTTGTCTCGTGGCGTCAAAAATATCTATTTCTTATTTATATATTTTAAATTCTGTCTACCTGTATAGGCTGTCTCAAAGCTAACAGCAAAAACTTTGGGATCATTTCTATTCAAAATTAAATGAGTCTTCTTCATTTAATTTTGAATAGAAATTTTTCTTTACATTTTGGATCGTAATTTAATAAAACTTGTGTCTAATTATTAGAAAGAATTTTTTAAAATTCTATTTTTATGTTTTTAATTAGAATAAATATCTATATATCATATATACTTATTTTATGAAATGAATATCCCTGTAAAAATATTATATAACTTGACGTTTTATTAAGTAACTTTACTGCCAATGATAGATTGCTAAAATAATCTCAAAAGTTACACAATTATAATGTCTTTGAATCGCTCAAATTGTCAAAGAAAGCCATCTCAACTTCAGATTTGATAAACTGCCATGAATATCGAGAAATATTTGTTTGGAATGTAAAAAAATCATACAACTTGTTTTTAAATTTTTAATATGAACGGAAGATCGAAGTATCAGATTAGAATTTGCAAAACGCAAAAAAGCAGATAAAAACATGATCATAAATAATTTTAATTGAAATAATATAAAATTATACCATTTTTATGTTTATTTATTAATGAAAAATATAAAACAGGCTGTATTGATACATTCAATGATTTGATAAGGTATAAATGCTCTGAAATTCGAAGTATTTAAGGAAATTTCGGTTCTCCGTCATATTTGTGGAACATTCATGCGTCAAGCCCGGACTGTGAACTGAACGCTATCTTGATATAATTTTAAAAATAAAAATAAAAATTAGGTACAAAATGACCACAGTAAGAATGCGGCTTCTATTTCGGGCACGCGCAGTTACCCGAAGACGACTCGTTAAACTTCGGGCTGCAAGCCGCAAATATTGGATTAGGCCACGCCCTTTCTCCAAATGCGTTTGTGCGCAGATTACTCCAACAGAACTCTTACAGTGGTCATACTATACAATATTCACTAATGGTTTGACTTGTTCCTTAGGGAACCCGAGGAACAAGTGCGCCCTGCAGCCGGGCCACAGCCTGATGGACTGGATCCGGCTGGGCAACTCGGGGCGGGACATGGCGGGCACGGGCGGCGTGGTGAGGCCCGTCACGCCCAAGGAGCTGGCGGCCCACAACCAGCAAGGTACTTCTTCCGCTCTGCTCCGTTCTAAAGAAATCCGCCCCCCACACCAACAAGCATAAGCCCATTAGCTGTGTAATCTATACTAGCAGAAAATAATTGCTTTTTTAGGTACACTGAATGCAGATTTTTTCGTAAAACTTATTTTTTTATGTTAAATTTTTTTTAATTCATTAAAAGATTTGGCAAATACTTCGTGGTGCAACATATTTATTGAAAATGTGTTTTATTTTAACTTTGTAATACACACACAATATGAGTTATTAATTGCTACTATAGTTTCGAGAGGAGTAGTCCCTTTCAACATCAGGTATATATAATATTATCTATACCTGATGATGACAGGGACTGCTCCATTCAAAACTATATTAATAATTAATAAATCATATTATGTGTGTATAACAAAGTTAAAATATTTTTTTAAATAGAGATGCGAACACGGAATACGTGTCACATCAATATTGTTACTATTTTCAAACTAAGCTAAATTCTTGTGCTATGAAAATAGGACTAACTTGCTTGTTTAATGAGATTCGAACCCGCGACCTTTGGATCACGAGGCGAGTGTCCTACCCACAAGACCAACAAGCTTCTCTTTTAAATTAAAAATATTTATTTATTTGTTCACTTTTTGTATAGGTACATACATTTATTGCCAGTTGACATTTTTTTCCAACCATCCACAATACAATATAATTAATTAGTCAGATTCTTGCACGAAAAATCCTATTCTTTTTTTGGAAAAATATTATCATTTAAGCAGAATAGACTATTGCAAAGTAAACCAACAACCACCAATGAACGAATCGTCCAAAGGAATGTAAAAACATGTCATATCAAATATTCTTGCAGAACCTTCCTTATATTGTTAAAGTTTTTACCTGAATACTATTGTGCTGAAGAAATGCCACATTTTCATTTTTATGCAAATAGGTAATAAAAATTATATTAATTTTCCGCGTTTTTTACATTTGTAAGATTTCTTGTAATATTAATATAGAAACACGTCATTTTGTTACTCTGGTGGCTGTTAGTACCATAGATAAGAGGGTAGAACTGTGCGAAAAATTCATAAACTTCCGTTACTTTCGTGGTTTTCGTTACTGACAATATTTGCATCCCTATATTATTCCCAGATAACGTAAAAATATATAATAGATTACGCTAGAAATGCAAAAAACTAACAAATTTACTATATAACTTATCATTTGACACTCCTCCGTAGAAGCAATCTACCTTTCGATAGTCATGAGGAAACGCGTATATCGAGTTAGCGCTGTAACGGTACATTACGAAAAAGTTAGATTGGATATTTATTTGCAATTGGATGTTAATTGGTTTACGTAGGTTGTACTCTGCTATACCACTTAGCTTTTTTTACCACGGAAATTTAACATTACTGACAGCAAATCACAATCAATGGCGGCAGTCGATTACTTTCCGCTATTATAGTTTTATAATTGTTGGGACTTAATGTAATAATTAAAATTGTTTTTTTTTAAAAAAAAACTAGCTATAGCTCGTCAAAAATGACGTACTTTTATTATATATTTCGGCCGCCAGCAAAAGCTGTGAGAGCGCTATGTAGAGTAGCGAAGCGTCTTCATAACCTTAGTGATGGACATTATTAAATAGAGTATTATGTTTTTTGCTTCTTATATCTCATTATTATATTAAACATTATTATTATTTGAGCCATCTGGTAGCTTTATGACGTAACGTGATGTGACGGAAATTGTTGCATAGAGAATTATATATTTTGATGAATGATTAATACCAAAGGCATTTGCGATATTTGTATGAGTGGACTTATTGGTTTTAATTTAGATTAAACTGAAATAAAATAAATTCAGAGTATTTTATTAAAAAAGCATAAAGTGAATGTTCTCATTTTATTAATAACAATTTTGAAACCGTATTAATTTTCTAAATATAATGAGATCAGCTGAATAGGAAGTTACGTTCGGAGGGATAGATTTTGAAATTATTATTATTGGATTAATCGTGATTAAAACACGTTAATTATTTTATCTATAAAATTGTGCCACTATACGAATTTGAATATTTCACTTTTTTGGTCACCAAAACGTCTTTCAAGTAAATTATACGAGTAAAATAAAAAAACTAGTATTTTATTTCTAACCGTGTAATTATGACGTTCCGCAAATTTAACTCGGAAATGGTAAAAAGGCATTCACACACTCTCCGCATTTTTGAGTAGGTACTCCGAAAGTCTACGCCACAATGAAATTGAAAGACCCAATACATTATCCCATTTATTCCAACATCGACTTCGCTCGCGAATGTTTCGTAATCCGATTATGTGCCAATTTCGCTATTGGCCTTCGTCGCCTTAGATGATGATGCTTCAATATAAATAATCTTTTTAAGCCTTGGAATTGTTGGACGACAATTTGAAATGAACACTCTAATAAGATTAAAAATAACTCGAACTCATCCAGCCGCGTAGCCTAAACCAAATATCACGTATATTATTAAAAAAACTTTTTGTTTATTTTCGGTTTTTTATTCATATATATCGCTATGATTTTTTTTCTCTTGAAATAATTAATACTGTATCAATCTCAATATACGAACAAGTGAATTAACGTAGTGGTCACATTGTTACTTTAACTAACTAACTAACCATCACGCCGTTTCCCCGCAGGGGTAGGCAGAGAAGATTGAACGCCACACTCTTCTATCTTGGCGCACCACTTTTGCTTCGGCCACATTTATACATCTTCTCATTCAAGTTCTACGGCTGTTGCGGCTTTTAACGAGGCCATCCTCAAACAATTGTTGTATGTGATCGTGCCAGGTCTTTCGCGGACGCCCTCAATTCCTGTTGCCTTCAACACTCGCCTCATATGTTTCCTTAACCATCCTTTCCTCGTTCATACGACCAAACCATTTTAGCACTCCTTTCTTTAGTCTATCTACCACACTACAGCCAGCATTGCATTCACGTCTAATTTGTTCATTCCTTACTCTATCGTCCAAAGATTTTCCACATAAGTGTCTTAGTGACCGCATTTCTACCGCAGTCAGTCTGCTTTCATTTCTCTTTTGTCAATTCCAGGCTTCACTTCCGTACATTATGGTTGGCACTAGAACGCCATTATGTACCTCTAGTCTTGCTTCGTTTGACAGATTTTTATTGGCCATAATTGCATTTAGAGCACCATTAACTTTGTTTCCCGCAGTAACTCTCCTTTGGATATCATTCTCAGCCTTGCCGTCTCTACTAAACGTACTTCCCCCAATACATAAACCCATACCCAAATACACAAACTCCTTCACTTGTTCTAAGCATTCATCGTTTACAATTACATCACACTTAGTCACTCTTTCATCTCTCTCGAATACCATCACTTTTGATTTACTGACATTCATCATAAGATCACCCTGCATGCACACATCGGACATCCTGGATACCAGGCACTGCAGATCAACTTCACTGTTAGCCACCAATACTGCGTCGTCTGCATATAGTAGGCAGGATATGGTGAGTCTGTCCATTTTCGATCCATTTTCACTCAAAGATTTTAATTATAATATCCAGAAATTCTATTATCCGAAAACAAAAAAAAAGGATAAACTAGTACCTTATAGTGACCGTATTTTTCAATAAACAAATAAGCGTAGACCTACCTCTAAAGTCAGTTGCGTACTGATCCGCGTTGTTAACCAACTATAGCAAGGATCGCTACAAATACACTGATACACTCTGTATAATTTACACATTCGTACCAGTGTATTAAAAAGTGCAAAGTTATGGAACGCAGACTCTTATATATAAGAAAAAATTTAATTAACATTTAAATTTATTGTACTTATATAAATCAAACCAGTACTAAATGCATTTTATATTGGTTTTAATTAAAATATTTTTTGCGCTGAAACAGTAAGTTTACTAAATTTATAATAAAGTAAATACAAGATTTTGTGTAATCATTCACTTAAGTTTAGATTTACTACTTTCCTTCGAGAAGAACGTGAATATGAATTTTTTTGTTAAATACATGCTTGTAATATGAGGTAACAGTTTCACCGCGAGAAAGTGAATGAATGATCACATGAGTTTGAGAGGCTAATTGTAGAAAATACTGCGCATGTTGCACATCAACATTCTTTGAACCTGAGGCATGTTGAATATTATTTTAGCCAAACCATTTTTTTCTAAACCAAAGTTATCCTGAGATATTAGATTCAATTCATCATAACATTAATTTATCAAATTAGACGTTTTCTTCGGAATCTATACCTAATGTCGAAGTTGAATTAATAAATTTGTAATCGGAAACTTTTTTTCATACTCTTATACTATTGATGAATCTCGATGCTACGTAGCCATTTATTTAATGTTCAATAATGATGGAAAATTATTCATTTTAATCGAAATAATGAACAAATCATGTCGAAAATTTTATAATAATATAATATAGCCTTCTACTTTTCGTATACGTTGAAAGTTACATAACTCGTCGGGTTATGTAACTTTCAACGTACATGTTATATGTACATCTACATTACATTAACATGTACATTAACATACAACGTACAACGTAAAAGTTTCATAACATAACATAAATAAAAAAAGCTAGTCGGGAAGTTGATGAAAAATCAATTACAAGTTTCCACCAAAACAACCAAACAATCAAATAGACCAAGGCAGTTAAATAAAAGCACGTAAAAATGAATACGTATTGCGACAGCTTCGCCGGCCGATGACTCGGAATATAATAATCTGATGCATTTGACAAAATCATGGCAATATTAACGTACCTAATATTAACGAAAAGAAAGAGGGAACTGAGGTCGGTAATCCGAGGTTAACAACTCTAATCTGATCCACCATTAGTATTGCAGCTCAATAAAAACCACTTTATTTTAAATTTCAAATCACTTGTATTATTTTATAGCCTAATTCGGTTTTTATAACGCTCCCCTCCAACATACTCTTTGTTTGCCCCAATTTTCGAAATAGAACTTAATTAGAATTAAAAATTGTTCGGTTTGACATCGCTACGCTGAATTACTTTTTATTACAGCATTAAGCGCGTCGACCTTTTGAGTCCCTACATGCGGTGCGTGACCTATTTTCTTTTGGAGTCCCGTAACCTACAATCTGAAAAGTAAACATCCTGATTGGCTTGTCGCCTGTCAAACAACACCCTAATGGAGTTTTCCACTTCCAGTCGCACGTATTTCTGTTGTCTAAGTTTGTTTACCAACCGGCTTATGAGCGAAGGTTTTCTCATCTAAAACTAAAGCAGAAATGGGGAAACCAATATATCTGAAAACAGTTGTACTGAAGAACTTTTGTATTATATTAAGTTTTGTCGATATCCGGTGTAGCGTCTTGATTATTATCGCACCTTAGATTATTATCGCAATAATTCTGACCGATATATGAACTTAGTTTACTTCAGGTATCGGTATCCGGATATTTCAATCATGGATAATGTTATCAATCGGTCCCAAAACCCTGCATAGGAATTATTTAAAAATTATTCGCTTAATATAATTAAACTATTGTTTTTAATTTTAGTAAGTACGCCTTGATATAAAAGGTTTGAAGTTTGAAGGACACAAAATTATCCTTTTCTTCGAATCTTTTCAAACGTAATTAAGTGCCCGATAATTATTCTTAGAATATAGATTGATGGGCTTATAGATCCTTATTTGAAAGATTACCGTTGTACGGGCTACATAAAAGGAACGTATGAAATGTAGATTCAATAGGTTCAGTGTTCAGTGATATTGATAAGTTATATATTATGACAAATAATATTTTGTTATTATATTGGTGATTATAGAGCATTAAACTTCGAGAAACATCACGAATATGCAGATTTGAGTCAAGAGTCATTAAACTGAAATAAAAATACATAATTTTTATATTCCTGATAAAAATTGTACCTATATTTTTGTATTTTATAAAAAATTATGTTAAATATCTTTTTTATGTTCTGCTTTATTTATTTAAAGTTATATAACCGATAATGATCGCAATTAGTGGATTCCACTATACTTTTAAATGTTTACATACGCGTAGTGTAAAATGTATCGATGGTTCCAATTTTACTAGTCTTTGAGGGGTTATAATTTCTATAAGAATATATTATTAAATTAATTTATACAAGTAAACGTTAAGTAATAGTTAAGAAGAATAAAATAATTATGAGAACATCCGTTTCTTTGCCTTCAACACTCGCCTCATATACTTTCTTTACCATCCTCTCCTCGCTCATACGATAACAAACCGTCTGCGGAAAATTGCTCGCCTGCAGTTGCTCGCCCAGAATTGTTCGCTAGGAAAGTTGCTCGCCACTTGCTTAACATCACGAATGTTTTAGTTCTTTTTTAGATGAATTTAGATTAAGAAACACGTTTATTAAAAAACACGATTATTAAGAAACATAATACACATATTTACTAACAATTGTCATCAACTTTAAGTATTTATCAAGGTTAGGTAAGATTAGTTGTTATCTGGTGGCGAGCAAATTACAGGTGAACAATTGTGGGCCAGCAATTGTTGGCGAGCGATTTTCCGGTAATTGACCAAACCTCCTCAGTGATTCTTTCTGAAATCCATCAACTTTGCTACATTTATATCTAAATTCCATTTGAAAAGAAAAAAAAAACTTTCATTAGATATTTTAATAAAACCTTCGAAATACCCTTATAATTATGTTAAGCCGCTTAAAATAAGTAAATCTTTCGCGATATTATTTTATAAGAGCTAAATTTATCAGAAAATCTCAATGTCTAGCTATTTACTTATTCCAATTAAATTTACAGTAAATATTCTTTAAGCTTTCGTAATTTTATCTTGAAAGCTACGATTCATAATAAAAATGTAAAAAGTGACCTTCCTATATTTTTGCCTATTATAATCAAATCCATTAAATATTTTGCAATAATATGTTTGCTACAGATACATGTGATCCTGTTTAAATTGATGACTGTTGATGTTTACTATTAACTAGCCTGTATGTGCAGTAAGCACAGTATCAGAGCGTAAACATATATTTTTCTAAACATATATTTTGCATCTATTTCAAATTCCTGATAAAAAAATATCAAATTTTCAAAGGAAGCAAACACTTGGTGGTGGTACATTATAATTAAATAAATAATAATAACTTTGTTATACGCCACTTATAATTATTAAAAATCCAACCAGGTTTCGCTACTACCGTAGCTTCTTCAGGGATCTTAACTGTCTAAACATACAAAAGTTATGCGCTTATATACTAGTGTGAAAGGTGGAAGGACGGAGTGCCAATAGCGGGGGTAGGGGGTGGGATTATACAGGGAACATTATTATTAAGAGGGAACATATTTAAGAGTGGACTATAAGACAAATTTATTTGATTATTGATTATTTTATGATTTAAATTAATGGCTTTTCTTATCTCTAATGCCTCTAAATTATCTAATCTATTACCTATTCCGTTTTTATGGATAATATTAACTCCTGTGCTATTATTGAACGTGTGGTCTTCTTCAATTAAATGATTTACAAACTCTGAGAACCCACTACTTTTCAAACAACGCAAGTGCTCTTTTACTCTAATTTTTACATTACGCGATGTCTTCCCTATATAAAACGCGGGGCAATCGTTACATTTTAATGAATATACACCAGAATGGCTAAATTTATCCTCCTTATCTTTACAAATTTACCTATATTATTATTCGTATAAAACGCGGGTCTGATGTCTGGTGGGAGATTTTTGACACTAGAAGTGGAAAAAGTAGAATTAATAAATAAAATACGACGCCATTGGAAACTTGGTGCTTAACTACTTCATTACTGTGGAACAAAAATTTATTACGGGCTAATTGTTGCATTTTTCTGTTTAAAATATTATGTACTAAGCTAGCTTCATAACCATTATTAACTGCTATCTGTTTGATTTTGGACAATTCTAAAAGAAAGTTATCACGTGTTAAGGGGACGGATACAAGACGATGGACCATAGAACGATAAGCGGAGTGTTTGTGTGATAGGGGATGGTTAGAGTTATTATGAATGGTTATATCCGTATAAGTTGGCTTACGATAAATATTAAAATCAATTTTGTTATTTATGACTGGCAGAGTTAGATCTAAAAAGTTTAATGAAGGATTACCTATTTCTAACGTGAATTTTATTTGTTTATGGATGGCGTTAATAAGTTGGTGAAAGGAATTTAGTTGGCGCTCCGTACCTGTCCAAATACAAAACACATCGTCGACATATCGTTTCCACATTAAAACATTTTTCAATAAAGGAGACTTAGAACTAACGATTTTATTTTCTATATTATTCATAAAAATATCAAGATATCTTAAAAACGGAATAGGTAATAGATTAGATAATTTAGAGGCATTAGAGATAAGAAAAGCCATTAATTTAAATCATAAAATAATTAATAATCAAATAAATTTGTCTTATAGTCCACTCTTAAATATGTTCCCTCTTAATAATAATGTTCCCTGTATAATCCCACCCCCTACCCCCACTATTGGCACTCCGTCCTTCCACCTTTCACACTAGTATATAAGCGCATAACTTTTGTATGTTTAGACAGTTAAGATCCCTGAAGAAGCTACGGTAGTAGCGAAACCTGGTTGGATTTTTAATAAATATAAGTGGTGTATAACAAAGTTATTATTATTTATTTAAAAAAATATCACATTAAATACAACAATACCGCTCCGACAAATAAGCTGACAATAGTTTGTTTTCTGAACCAAAGTTATCCCCAGATATTAGTAATCTAAATTCAACATAATCCTAATTTATCGAATTAGACATTTTTTCCGATGCGTAAGTCAATGTTGAAACTGCCGACTAAAATTTATAAATTTGAAATTGCAACATTTTTTCAATAATTATTAATTTTAGAAGCCTCAACAACCGTCGAGCTTGCATGCGAAGATTTATGAATGTAGATTAAGCGAAAGTTGTATGTCAGGACAGATGAGTATGGCGCTCTATCCTCTCTGCCTACCCCCACGCGGAAACGGCGTGATGGTAAGTTAGTTATTTTTAATTTTAATTGAAATAATGACCAAATCATGTCGAAAAACGATTTAATAGTGTATAGCAGTGGGTATAAACTTAGGTTTTGCTGTGACCGACTATATAAATATATTTAAAATATATATATACGCATATACCTATATCGGTATATAAATATTTTGTATTTTTTTCTTCTTCTTCATGTACCCTGTCGTCGGCGATCTTCTGGAAGAAAGTTTCCTTGTCCAGGGCAGGCTCTACGTACTGCCAAAGTATTTTTTTAACTGTATATAATGAACTATTCTTAGCAGCTTTAATTTACAAAAATAACTGCACTGTAAAATAAGTATTGTAAACAAGGATTTTCTAAATAAATAAATATTTTATATATAGGTCATACGGCAAAAATTTTCAGTATATTTCGAAGACGATTTATATATAATTAAAACAGCTGTATGGAGTGTCGGATAAATTAATGTGTTTTTGATTAAAAAACTACGTATTAATCGCTTAACTAGTAACATTACCTCTACCGGTTTCGATAACATTGAATCTTCATCAGTACGGACGCAAACTAACTATCCATTACTTATTCTAGAAAACACGTAATTATTCTAGCTACACCGATTATTCTAGCTACACCATAACTAGCTACAATAATTCTAGCTACACCATAGCTACAACATAATATTTTATCGCTATATACACCATAATTATTCTACCTACAATTATTCTAGCTATGCTATAACTTTTGTCATGTCTTCGTTCAAAAATTGATTTGTTTGCTAGAATAAGTAATGAATAGTTAGTTTGCGCCCGTTCTGATGAATAAAGAGTGGTATCGAAACCGGTAGACGTAGTTACTAGTTAAGTGGTTAATTCAAAGTAGTTTAATTAATTACAATGAATGAATGTGTTTTTTGTTTTGACAATGAATATCTGACAATTACGTTATTTTCGCAATAAATAATTTCTCGAATATCACTTTCAATAAACGGTTCTAATTTTCAATTCAATAGCCAATTATTCGTCAGATTTTGAATTGAGCATCTTTATGATTGGTACTCGATTCAATATAGTCGATGATACATATTTCGTATTACTGAAACACTAATTTTAAGTGAATAAATTTTATTCAAAATCTCGGCAGTTGTCGTTGAACTATTTATATTAATTATATTAATTATGCATGTTATATCAGCTTTAGATAACGTAATGCCAAAGTTGCTGTTTTCCCCCCATACGTCAAATTGATTAGTTAGAAGCCTTAAAGGCAATGTTTGCTTCAGCTTAATTTTGCTTTTTAATCAAATTATCTAGATTACAAAATTGTTTCAGATAAGGCCGATTGCGAGACAGGTGCTCGGGTTTTTGATAAAATAAATATGTTAGCATCTAAGCTTGCGCATTTTATATTTAGTACTGCGTATAAATTACTAGCTGTGCCCGCGCGGCTTCGCACGCGTAGATTTTTAAAACACTCTTTGGATCATCATAGAACTTTCGCAAATCTTCTAGAACATTCTCCTTCCAGAACTTTCAAGAAATTCGAATGTACAGGAACCTTCTAGAAACACCGACACATTCCGCCACTCAGTTTAGAACCTTATAGAACTTTCTGGAATTTTCTCGAACCTTCTCCTTCCAGAAATTTCCAGAGCAGGTTTTTCCGGAACCTTCTAGACTCACCGACACATTTAGCGCGCCTATTTTGAAACAATCTGAAGCATTTGCGGCCTTCCCATAACAAAACAATGTGCTAGAAAGCACATTTTCGTCACCCACTCCCACCCACGCACAGCCACCCCCACCAAACTCGCATATTTTCGATGTGAAACCAAGGGCTATCCACCATCATAACCACCGGTGGGTGGTTGTGGCTGGTTTTGGAGAAAACTTGGCGGGTAGGGAAACACGGGTTTCTTTATATATATATATATATGTGAGAATATGTACATACATCTTATCAAAGCGTGTAATATATTGCTGATTTTACTTAGCTTCACATGGCTGTATGTATGATATGTCTTTTCTTCACGATACTTTAGATTACCTTCAACCCTACTCTGCCTCTGACTTTTGATAGTTTCTGTATTTTGTTTTAAAGATTGTCTGGATCATTTGAGATCACGATTTCATCTGCAAAACGTGCATGGCTTAAATACTTATCTCTTATATGCAAATACCTTTCTGCTTTCACTTCAGTTGCCTGAATGGATTTTCGATAGTAGCTATGTATAATTTAGATGGGATTGTATCACCTAAATCTACGAGACGGCTTATTACGATCAGCGGATGCTATGACATTACTGAATACATTACTGATAATTGATTTATGTTTGATAAAGGATTTACATATGTACATATAAGATTATCGCAAGTATCAGAATAGGCGTATCTTATCAAACCATACATAGGGTGTTGTTGTGAAGGGAGGTTGAGGTAGAACATATTACTTTTCTGCTTAAATAACATCAATGTCTTAATAATTATGCATAAAAACGCTATTTTTGTGTTTTTTTTTCACTATTTTTATTTGAAAACCATCTGTTACCCATCAAAAATAAAGGTTATTTTACATGCCGGTTCTTAAAGAATAAGTATTTACTTATTTATAGCCGGCACCCGTGAAATAGTACCTAATAAAGACTTTTATCAAAATATTTGAACTTTTTTTTTATTTCCCCTGCCGGCAGTTAATGGTAATTTTAAAACCTGGCGTTTATGCTAGGCTAAACATGAAATGGTTCGTGTTTTTAGTAAGTCCTATATGTACTGTATTTTGGACGGGTAATGCAGGCTCGGCGATAGCAACAACGGTATCGTTGTCACCTTCGGATTAACTGGCCCGGGGTTCAAGCCACATCTCCGGCCATTTAATTTCGTTTTTTAGCCGTGAATTCGAACAAAATTACGGATATTACACGTAGTTACAGGGACAGACATACATACATACATACAACGGACAGACATACAGACAGACGGACGGACGGACAGACAACGAAATTATTATGTTTGATTGTTTTTTTTCACTTTTTTTTATTTGAAATTATCACATCTACATTTGTTTCCTTCTTCAGCTGAGTGTAGAATCTACACTATAGTGTTTTTATTCGCAATTAATAAAATGGATTTCCATAGAGTAAATGCCACCGTATTGAATTATTTATCAATGTCCTAATTAATGTCAATAGTTATCTTCCGGACTAACATTAAAATCTTGTTTTGCATTTACTTCCTCCGTATTATATTTAGATATTATAATATAACCTAATCACTACGTTTTCACTTTAAACGAAATAGCGGTTTGTTTATGTCCCAAATTTTCTGCCATCACAATGAAAAGGGTGATAAATTTAGGATTATTTTTTCACTAAATACGATGTTTACCACTTTAGACATACACGTTAATAAAAAATAAATATTTTGACTGCCCGCCCACAGATGGAAGTGTTTTTTAGTAGAATTTGTAATACAATTTGTTTACAGGCCTACCTAAACTCAATGTGCAGTAAGCGATAAACTTCGACATTGTTTATTGTACTGGTTGGCCCTGTCAAAAAAATACATTGTCATAAATAAAAATACATTGTCATAAAAAAATTTGGCGACAATGCGACTGGCACTGTAGATATATATAGTTTGTTGTTTCCCGAGATGCGAAATCTTTTCGTTTTAAAGGAAAAAAATCATAGTAGAAACTCGACTTATGAGTAACATAGGGGTATTCCAATATAAAGCAAACTTTTGGTCGTATTATGAAAATATAAATCATTGCTATTTTAGAATCTAGGCAGTTATTGTACAACATTGTAACGCCGTCGATTTTGACGTTTGTAAGTTTAACAGGTTTAGAAAAAATTAATTCAACCAATCACAAAGCTTTATAACGTTAACAAACGTTAAGTTTAAAACCAAATTTATTAATCAATTAGAAAGGCATACCTATAGAAAAATCAAGAATTTTCTTCTGAAAAATTTTTAACTTTACAATAAGAATGTGTTCTTGAATATAATATATGTATGTTATTGTATCAAATGTGTCCAAAAATAAAAAAATTAATTAACGGTTAATTCTGGCGTTCCCTAGCGGCAGTTACACAAAGTAATTTGTGCCTACCGCACCAGAAAAAGTGAATTGCTCTGAAAATGGATAATACATGTTAATCAATTAATAAATGAGTCTTACGGATAAGTCGATAAATTCACGGAAATGTAGGAGGCCGCTATAGCATAATTGGATAACGCGCCTGCCTCGGATAGAAGGAGATCCGTGGTTCGAATCTCGGTATCAGCAAAATATTTTACCGTTGATTTGATTTTTCTGTATGCCTTTCTAATTAATTAATAAATTTGGTTTTAAAATTCACAGAACTTTGTTCTGAAAAAATTGCAATTTTACATAATGAATGTGTTCTTGAATATAAACGTTAAGTTATTCAAAAATTGTGCACGTGTTTGCTCTATTGTTCTCTTTTTACTCCTTTTATATTAACTCGTGGCGTCTGCTTGCTTGCTTGACGAAAAAAGAAAAAACTTTGGATCGATTTTTAACCCTTTTCCCGTGATCCAATCTAGCTGAAACCTTGCAAGCAGACTCGAGGCGATGATCAAAGAGATCTACCAAATTTTCGTTAAAAAAAATAATAATTACAGTATAATTTTGGATTTATAGAAATTTTTAATGGTTTTTTCATACAACTTACAAAGTTGTATGGAGATTCCGACGCATATGGTAGACACTAAACCTGATTATAGTATAATTTTGGATTTTTGGAAATTTTTTACTACTCCCTTTCGTAGCATCGCCCGACCGAAGCCCAACGCGTAGGTTAAGCTCCATACCAGTTTCAACTAGTAAATGAGAAAGGGAGTATAATTAAAATTTGGTTTTTATGGATAAGTTTTAAAAGGGTTATGTTATGGCGATGTCATATTTCCCTGCGAATCGCTAGGACTGAGAAACTAATCTAAAGCATTCCCAGCACGTCACCGCGGGCAGAAATTAATTAACAGCATGTCTGCTTGTCAAGAAAGTTGTGAATTGTGAAGTCAAGTACGGGCATGAGTTGCTCGTCGCCAGAGTAGTCTTCTGGCCACTCTAATTGGCAATTTAGAATTGTTGAATTCCATTTATCCCGGTTCCGTCCGATCGCCGTAATTTCATCCCTTAAACGCTACGCGACCGCTGCCTCCAAATATAGAATTTTCAATTCAAACACAGCTTTTATTTTCTCAATTTCAAATATAACCCGTTTTATTATTTGATATATTTCAAGCGTATTCTGCTGAGTTCTGCAACACAGAAACAACTGTACACAATAACTTTGATAAATAATAATGATACACATCAATTATAGATAAACGCATTGATTTATGGACAGTCTATCTCCTACCCAACACAAGTTTTTTCAGTTGTTTATTGAAGTAACTTACATTATTTATTCATTTTATATCACTAGAAAGTCTATTCTAGTAGGTAACTGTTTACAGGAAACCATTGTTCTCGGTATAAGACTTCTTATATAATAATGTGGGGTAAATATTATATAATCTCTCGCACTTATATTCCGTGAGGGTATGTCGCTATTCTGACATAAGGTGGTTTATCTTTTTAATAATTTATTATTTACATTATATCGCATCTTTACCTTTTCCTATATCAGATATATCTCATATATTTCAATTTTAGCAAATCGGTAATTTCATATAGATTCGATTCTACATTTAAATACTTGTTGTCGCGGAATACACACGGTATGGTTGCTGACGTAGTCGGCTGTCGAAGAAGAACAAAGAAGACGAGCTGGCGCGCTGGAGGTTGGTAGCGGTGAATAACGATCGTAGGTGGCAGTAGTTCTCCATAGTTATTAGACTTTTTTTGTTTTTTTAAGGTTTATGCTTGTTATTGCTGATTGTGATGTGATGACGAGTGATATGCATAATTGATCACTCGCAACAGAAAATTATTTTTTTAAATTAGCTAAACAAGTGTTGTGTAAATGAAATAATGGATAGATTGTGTGGGGCGTATCTAACCAAAGTCGCCCCAATAAAATGATTTTGTATAAGGCGACATCTTTCGACGGCTTATAAAGGCAGAAAAGAGAAACGACAACAATTTGCGACTTTTTGGGATAAAGGTGACCAAAGAAAATAAGTTTTTCTCTTCATATCCAGACAAGAGATCGAAGGAGAAGCATTTCCTTAATTTGTATTAAAGAAGTACCTATCAGATCCAGGTAAGTGTACAAAATATTAATCTAAGCTCTATACTTTCAAAAATGTACACATGCTACCTATATGAACCCCAAGAATCGCTTACGGTTCGGAAGACGTGGTCTAGTCATGGTAAAATCCAGTACTTTTAATGTTAAAATAATAATATCTATTTTAGATTATATAATTTATTTGCGTTCCAATGTTTTTTTTCTTTTATATCCGACATGAACAAAACTTTACTCGCTTAAATTGCACTATAAATCTTTATAATAGATTAATAAAACAATGAAATTGTTTGGGAGGTATCCAGCGTTACTCGGCATCTTTCTGACACGAGCTGTTAGTTTTAACGAGACCAGACGATGACGTAGCGCCACGAGAGCCTTTATTACACCTGATACTGATAAATGTATGGAAATCGTATTCTCGACAGCCCTGGAGCGTGCGGTGATTTATTTTCACAACAGAATAAAAGTATTCCGTATGGAAGTTTACATACAAAACAATTATTTTAACAACGTCTCGATCGCATCTACATATATGCGATCTTTCTTCATCGTTCTACGAAGTTTTTCTTTCTCCGTTAATGAAAATAGGCTTTGACGTAAGATACTCCGTTTTTATATAATTTCTTCTTCTCCCGCTGCTGGATAAAGGTCTCTTTTATATCCTCCCATATTGTTGGCTTCTTGTAGTCATTTCTTCCCCCGCACAGCGGCTACATAGTGGGCCCATCTCTTTTGAGGTCTTCCAACGACTCTTTTATTCTCCTAATGTCTTCACTTCTTCTTCACCTTCAGTTCATCTTGTGTCCTTGAAAATGCCCTGCCCATTGCGATTTCAGCTTTACTACACGAATTTATTTAGTTTTACTATCGGCATTAAATTTTCTTCTATCTTAATAATGCTTCATAGATCTAATCAAATAATAATCAGATGATGCCAGAACGCGGCTATACGGAGAGTAATTCACAATTCTCCATGCCAGTGCATTAATTTGAACTCGCGTGTTTTTTTATTCTAATTGTTCTAATAACTTAATTCGCGTCGTAGCTATATACCGTTTTTCCAAAACTTCCCAATTATTTTAATGGATCTTTGAACACCAGATCATGAAAACCAGTCGTGTTAGGTTATTCTTGAATTGAAGTCTCTGCATTGACCTCAATTTCTGCAGCAATTCGATTTTCAATGTGTTCTACTTCGGGGTTTGACCTTCCCGATTTACGATTGACGATCCCGATAAAACTTCCCGATTTAAATTTCCTAAAATTTTAGGTATTCTACTTCTAGTGTTTATTTTAGGTGTTCTACTTCGGGGTCTGACTTCATTACTATGTAAAACCGATTTTAATTTAGATAACATATTTTGCGTTGGCGACCATCAAATCAATATGTCACCATAAACTGCAAAAATGTTTCTGGTTATTGTCATTGTCATATAGCCGTGTAAAAATATTGTTTTTAGGTAAAGACCCCACCATTTAAAATGCATTTTTTGTGTAGTTTAATGTAAGGAATATGTTCAAAAGGAACTAAAAAAATTTTTTCGACAAATAGTCGTGCAGTCAAGACACAACTAACTAACTTATTCATGTAAAATAAGGTGTTTTTAGATACTCCAATATATAAAACTTAATGTCTGTATATTTTCTATTCTATCTGTATTCTGGGGGTGGTTCGCTAAACGAATTCAACAATCGTTATTTCTCTCCTCTACCTAGAATGATCAATCACTATAACGAGACGTCATCCAGAAACGGCAACCCAGATAAATATATTTTTCATGACTCAGTTTCAGTTCAAAAGAAAAGATTAATAAACTTAGTTGACGGTCGTTTGAGCGTGTAATATAATTTGTTTACCACGAAAAAAAAATCTCAACATTCGTTTGTGAATTTGTTCACAATAACAATGCATAATTCATGGTAATGTTACATGTGATGAAAATTGTTACATTTTGCTTGAAAATGACGTTGACTATGGAGCTAGCGCAATCCACACTTGCGCGCTGATGTTGTATCTCGTATAAATTGTTGATATGCAAGTATATGCACTTGAATATGCACGTTGCTAGAGCGGTTCGAAGGCAGTTTCAATGGGGATATTGGGTTACATTTGAAATCAGTAATATATTGTTGTGTATACATATTGTATTTTATTTACCAATACTGTAACAAATAAATATTAAAAAAACGTAGGTATATACATATTTTAACAACCACAATAATAACAGTAGTTTTAAACATCTTCCTCTATATGTGATTAGTTTGGATTGAATGAGTAGGTTTGTAATCAAACACAATAATTTCGTTGTCCGTCCGTCTGACAATCCGTCCGTCTGTCCATCCGTGTATCTGTCCGTCCGTCTATCTGTCGGTTCGTCTGTCCGTCTATCTGTTTTCCCCAACTTCATGTAACGTTTGTAATTTCGTTTAAATTCACGGCTAAAAAAACGAATTGAAACGGCCGGAGACGGGGCTTGAATAGTAAATATAGGATTTCAGGGCCCAATCGCCAGGGTTTAGAATAGTAAGTACATTTAACTACTGGCAGGGGAAATACAGAAAAAAAGTTATATTTAAAAACCGGCATGTAAAATTACCGTCATTTTTAACGAGTTACAGCTAATTAAAATATTAAATTAATTAACGGTATCATCGAGGAGTAGTTACTTAAAGTGCAACCAAATATCTCGTTTTTGTACACCTTTTATATTCCGGAAGGAAAATTTTGTATGGTCATTATGATTTGGTACATGTGAAATGTTGTTTTACTGAAGACAGATGTAAAATGTATAAAATAACGAGTTTACCGAGATGTATTGAAACACTCAGACTTTGAGTTATTTCTCGTTTGAACTTCAGATATGATACAACAGATCTAACCAATTAAGGGCTTTACTATCGCTTGTAATGATAACTCGGGGAATCATTACATAAAAGTACATTTGCTTAATTCCGGGTACAGGGATGTACAGTTATTATATACTTATTTAATGATATTTGTTTTATTTCAATCCATATTTTTTTTATTGATCTAAAAGTAATGGTATAACGTAAGTCAATCGTATTTTCAAATATTAACATAGAAATAGTTTGGGATTAGGCGAAAGATGAAAACAGAGATATTAAAAAAAATGGTTACAGCTCGTAACGTCGTAACCCTCTTCAAATCGTTTCTCGATACTGAAAAGTGAGGATTAGTATACTAAGAGAAGATACGCATGTTGGTACAGAGTGTAAGTACAGATACATAATATAGCAAAATTAGTTGTAAGTACTTCTACATTATACGAAATATTTTAAGATACGATATTAATAGCAAAATTATTGATAATAATTATTATTATTAAAAAAATAAAACGAAATGTTTTCATGGGGGTAAGGGAAAATAGGGGCCCGGTGTTAAATTCGTATTGGAAACAACATATCTTTGTTTTTATCTGAATCCCTTTGGATTCGTTTCAATATTTAATGCACTTGAGTGGTATATTTCCAGACATCGCTAACTCCAAACCAAAGCAATTTATAGCAGGTCAAGTAATTCATACCTTATTGTGTGAGATTTCCTACACTGTTAGTTGTTCTAGAAATTTTGTTTACATTTCTAGAAAAACAGTGTAGGTAATAACATCTCACAAAATAAGTTATAAATTACTTGACCTGCTGTAAATTGTTTTGGTATGGAGTTAGCGGTGTCTGGAAATAAACGACTCATTTCGCATCGTAAGTTTCTCCAATTTTCATATTTTCCTCAGATTCCCGAGGCATCTTAAGCTTGGAAAATATTTTCCTAATTTCCATACCAAACGGAATCAATAAAGCGCCTACAGAAGAAAAATCGCTAACGCAAGTGTTCTACAATACGTAAATACGAATAATAGAAAGCGCTGGCTATTTATGCTTGTGTTATAAACTAACGTGTATAATATCCAAACATTCTTTGCATTTAAGATCACGGATCCATGGAAACGACTATAAAAAAATCTAAATTTCAAATGTCCAACATGACTCAAAATTATAATTTTAATGGCAATTTTTGATAGTTCAGATAAATTCAGATATTTTATTTTCTCGATTTTTTTGATTTTTATGAAGGTAATAATAGTTCAAATTTATGAAAACACGCTTCGCGAATTAGCTGGTTTATAATATTTTATTTAAGTTTTACATTTCATTTCAGTGCCGATTAATTGGTGTTTATTAGACAAATGACATTTCATTGCTTGATGCACATGCATACATACATTGTATTATGTTTTGCGTACGTACGAATAATTTAAATACAAAAATTTCATTTTCGGAATTCTATTGACAAATTAACAATTGGTCTCGCATTCTATGTGGATGGTAGAAAGGATCGATTCATTACACTTGACACATTTTATCTTCCTCTTCTTGTTCTATATCATAGAGCGGGAGCCGTCCTCTTGGGAAGTGGAGCACCAGCTATCTTTTCACCCCTTTGGTGGTCTTCCTGGCATGCGATGTCCCATAGGGCACCATACGGGAATTCTCGTATTATCCACCCTATCCACGTGGTATCTCCAGTACCGCCTTCTCTTCCTAAACCATATCACTATGTCTTCTTTCTGACAGGTCTCTCTCATTTCAGAGCTTCTAGCCCTGACCCTGAGAGTCCTCCGCCTTTTATATTTAATAACTATCCGGCAGGGCGGCTAATAAGAAGAAATTAAAACATTGGCTGACTCATTTTCACACTTACTATTTAATATCGTAAATCATAAGTAAAGACATGTGTGTGTGAGTTTATTATCTTTAACCGTAAATAAAGTGATATTGTGAGGCTTTGGTGGGATCACTACGAGGTTATGGAAATGTGGGATCGTTATTGAAACGGAAAATTTAAAAAAAATTTCAAATAATTCTTTAACCATTATTTTATAATTTTTAGATTTCCTTTTTACATCGTCGATTAGGCAGGCACTTAAAACATTCGCAAATCTCTGGTATTTTTTATTATATATCTTTAGAAACTTTTCCATTGTCCGTGATTTTATATTAATGTTAGCATTGGTTACTGTAAGAAGTATGTAAATTAAAATAAGTATTTCAAAATTTTTCACTTAACTAGTATTAAGCATTACCCTTAAAGTTTGATCTAGCCTTTTCGAAACATTAAACACCACTTAAAGGGTTGGGGTATTACAGACAGGGAGTTATTAACGATTCCTTTTGGACCATCCTCGGTTTGGGAATATTGACAAAGGGGTAGACCTTCAAATCACGGATTCAATAATATTTTGGGGTTACTTCTCGGTAAGGAAGGGGTTTCTCATTTTGGCTTTTGTTAATTATGCGGACACAATTCTCATGCTTATTTATTATCAAAATGTAACTAATATTATTTAAATAAAATAATTGGACATTAAACTAATCTATACACTGTTAGATTGTAATAATAAAAAATATATACTAGCAACGGATTCGTCTGTGGCCGATTGTACAGAACCATGAGTGAAAAATATACGATTGTGTACCAGGTTTTCCTTGCTCATGAGTTTGAGATGAAAAAAGCATTTCAGTAATCGTTTACCTATTTATCGACTTCGACTAGTTAATTCTTCACTTTATCGTTTAGATACATTTTCAACATATGCTAACAATTTTTCTGAAAACTTCTTCTTTATACTTAAAAATTTAAAGAAAAATTTGAATAGGTATATCGAATAATGTTGAATATAGCAATGTCGAACACGACACGGCATATCCGAATAGATGAGGTAAAAAAGGGTCTGCTGGCAAAAAAAAATAGGAATGTTAAAAAAAACACTTAATGAAATAAATATTTTCAGTTTTTGTTTTTATTTTCTAGTACTCACTTGAACTTGCACATGGACATTAATTTTAAGTTTTCTTTGTTTATTAATAATACTAATCAATGCCAGAGACATTGTCGAACTGTCGACATCCATTTTATTTGTTACTATTGGATAAATATATATATATATATATATATATCTATATATATATATATATATATAATATATATAATCTATCTATATCTCCTCTATCTCTATCTCTCTCTCTCTCTTCTCTCTCATCTTTTCTCTCTCTCTTCTATTTTATATATCCTTTTTCCACCTTAGGCAACTTTTGTGGTCGTATTTCGTTAAGATTGAGATGAAATCATGAATAATAAAATAAGTGTTCATTAATTGTTATATAGTATTAGACTATAGATAATTTAAAAAGAATAAAATCGCTTGGTGACCTGATAAACTGTATAGACCCTTTTTATAGGGACGCCTTCGTTTATTTTGGAGACACCCTGTAGAGTACGTACCGTCGACGGCAACGCCGACGCCTCAGTCGACGACGGTTCATTCTTTATGGTTACAGAAAGCGTGAAGCTGCCGTCTCATACCTCGCGGTGTATTGTCTGGCGGGGAAACAAGGAAGGGATGCTAAGCGTTGAGAATGCACTGAATAGAAGATTAATGTATATTATATATGAATGTATATTATAAATATCACTATGTACATTTCATATAATTTGTATTATATTATACGGGGTGTCTGGAAGCACATAGAAAAAATTAAGAGGGAATAAAGATTCGATTTTGAATACAAAATATTCTTCTCACTTTGGTGAAATGTCAACAGTTGAGGAGTTAAACGTAATCAAAGTTGACATTTTTTTTTTCAATATTTCTGAATTACCTTTACTAAAGTGTTAAACTATTACGAAAGTAATGTACATCGAATATTAAGAATCATTCGCTTTGATTCAAGTCAAATTCTATTATGAATAAAACCTGCAAAAAATCTAGTTAAAATTTCTACATTGACTTTAGGACCCGGTGGGTAACATAGCTGACATTTCGATTATGTTACCCACCGGTTAACACAAATTGATTAAGTGGAAACATTGTTTTTATTGGAGACTTTGCAAAACAATGGCACCTTTTTGTCTCACCAAAAACCTAGTAATTATATATTTTCTAATATTTTAATATACCTACGGTCTTGAAATAAATGTTCAATTTGTGTGATCAAACTTTTAGACTCTTAAGTCTAAACTTGCAACATACTTCTAAAATTTTATGTTGGAAGATGTCTGTTTCACTATTAATTTTGTCTTAATTTTAATACATTCGAGATATGGTTTTGTAGAAGGCTTTATTGGTGTTGTACGAAGGCAATGTAAATGTATTTATGTAAGTATTTTAAGTTAGGCTGAGCTGTTTTGAATCTTAAAGTAAAGTACTTTGCAGAAATAATATTATAATAATAATAAAAGCTTATCCCAGCACCTTGGACTGTTTTAATAATGGAAAACTTTCCTATAAAATGGTTCAATATGCAAAAACAAAATTTTAAAAGAGAGAAAAAAAAACGTAGTGAAATAAATAACAAGAATTTCAGTTTTTATTTTTATTTTCTAATATTCGCGTGCCAATTATGGATATTGAATTTACATTTTTTTTGTTTATTCATGTTGTAAAGAAATCCCAATGAAATCGTTGGCATATGTGTTATATTTGTTACTACTTTATAAATATAGATAAATATAGACTCTTTTTCCATTTTAGCCAACTTTTGAGTTCGAATTCCGGCAAGATTGATTTGAAATCATGAAAAATAAAATACAGAGCATGGTGCATACTGTGATAAAGACCATTTTAAAACAATTAAATCACTCTGTGACCTGATGTACTACATATAGATACCATTTTTGTAGGACGCCTTCAATTATTAAGTTTGCGAATTAACTCTTCCCCAAATCCATCATTATTATTCGAGTATATACGAAATACATAAATTATCATACGAATTGCCTCAATATTCTTTAGGCTCTGTTAAAAGGTTGTGTAATTTTTATGCCGTGAACACCAAAAACTTCGCAGTAACGATCTCCAAAACACATAGCTCACGAGCTCGACGTGTTTAGAGTGCTATTACTTGATAGAGATGCAGCACTTACGTTTAGGAAGGCAGCTGAAATAGGGAGCACTTTTTCTGATCTCCAATACGAAACTGGTACAGCGATAGAACCAGCTTCACCAAGGCACACTAAGGGCTGGTAATTTTATCAGTAGTAACACAGTAAAGATTAAGAGTAGGTTTTTGCGTTTTCCGCCAATCCTTGTTTTCGCAAAAATGTAGGCCCTTTTTCTTAACTTCTTCTATTACTACTGATCAAACGACCGGCCCTTAGTGTGTTTTCATTTTTAGAAACCTGGCGCTAAATCATAACATATGGTTTGGCGTAAACTATTGTTAATTTGTATAAATTAAATAATAATTACGTGACTAACTAACCAACACGCCGTTTTCCCGGAGGGATAGGCAGAGAGGATAGAACGCCACACTCTTCTATTCTCGCGCACTACTTGTGCCTCATCCACTTTCATACATCTTCTCATGCGCGCTCTTTGTTTGTTGAAGTTTTTAAGAGGGCCATCCCTCAATATTTGCTCGTACCAGGTCTTCGGTCGTACTTCAACACTCGCCTCATAATTTTTTCCTCTTTCTTTATTATTCTTTCCTCCCTCATCCGTTCCACATGGCCAAACCATCTCAGCTATACTTTCTTTATTCTATTTACTTATTTTCTAAATTGCGTTTTTTTTTAATATATTTTATTCAGTAAATGTCTCTTATCTTACTTATCAAAATTGTATTTATTCTTATTTAATGGTACTTCGTGCCGTATATTTAGCTTAACGATAATCTTATTAACGAGAATTTTTTAAATTATTATACAAAAAATATTTTTATTACAGACCAACGCTTTTATTTCGCAAAAGGAAGATTTATATATAATTAAAATAAAATTATTTTAAAAGAAATAAATGTGTGTTCGCATATTCACGTGTAAACAAAATAATTCTGCAATAATAATAATTAATTAAGGAGTTTCACAATGTAAATGCCACTAATTGATTAAAAAAGTGAAAAAAAAAAGAAATAGGTACCATTAACGAAAAAGTAAAATTACATTTTCATATTTAAGGTTGTCGGTTGGATGTAGTTAATAGAATATAATACTACATATCTAAAAATGAATATTTATAAAGAACACGGGATAATTTTTAAAATTTAACATATTTATTACCACAAAATTACAAACATCTTAAAATTAACGATAAAGTTTCTCAATAAAATTTTGAATCCTCATAGCCCAGTGAGCATGGCATTGACTTCTCACACCGAGGGTTTCGGGTCCGATTCCCGGTGAGGTCACAAAAATCCATGTGACTTACTCAAGCTCGGGTGTTCTTGTGATGTGACGACTTCAGTAATTGGGCCTCCTGGCCTGTTGAAGTGTTTAAAAAATAAATAAATATCTAAAAATTCACTGTACTCAAATGGTACTGTCAACTTACTTTACATAACTTACCATTTCGCCGTTTTCCTGCGGGGTTAGGCAGAGAGGATAGAGCGCCACACTCTTAGGTCCTGATACACGTCCACATTCATACATCTTCGCATACAAGCTCGACGATTGTTGAGGTTCCTAACAGGACAATCCTCTTCCATTTTTCTTACAACGTATTGAATCTATGGTAATATTTTTTAGAAATATATTTTTGGTGAAAGAATGTTTTATCATCATCATCCCCTTGTCCTAGTAGTAGTTGGGGTAGTAGACTCGACAAGGTGCTTCCGTATTCCCCTGTCCTATGCTGCTTCCATATTAGTTAACCAGTCCAGACCAATTCTGTTTTCATATATTTTTTTTGTTATTTTTCCCGGCTTAATGTGGGGCGACCCACTGGTCTTCTTCCTCCCGGGGTTACCAAGAGGATACTTCTTGGTATTTGTTCCTCTAGCATTCTTAGCACATGTCCAAGCCATCTTATTTGTGATTTTTCTATATGTAGGAGTAGGGGCTACATGTCGGGTGAGTTTTATCGGTCGATAAATGACGTAATACAAAAACATGTTATTATGTACGTTATTAATGGGTAGGTAGGTACCCACTAGAATTTTTGAAAGAAAGGAGTAATGAAACTCCACTCTCTTGCTTCATATATTTTTGGGCAACTTGGGGGAATAAGTGCTCACTCAACTTGAAAATTTGGGGACACTTTGCGTAAAATAATGCCTCTCAGCATTATGACATACATGATATTATACACAGACCGTGGTAATCCTACCAAATAAATAAGCTTGGGAAATATCCTTGGGAAAACGCGCGAGCGTGTATATGCGTACAATTCATTGGAAGAATTAATATTCTTAGGTTCTGAATTAATAAGTTTTATACATTTCTAACGGGACCTGAAACGAGATATTTTTATATTATTAATAAAAATGAACTTATTTTTCACCACTTTTGTATTGAAAAATATCAAAATGTTTCAGAGCCTAGAGCCCCTTCGTCAGGATACAATTAAAACCATTTTTTTTAATTGACTGTTTGTTAAAACCTAAAACTAAATATAATAAAATAATTATATAAAAACGTGAAGACCGTGTAATTTTGTGGGGCGACCCTTGCGTGTTGCCTGAGTCACGCGCTGATTGTGCGCCACACTCAAGCGCCCGCGCCTCATCAGTGTTGCTGTTATAATTCCTGAAAGTTACGGACGGACAACGAAATTATTGTATTTGGATCATACTAGTGATGGGTCGTCGACGTATTTACCGTCGACGAAACGAGACCGTCCACGTTCGTCCATCGACGAGACGATCAACTAGTTGAATTCGTCAACTAGTTGACGCGTCAACTTCGTTACGCGGACGTCGCGGACGTTCTATCTATATTATATATATATTATTATACATCGGGACGATGGTCAACTGTCTACGGTTCGACGCGACGCTGCTCGACGGCTCAACCGTTGGCTATTTTTATTACGTTAATTTTTAAAATTTAAAGTAATTCGAAAAGTTTCGGGGAAAGTAAAACCGCTACTTGTGCTTATATGTAAAAATAAATATTTTATTATTTATTTGTTTACACACATTATGGGTTTTACATATTGTTTTATACACTTCTTTCTATATATAATATACTTTCTATATATAATATATATAATATAATTCTATATATAATATAGAAAGAAGTAGGTGTACACAACAATTCAGGTGTAAGCAGTAAAATATTAGTTCAATAAAAAATAAAATAATTAAACAGAATTTATTTTATACAGCGCAAAATTGGGAATTCACCGAAACGTCGCACGTGCACATCGCACAAATCAAGTAAAAAATAATAGATAATAGCTTATTAAGCCTATCTCACCCTACGCATGCATTCAAATTTCAAGTCCCTGTCATAGTTCGTGTACACAGTACGTGTACTCTATGATCGTGTACTTTAGATTTGAAATGAAATTACCCGTCGAGCCGTCTATGACGTCTATGGCATCTACAAGTCGACAGCGAGAGATGAGAGAGAAATAAACGGAGACGTTTTGTCTTGCTCTCGCTCGTTGCTTTGCACTGCGTTGAATCTCGAATCGTCCACCGTGCACGGCGTCCGCCGTCCACCGTCTACGAATTCAACTAGTCCATGCGATAAACGTAAACCGTCGACGCGTCGACGCACGTCAACGGATGATTTCAACTAGTCCGTCCATTCAACCCCCATCCCTAGATCATACTAAATACTCTTAAAAAAATTTTTTAGTAGGTAAATAAGTCGCGCTTTGATAAGAAATGACTTTTTTATTTGAAAATACTCGGTGTGGAAAGGCACTTTTAAAAATTCAATAAAAAACAACGTCTTTTGAAAAAAAATACGCTTCGTTTCCTAGGGGATTTCGCTATGTAAGAATAAATACTTTAACTGCATTATAAATATGTCCTACCGCACTTCCGCTATGCCCCAGTCTCCTCACCTAAGGGAGGGGCTTATTTCTGTGGCTTTGGTTATATAAACATTTATTAACAAATCTCCTAAAATGGTTATTTAGAAGTACTTTCTGATGCCTAACTCATTTTGACCAAAGTCTGACGTAGACACTTCTAGCATTAAGTCTTGGATTTCAAATCAGTATAATTTTATACTCTGTGGTTTGGCCATTTTTTATGGTGCTCTGGTTTGATTTTTTTTTGTGGCGGAGGGGGAGAGGCGAGCTAAGAGGTGTTTACACATCAATATCGTCACCATTTTCTAGTTCTAGTTAACGAACTTTTTCTAATGAATCCAAAATTGTACGTTATTTTCACTCTGCAATAAAAACAAAAATAGCAAAGTTTATTTCCGCTTAGCTGTCTGAGCGCCATAAAAATATCCCAAATTAAAAGCGATCGTATAAATTCTAAGAGTTTCGCGGCCGCCTCGCTTTCTGTAAGTAATAAATATAAAATTCCCGCAATCTTAACACACGTCCAATCAATAAACACTAACACGCTATGTCCACGGTTTTTTTTAGTATTCCACCACGATTTTTCTCTTTTTTGAGGGATTCAAATATATTTCAGGATTTGATTGTTTTCAGTTCGGCATTATTTTATATTATAAATTATAAATAAACAAATATTTTACATATAAGTACATAACTATGCAATTTTTAATCGGTTTCTACAAATATTATATAAATACGTAAAAATGTAAAAAGAATACTTACATAGGTAAAATGTGTTTGATAATAGCTGGCTAGGGCTGGTATAATAGACCGCGAGTAAATAATGTGATTTTAAAATAAACTGGACAAAATGTAGTTTCTTAATATTTTAAATAAACTGTAGGTTGGTAAAATATTCACCGAATTTCTGAATTTTCAGCAAATATCATTATCATAAATTAAATTTTTTCTTATGATTTAATTTTCCTGTGAATTTCTGCTGGAAGCCGTCATTCTTTGTCTGCCAAATCAAACAAATTTTACCCCAGTTAGATTTTAACACAATTGAAATATTTTATTTTACCTAAGGTTACCCTAAAGTTCGACGTGACAAGCGATAAATTTAGTTTTTGAAATACATTTTCTTGATAAATAATATTCCAACTGAAAAATGTGCTTTTCTACTTTACTGCTTCAGGTTTATATAGGATGTCTCGTAGCTAAGGAGTCTTTTTCATTCACTTTTGAATAGAAAATATTTTTTACACTTTATGTGAAATATCGATAGTTACGATATCACAGTTATATATTGTAATAGGTAAGCGATATCAAAGTTTATTTTTTAAAATATTTATTGGCTTATCTTTTGTAAAACTTTATTGAAAGTGATTTATACTGAATATTAAATATTCTCAAATAAAATGATTAATCCTTGCAGAAATTGGAAAAAAATTCTCACAAAAATATTTAAAATAAAAAAAGAATTTTAATAACATTGCGTCATTCATTGTTATCACGTTATAAGGAATTTATAAATTTTGATAAATAAACAAGAATACAATTATATTTCATTCTTAAAATTTAAGGAGAAATTAAATTTCAAATTTATGGAGGTTCCGCATAATTTGATATACCTACTTAATGCTGAATAATTTAGATATACGGTCTTAATTTTTGTTTTTGTAACAAAATTATCGAACTGAATTAAAAATAGCCTGATAAAAAGCTCAATTCGATTTCCGTTTAGATAACCCGGCCAAAAACATTATTATTCCCTCGGAATCAATTTGAATTAAGGTAGGCAGCTCCCTTTCCTTTCAGTATTAGTCTGGATAAGAGGTACTCACAATTTTTTTAATTGAATGGGACTAATAAAAAAAAGGTAAGGAACAAGATCAATATCGAGGATTTGACTTATAAGGACTTGAAGAATCTGAGATGTAAATCTACTAAAGCCAAAATACTAGATGGATAGATAATTAATTTATACGGCAGTTATTTCGTAGTGCAACGTGTTTATTTGAATTTAAACTAGACTAAACCATGTACCAAATACACGTTGAGTTATTTTATTACTACTTTAACTTTGAGAGTCTCTTCACTAGGTCTAATTAATAAATGTTTAGTGTATTGTCAACCCGTGTGATGTTTTTTTCAGTCATAAATGGGAATATGGCCAGTAGTGATGAAGTGTTAAGGATTTTGATGTTCGTTGGATTGTATATGATTTTCTGTATTGTTCATTTTTACGGTGTATTATAGAGCCACAATTGTTTAAAACATGTTTGTCAAATGAGTTAATGGATCATTCTATTTAAGTATGTCTGTGTGCAATTAAGAGCTTATTTAGATTTTTATTTTTGTTTCATTATTAAACTTCAGATTAAATACGAAAAATGTAAAATTTCAAATTATTTTTCTAACAGAAATCGTTAGATTCTGCCATTTTTAGTAATTTTCAAAAAATCACCCAATGAAAACTATTCAAAGTAGCAAGAACATGTTTTATTTGCATTCAGATCCTGAGTTTGAAAGTACTCTTATCCTTAGTTTAAAAGAGAAAGAAGGAACAAATTACAAGAAACTTTTCTGTGCATCCTTCTGTATGCAAAAATTTACTCACAGTTCATTTCCTTCTCAGAATTTGTTTCTTTAATCCATAGAAATAAAAATAAAATAAACCCCTCATATTTAACTGTAACTGGTTGCGGATATTTTATACGAACCGTATGTTTTTCCGAGAAACTATTCTCTACGTTGCGTTGAATTCTTATTCAACGTCATCAGGCGGACGACTTTTATCCGCGGAGGTAGAGGGCGGACTGATTAATACTACCGAGGGAGTAAATTATATGCACTTTGTTGTGGAGTGTTCACTTCTTCTACGATAGAGGTACTAGTTACGTCGGCGGACATTGATTCAACCTTTGAGAGACGTCGCAATAAAGTCGATTCGTATAAAATATCTGCAACCAGTTACAATTAAATATGTCTAACGACTGTAATAACAACCTTAAATCCTTAATAAACCCCTCATCTTCGTTATTCTTATCATCATACGTTTTTTTTTAAATTATTATTCATAAAAAGAGTTTTTTAATTATTATACATAAATCAAGTTAAATATGTCTAACGACCATAATATCAACCTTAACTCCTTAATAAACCCCTCATCTTCGTTATTCTCAAAAACAATATTTAACAAAAAGGTTAAAAAAAAATTTTTAACCTTTTTGTTAAATATACCTACTCCTATTGCAGGTAGGTAGGTAGGTACGTACGTACGGCCGTATTCTGAAAGTAACAAGATTGTTTTTTTGGCGATTGTTACCCCAAGACTTAAAAATAGAGTCGTAGATTTAAGATAGCGTAAGTACCTACCTATATCGAATTATGCGGAACCTCCATAAATTTTAAATTAAATTTCTCCTTTAATTTGAAGGCTCATTAAATATAATATTATCCTTGTTTATTTATTAAAATTTATTAAGACCTTATAACATGATTACGATGAATGACGTAATTTCAATAAAAAAACTTTATTTTCTTTTAAATGTTTTTTGTAAAAAATGCCTCTTATAAGAAGCAAAATTGAAGTATCTATCTGTTAAAAATCCCTTAGATGCATTTTTTTGCATTTTTCATCCAATATTTTACATATTTCAATTTATTTATTGATTGACTAGATAAACGTTAAAGTTTTAATGATTTTTCGACGTCCGTTACGGTTAGAAAAAATATTCCTACGGCGCTTTTGACAGAAATGATTGATTTAAACTTAACTAGCCCAGTAATAATAAGGGTTTGGTTGAGTTTGAATTACATATGAATGCGTGCCTGTTAACAATAATTAGATTGCTTTATTGGGTACCTACCCTGAGGTAGATTTCTTTAGGAATACTGTATATTGCAGAGGGTTTCGCGATATAACGCGTATGTTGAACACTTATATTGAAAATGATATTTAATTCATTTTTAGCATTTTGCGGGTTAGACGCTTTCTGTATATGTAGGTACGTCCAATTTTCATTTCCGAAAGCGAAATCTCTCGAAAAGTCTCAAATAATTTCGACTATCGTTTTTGCAGCCACGTTACTTCTTGCCCCTTAGTGGAGCAAATTATTTGTTGACGTTTGTCTGTATCTGAAGTCTGCGTTGCTAGGTTCCGCCTCGAGCCCCAGGTGTGTCATCGGTAGGTACACTAGTTCGGTACGTTTAGAGTGCCACCACTATAACTTGGCGTGCGAGGGAGGGCGCCCCTGTCGCGAAACGAACGAAAAAAAGAAGTTGCCAGGTTGTAAATTTATTACACAATACATAATGTACTGAATGTCCGGTGACCAGTGTCAGAGCCTTCAATATAAATTTGGTCGGGTAACAGCGCGCTCCGCGGCGGCCGCTCTATCTGTCAAACTGTCAGACGGTAATATCGGTCCATTATTTGCTTTTTCAGCTTCGCAAAACTTTAATACTTTATTGGCAATTGTTCTTGCACCACCCCGACTGTTTTGGTTGTTTTGGACATAATAATTCAGTGTATATTGGTAATCAAGATGTCACGGCTCCCGAGCAAATACAAAATTGTACTGAATTATAGGGCGAGGGGTTACCGCTGGGTGCGGGCGGGGCGGGTTTTAGTTCCAATCTTGCCGCACGCCAAGTTATGTTGGGCAGGCAATATGTGTTTTATTTATTTGTCACTGAAACCCCGCCCACATCCATTATTCATCTCGCCTCCCTCATAAGTATGTAGATTCGTCTCGAGCCGCTCGCTCCGTTATCTCGTAAAACCTCCACTCCAATTTGAATTTATCCCGGCTCGCAAATTATTTTCAAATTCGTCTCACATTTTTTTCATTTGCCGCTTTATGAGGATTTTTCTTTCCGAGCAGTTATTGCCGTAACAGCTGGCTGGATGTCGCGACATCAAATCCACCTTATCTCCGCTCGCATTTTAGACAGCAGTTACCTACATTAAAAATGTTACGTTTTTCTTTCAGGAAATGCTTGGATCGCCATCCGTGGGAGAGTTTATAACATCTCAGAATATATGGACTACCATCCTGGAGGTAATAACAGATTAATTAATTAATGATTGATTATATAATAAATAGTTTATATTATTCAAACTTCATACCTACCTGTCTGTTCTCTTAAATTTCTACAACCTTTGGTTGATTTTAACGAAATTTTGCATAATTACTACTCTCTTGGTTCCTGAGAAAAAACGTAGCCACCATTTTCCTTTTTCGCGGTGTATGGATGATATATCCATTTCAAATTAAATTGAATGATATTTATTTCTAATTTTGCATAATTACTCTTTAGGATCTTTTGTAAAACATAGATACCAACACCTCTTAGAGAATAGAGCGTCACATGAATCTGTTCTGACACAACCTGTGTCTCATCCATTTTTATACATCTTGAGGTTTCTAACAGGACCATCTCCCGGTGCCTGGTTTACTTTATTTCTGATGTCATCAATATTTGCATCATATATGTTTCTTATTCTCTTTCTCTCTTCTTTTTATTCTCTTCTCACTATTGGTACAACATGACCAAATTACCTAAGCGACATTATTTTAAATTGTATTCACTGTGCTAAGATCTGCTAAAATCATTGTGCTAAGTTGTTGTGTACATTTATTTTCTAATTTGTTCACATACCTATGAGTATATTACCACATATATGCCTAAATTATGTCATTTACACGGCATTCCACCTACTTTATTTTCTCTTCTGTCAGCTACAAGCTCAGGTGGAAGTAAAGCCTGGAATCTTGGTACCTCGTATGATTTACAAACATCAGTATTGATACCATATTCCATTATTATCTCACTTTTTTACCACTAGTCTTACCTCAGCTGACAAGTTTCCATTACAAACTATAGCATTCAAAGCGCCATCAGTCATCCTCCTTTCAATATCTTTTCCATACATTCCTATCAATCATACTTCCCAAATACAAAAACTTATCCACTTGTTTTGGACGTACATATTAACGTTCATAAAAGATTACTTTAATCCTTCTTACTAGGATCTTGACCACTATTCGCTATTAATATTGCATCATCACAACCAAATCGCTCTTACATTTATACATCTAACTTCTTTCACGTGATGATCCATGTACAAATTTAATGTAGGCTTAAAATAAATACAATGAAAATGAATTGTTATATTATACTGAATGTTTTAGGACCTGATGAACTTATGAGGGGCGCTGGCAAGGATGCCACCAAACTGTTTGACCAAGTTCACGCTTGGGTCAACTACGAGTCGCTTCTATCAAAGTGTCTAATCGGTCCTTTAAAAAATTCAGACATATCAGAAGAAGAACTCCACAAAATGATTTTTGGGGATGCAAAGGCCAGTCCAAAAACCCAGGAAACACAAAAAACACCACAAATTTTGAGGAAATCTATGGAGAGCCTAAAAAGCACCGGTGAAAATCGGTCACAAAGCAAAGATTCAAATTCTTATAACCAATTGAACGAAGGTGATTGTGTAAACAAAAGTTCCAGTGAAAGTAGCCTTAACGTAAACGAATCCAAATCTAGTGACATGACATTTAGTAACAGTTCCACAATAAAGGTTACAGATATTAATATTGTTGTTAGTGACGATACTTCGAGCAAGTCTGATGAGTTCTCGATATCAAGGTTTAAGTATCCCACACTCACGCTAACAAAGGCAGAGTCTAGCAAGTTTGGAGCACCAGAAAATTATTCTGATGAAAAGTCATCACCGAAAAAAGCTTTGCCTAAATTCGACTGGATACAGAAAACTGATTCAATCACATTAATATTTTATACTAAACCTCTATGCAACGGGAGTGCAGCGTGTCTTTGACTAAAGATGATTCGCACAATTTATTAATAAAATTGGGTTACGATTTTTGCTGTTACCAATTTGATATCATTTTGGAAAATCTAATTATTTGGCCTTGCACTGTTGTTGTGAATCATGAAACTGGAAAATTTGAAATTATTTTACAAAAAGAGGTATCAAAGATTTGGAATAGCTACGGTTTAACAAAAAGTTCACAAACATTAGAGCAATTTACAATCATAAACGAAAGCTCCTTGCAATATGCAGTATTGGATAAATTGAGCATCAATCACAACACGTCTCTCCTGCTGTTGAAGTGCTTGAAGGACGAATACATCACATTTCCTATTGGTTATCATTCAAGAATTTTCTACTGCGTTGAAGGTGTGCTACCGCTGCTTTTTATTTCTATTGAGCTTTCTGTTGTCATAAAAATTGTTTGAATACTTTTATGTTATCTGTAGCTTATTTATTATTCATTTCTATCGTATGAGTTTTTGAGTATCAAAACTTGCCCAACCACAATTTTAGATTTTTTTAGATTTGAATGTCCATACATTCTCTAAGCTCATTCCCACATTTTACGTATTAGCCGACTATCGTAACAAGTATCAGTCTGAAGTTATTGCCTGTTAAAAATCAGCATGGGTTTCAAAATATACCTATATTCGAATTCACTAGAATAATATATGAATATCTTAATTGTTTAATAAAAATTTCAGAAGTGTTTAATATTATTCTACACTCTTAAACTACTGAGAACTTTATATCACCACACCCCTGATAATGCAATAAATATATTTATTTCCTTGAACCTCAATATCAACCTAAATCCAAATGCTTGAATTTCAAAGCAATCTAAATTCATTAAGGATAAATAAATTATAGAATTCTCTAATTTTTTTATGAAATTATAGAAAAATATAGAAAGAAGAATAAGGATAAGAAAATTATAGAATCATAGAGTCGAAGCTAATTTATATATGAGAATAGTGGATGGAAGTCTCTTATATGATGGCTCAGGGCTTAAAACCTGTATGAGCTGGCGTAAGTGATCCCTCTACATAATGCAACGCTCACCAATTCTACCATAAAAACATTAAATAAAATAGTACATTTAGAATGTTTCTGGCATTATGTTAGTGAAATTCATTTCATGATTATACAATTATTTTAGCAATGAAGAAAATCTCAAAACCAAGGAAAATTATATTAAGTTTGAAATTTGTTAACAATTATTATTAACAACTTAAATTTCATTTCATTGAAAATATGTATTCAAAACTGTCTTTGTCAACAATTTCCAGTTGTACATAAATGTATTGCATTATCAAATATTGTAAATAATTTAATCATATAATTAGAATAATTTTGCTCAAATCATTCTATTGTAGATTTGCTTTCGAGGTCCTACACTGTGGTCCCTTCATGCTTGCTGCCTGAATTTAAACCAGCAAAATGGACTCCTGATGTAATTTGCCTGATGGTGAAGAAGTATGAACAAGGTGCTGCCAGTACTTGGCTGATGTCAAGAGAAATTAGTGATGAAATAACCATTTCAAGACCACTGGGAAGCTTCTTACTGACCATGGTAAATTTGGAATATTAATATGTAACACTTTCTTTTAATAAACTTTAAGTTTAATAAAAAAAAATTCATGTGAAACATTTGCTATCTCTATCTTGCATCTTCGTGTTCAATGTACTAGAGAAAATATTTTTATTTTTCCACAAACATACCCCGAAAAATCATTTTCAACACTTCCAAGTATTTCTCTTTTACTCTTTTTTTCCATCCTTCTTTCTGTCATTTCCAACCTTTTGTCTATAATATCTCCCACTTTCTTCTACTTTTTTACTTTATTTTATTGTGAAAACAATTTCTAAACCAAAACATTGTTTTTTATATTTTATTTATTTATTTGTCCACTTTTTGTATACATATTACATATTACAATGGCGAGATTATTGCCAATTGGCAATTTCTTCCAACCAACCTATCATTAACTGTTCTACAAAATCCTAATAACTATGCCATTTTTGAAAATCTTTATAAGTTATGTGTCCAAGAATGCGTAAACTTTCCAAACTCATTTAAATGAAATATAAATGTATTTTGTTTTTCAGGTACAAGATGTATCGCAATTTTGTTTGATAGCAGCTGGTACTGGACTAACTCCGATGTTAAGCATTATTCAATTTGCTTTGCAGAGAAGAAATCCTAGATGGTAATTTTATTTTGCTGCAGATTTAAACTATTGAAAATTATATTTATATAACTTTACTGAAATACTATATACTGGTTATTATTGTAATAGTGGTAACTATTATTTCAAAATAATTTCTTCCGCCAGCTAATTCAGTTCACAGTTATTTTCATGTGAATCTATAGGTTTATAAAAGGTATACCGTTTGATTTTAATATTACAACTTGTGGGAAGTTCTTCGAAATCCACAGGGATTTCACGGGATCTATTCACTTCAGAGTAGATGCCTACGCCTATCCACGTTGTATAAAAGCCTCGTTTAGTGACCATCATCCAATTATAGTCTTTACAATTTTTTCGGCATCCAGTAAGGCGTCTCCATCTTTAGCACTTCCAACAGTCGTCATTCCTTTACTTCTTGTTGAGGAGCCAAGTTCTTTGTTTTTTAAGTTTGTTATATAGTGAAATAACCTTTTGTTTTGATCCTACTGCAATTTTTTTCAAAATGCTACCTCTCAAAGATACTCCAAACATATTCCTTTTCATGGCACATGGATAGATGTTATTATATCAGATAAATTTCTTGCAAGATTGGGGATGTGCCAAGGGTATCCATAAGATTGTTACTTTCTCATTTTTATTGGTTTCATTTTATGTAACGACTTACTTAAAATAAAAAAATAATAAACAATAATTTGAGTAACCTCTGCAAAAACAGAAGATAGCAGAGCGTCCTTCTTTACAATGTAGGAGCTACTTCATATTACATATATGTATTGTTAGTTTATGAATTTTACAATAACTTACTAAAGTTACATATCTACTCATTTATCTTTATTTTTCTTTTAATTTTTTTTTTATATTCACTTATTTATATTACACAAAAGCATTCACTATGTGGATTTAAAATCCCATCAGATGTGTTTATAAGTGATTTAGACTAGACATGTTGGTACACAAAATAAACACCCCTCTTTTAATTATAATATTTTACGCTTTAATTAATGCAAAGAAGTTAAACTACTATATATTTTAATGGGGCTCTAATTTCATAACTTTGCTTTACACAAGGTTATTTTGCTTTGATATTAAGCAACGACAAAAATGAATAATTTATAAAAAATTACACTGAAATTTGTAAAACAATGATATCCCAAATAATCTACCAATAGAGATATAGACAGTGTCCTGATCACAAAATTTTATGAAATCAAGTTAGTTTGTTATTTTTCTTTCCTCACAGCAAGCGAATCGATCTGCTCTTCTTCAACCGGTCTGAAAAGGACATTCTGTGGCACGATCAACTAGCAGCTTTAGCGGTTAAAGATAACAGGTAAGAATCTTAAAGCTTGCATTCAGTAAATTTTTCAGCTAAGTTTACACTCAAAATACTTGGTGTTTGGTTGATTAATATACATATTAAGTCTCAGTGTATCCAACTGTTTAAAATTCTGTTTTCATTTTTATAATATCTAACAAATGTACTATGTACCTAATTAAAATTTATTAAAATCCTTGCTACAAAAAAAGTACATACTTACATATCGACAGTGGAAAGGGAAAAATTACCAAGTGACAATTTGGCCGAAATTGAGTTATATATTTATTTGTTTATTTATTAACGCCCTATAGGGCTTTTACAACAGATAGGTAAAGTGTACATTAACAGAATATATAGTTTAAAGAAAAAAAAATGTAACATGCAAACATAATAATAATAACATAAAGTGGAAAGAAAATACTTTAAATATAGATACAAATATATAAAGATAAATATAATATAAAGTAAAAAGCAAGTACAGTAAAACCTCGATATAATGGACTAATTGGAGGGACGGGGTGTCCGTTAAAGCCGAAAGTCCATTATATAAAAATTAGTTTAAAATAAATCTTTTTTTTTTTAAATATGTAAGTACACTGTATTTAGATATAAATAAAAAATGCAGAACACAAACAAAATTCTATTTAATTGTGTTCGGACATACGTTGTGAAGTGACGTTGCTGTTTGATATTGACGCGCTTGCTTTCAGTAATCCTGCTTTGAAAAAGGAATCAACTTTTATTTGCACTTTTGAAGTTTGCTGTTTTTATATAATCAACTCTCTAAAATTACGAAAATGCGTATGATATAGTTGAACTTCGTTATCTGATGAATAATCAATAAATGTTATTAGATCGCCGAGATGCAATCTACTGATAACTTATAAATACATATGCCGTAAAACTGCTGTGCAGTTTGGCATATGTAAAATGTAATAAATATAAAAAAAAAACTTCATTTTTGGCAGTGTTGTTTCTTCTTCTTCTCTATCTTCACTTCCATCATCATTATTTAGGTTCATAACTTCATCTGCTATTTCACTTTCAGTCATGATATTATACCCAGGGTCACCTTCATCTACTTCTAGCCATTGTATAACATCTTCCCCAGCTACTTCTTCTCTGGCATTATT
This sequence comes from Agrypnia vestita, assembly GCA_016648135.1. Classification (NCBI taxonomy): domain Eukaryota; kingdom Metazoa; phylum Arthropoda; class Insecta; order Trichoptera; family Phryganeidae; genus Agrypnia; species Agrypnia vestita. The sequence goes on from JADDOH010001858.1 coordinate 148,300, forward strand.
ATGTATTGTTCTACAGAAATCAGGAACTTCTCATCTTTCTTAATCTATGTCTGCATCTTGGCCATCAAACAAATTCTTCTAACTATTTTTTAATGTTTGCTCTTTCACCTCTTTCCATGCTGCAGCAAAATTAAAAATTGTTGATTTTAAATTGTAACACTTTAAGTTTTGCAAGGTACGCTGTCCTCTTGTATTTTCTGCATTATTTTCATCCTGCAATACAACCATTACATTTGCCAGCGTGGCAAACACCCATAGAAATCTATGCGTTATTATATCAGGGAATCCCCCAATATACTATCGCTCCGGCTAAGTGCAGTTTATGAGCAGGACGGCATTATGTCTCCAAATTTAGTGCTAGACATATGACGTGATTATAAAGGCCGCTAAAAATTTACATGCAGCAACACTTGAATTTAAGCATGTATAATATTAACAGGACGTTTTAAATTCTTTTACATTTGACCATTACATATATCCGAAGTCTGTTATATCCGAAGTCCGTTAAATAGAGGTCCGTTATATCGAGGTTTTACCGTATATAAAAAGCAGAAGCATAAGAGAAACATAACATAATAGAAATTTAAAAACAAAAAAAGTAATAATGTAGAGTGAAAAGATATAGCACAAGCTTTGAAAGTCATATTATAATAAAATACATACATACAAATCAATTATTTAAGTCCAATTTGACAAATACTAGTAATCTTTCAATACACCTTTTGATATATATTTTTGAATAATATATAGTTATTGGCAAAGACGTCCAGTTGCTCGTATCTATATATATAATTCAATTTCGGCCAAATTGTCGCTTGGTCATTTTTTCCTTTCCACCGTCCATATGTATAAGCTAAAATAAAAAAGGACATTATTGCAAGTATTATGTAATGCAATAATGCAAGAAATATGATGCAATTTCACATTATTATTTTTTTACAGCTGCATAGTAAAAACATATTGATTCCGATTATGATAGTGATTGATTCAATTATGAATAGATGTGATAACTATGTTAATCAATTCTTATTTTATTTTAAAATATTACTTAATATGAATGGGTACCTACAGTGAAAACTCTCAGACAAAGAAGCATAATTTGTTCCGTAAACATGCATCTCTAAACACTCATACATCGAAGCAAATTTCCCCATATTGAATAAAGGAAACTCAATTATTTCATTCCAAAATTTGAAAATATTACAAAAAAATTTTTTTTTTGGTCGCAATCCTAGGATTGGTCTGCAACAAGCACTCGCTTTTTCCACTCCTTTCTGTCACCTGCCAGCCTCTTCATTTCTTGGTAGGTGCTACAGCGCACATCTCCGATAATCTGGTCTATGTAGCTAAATCTCGGGCGGCCTCTAAAAAAAAATATTTAGTACAAAATATACATACATTATTATATTTTTTTAAATATTTAAATTTATAATAAAATATATAATCAAATTCAATAATTATCCTTACATGAATCACTGATATTTACAACTGATGGCTCAAATGTGTCATCGTTTTGTCATTGAAAAGATTAATCACTCGCACTGCATATTTCAGCCGTACTCGGGAGGTACTTTTCTACACAATTTTGCACCGTTTCCCACATTTTACAAATCTCCTTGATCACATGTGAAGTGACAGATTTCTCTGCCTCTTTCATTTCATCCATAGACGAGTTCTCCTTTCTAGCCACATGCTGTTCATGAAGCACAGCCATTATTTCTTCGGTGGTCAGCTCCCGGCCCTGTTCTTCCACCAGCTCTTGAATACCTCCACTCAACGCACAAATTGTTGATTCACTACAAATGACCCTTGCTGTTGGACCTCCACATAAAATTTAACTGGCTCTTCTGTGCTTGGAATTTCTTGAAGGCTTGTGAATTCTCGGAAAGATACCGAGCAAGGCCTTAATTTTCAAATCCCCGCTTGCATTAGCACACATCAACATGGTGAAACAATCTATCAACCACGTGTAATGACAATTTTTTTTCGTGTTTGGCAGTCTATGCCGTATCGAGTCAATTTAAAAATAAATTCACTAATATAATTCCCTTTTTCCTACAAGATTTTTTGAAATCGTAATTTGCTATAAAATTAGCAGAAAGCATATCGAAAGTTCCAAACATATGTACACTTATGGTACCCATGTAAGTTTAATGCGGAAACCCACTTTAATACTAGACGATTAATGACGCACTGTGAAAAGTGTATAGCCTTTCCAAATAACAAATATCAAATCATTTATTATTGTTAATTACATGCATTACATCATACTTGCTTTGAAATCACGTCTTATTTGGTCATGACAATGGTGGTAATGGATGGTAATGACAAAATAATGATAATGACAAAAATAACCTTAACTAGATATAATAAAATTTTGATCAGTTTAATATGTATTTCAAATGACAATTGAGAATTCGGATGCGGAAAAAGTGGATAATGACCGGCAAGTTCCCTCTAATTTTTCTATTATGCGGATGGACTATGAACTCACATGAGCAGAAAATTTAGTACAAAAAAATATGTGCACAAATGTGCACCATTTTTTTAAAAAGTGAATTGAGAAATGAGTGAAAGAATTTGCAGCATTTGCTTCATGTTATAAAATGTTGGTCAGTGTTCAGTCTATTAAGCCAAACTTTAAATTTAATTTTGCATATTTCTTTCTGTGTGGGGGTTGGGAACATGGTTGCAGACAAATATTTATCAGTGTGCGGCTGCACACCTGCACAGAGGGAACATTGATATCCGATAAACAGCTTGAAAAAAGTGTGACATCAAATAAACACTTTAGAAGGTACACCAAATGCGGCGTCTCTCCCAAACTCATTATATTTTGATATCATTAATAATACATCAACAAAACTTAATATGAAATCAATCAAATGGAAAGGCAATTGCATTAGAAATTAAATGACACATAATGAGCACTAATCAACAAAACCTGTATGCTATGAATTTCAGATTCAACCTCACTAACACGCTGTCGGATCCTTCCTCAACGTGGGAAGGGCAGAGAGGTCACATCAACCAAGCCGTCCTCATAAATCACTTCTCTAAAGTTTACCACGAAGATCTGGATGTGTCATCTTCGGATTCATCTCCCAAGAAGAATAACATAGATAGGCTGTTGAAGAGTCTCCAAAAAGAACTATTCTTTTGTATTTGTGGGCCGACTGCATTTACCACACTGACAAAAACATTGCTCTCAGGACTCGGTTGTCAGGACGAACAAGTGTATTGTTTTGTGGGATAGTTAAAAGACATTTTGGGAATTTTCCCAAGATTACACATTACATTTAGTCTTGTGAAAATTAATGTGAATAATAGAATAAATTTGTAAAATGGTTTTTTCAATAAGTTTTATGGCAGTATATATTTACTAAATGTAACAATAAAATTTTAGCACCATTTTACCTAGTAAAAAAACGACAATTTTCTAATGAATCATCTTCAAACACCCTTGTGTGGGATCTGGCCTCCTCAGGTAAGTGTCACCACATCCTCAATTTCATGACGCTAATTGAATGTGCGTCCTCCATGTCTAACCACTGTTGCTCAATTCTTCTAAAGTTCCACCAGCCAATGAGTTTTAATTCGCGCTTTTTCTTTGCTGGTCGTTCTAAATTCATGTATGAAGTGTGACCAGCCTACCTCAGCTGCGATTTCTAAATAATTTAGGCAATTAAAGCTTTATCTTTTATATTTTAGCTTTATACATACCTGTCTTTCTAATGGGTAGGTAAAGATTTTGTGAATAGGGAATACTCTCAATGTATTTTCTATGTTATACAAATGTGTCTACCCTGCACTTCTCAGTTACACAGAAAATGAAGTCTTATTTCATTCCATGGTGTCCATTTTTCTTATTTTCCTATTTAAATTGGACATTTCTTCATTGTGTTAATATATACGTATTAACATTTGTTGATACCATTTCTTTCTGAATGTCATTACTAATTGTACTTCATCAGTCAGCCAAAATGAGATTTTTACACATTCCAATTTTTAACACATCCGTGGGTGATCCCACGCCTTTAGTTTATTCAAAACACAATTTAGATTATCATTTTCAATCCACAAGTCATTGCAAGATGTTACTTATTTAAAATAAATGCATAAACAAAATGTACATGGATGCGAAATTTCTATTCCATAATTATTTATCTTAATAAGGGTTGAATCCAATATGATGAACATTTGCATTTACTTTGTAGATTCTTTGTGAAATAAAAAATATTTATTGAGGTGTGCTCTGATTGAGTGATAGTCTTAAAGTGGATGGTTCAAAACCCACATTTTAGGTAAAATCGGCAATAATGATTTAACAAACAAAAAAATATTTTTGATAAGCGATGATACATAATTAAAACATTGATAACAGTTAGAGTTAAAAGCATATGCACTCATAAAAATTTTCACAAGACTATATCTGTGTGCAAAAGGAATAACGGGTGAGTCAAAATGTTTAGGGTAGAGTCAAAAAAGCAGTAATCCTGAATCTATATTTCCTCATATGATTTAACTGAATTAATTTTAGCTTTATAGTATTTACCCTCAATAGATATGTATATACACATTCTGAATAAGGTTCAATTCTGCACATTTAACCTATGACTGAAGTTTTTCCATGCATCCTATTTTATTTTCGCAAACAAATACATATTAAGACTAACATTGTTTATTGATTTGATGTATACCATTAAGTTTTACAAAAATCACACCTGAAAACCATTCCGCATGTTAATGCACTTAGTACCTACTCATTTATTATTTTTTTCTGCACAAATATTACCAATTACAGATAATTGTGACAGCGCTGTGAATTTTTACATCATTATCAGATTGTACTACATATTTGGTTGTTACATGTTGTATAAATAGGCTTACCATAATTATGAAGCTCTAAACCAAGACAGGAACTCTCTAAACCAGCACAGGCACCAAATTTTGGTCAAAAGAATTTTGTTTTTTCGATCGGTTGAGCAGTTTTGTAGATTGACCTTTAAAAAAATTAATTATATTATTTGTTTCAATATACTTATATTTGATTAATTACACCTAAATGTTTCAGAAAAACCTTTCCATCGTCAGGGTATTTTATACATTATATCAAAATATCAAAATGAATACTGTCTTTTGTTTTGGTTTTCTAAATTATTTAAAAAAATATTCTAAATATTATTGCTGAAGTTCTTGATTACACATAATTATTGGAAAATTTTTTAGAATTGGACTAGCAGTTAAATTTAATTGATTAGTAAATAATATTTTGTTTACTTTTACATGCTTTACTAATTTCTAATGATTCTAAATTATTCAATTTCAGACCAAAATTATTTATGTGTAAAATAGAAAGTCCTAAATTTTTATCAAAACCGTGATCATTTTCTAATAAATGATTTGCAAATTCAGAAAATTTATTATATTTTTTCTTGAAATTATCGTGTATTTACCGTAAATAAACGGTACCGTAATAAATACATCATTAAATAAACGTAAATGGAAAGGTTATCAAAACGGTGATCATTTTCTAATAAATGATTTGCAAATTCAGAAAAACCATGAATATTCAGACATCTCAAATGCTCTTTGACTCTTATATTAAAATTACGGCCGGTTTTTCCAATATAAAATGCTGTCATTGCATGAAAGTTATAAATACCTGAAATTTTAAATAATATTATCTTTATCTTTTGAATTTATGAGGAGTTTCCCTATATTATTATTTGTATAAAATGTAGGTCTAATATTTTACAGTAGATGTTTTGAAATTTGATTTGAAAATGTATTTACACATAAAATTCTTCGCCAATAATCATTATGATTATTTGTATTTATCTGTAAATTGTAAATTACTACAATAAATCTTGTAAATTGTAAATTGTAATCTACTAGTCCAATTATAATTTTTTTTCCAATAATTATGTGTAATCAAGAACTTCAGCAATAATATTAAAAATATTTTTTTAAATAATTTAGAAAACCAAAACAAAAGACATTATTCATTTTGATATTTTGACATATATAAAACGCCCTGATGATGGAAAGGTTTTTCCAAAACATATAGGCGTAATTAATCAAATATAAGTAGATTAAAATACATAGTAAAATTAATTTTTTAAAAGAATTTGAGATCAATTTGGACATTCAGTCAGCAGTTTTGAAGCTCATGACTGTGCAAAGACAAACGATGCCCCTTTGGCTGCAGTAACTAAATCATCATGAATAGATCATTTAAAAAAAAATATTTAATAGATATAAAGCTTGCGGCAGCTGTTACTAGTGCTACTTGTGTTTCGCACACTTTTCAAGATCTTTAATGTCTGCTCGCCCATCGTAAACAATATGAAATTCTGAGAAACATTGCTGGCATTTTTGCTATTCTCACCACAAAGCTTTTTTATTAATGGGAGCCTTTTTGCAGTTCATTCGTAAATTTAGAATTTCTTTTCGGCATTTTAAACACAATTTTAAATGGTTAAGTTTGTACCTGAACTAAACTAGGTAGATAAATTATGTCACCTTACTAAAACATAATTACACTGCAAGTGACTCTATTCTATGACGTGATTAGCATAAGCTGTCACTCGTGAAAACATGAAAAGTCATGCGATGTGGGAGTTTGCTACGCCACATGCACACTGCACCCACCCACTGCACCACGGCCAGGACAAAATGCCACACCGACCAAGATACCGGGACCGAAATCAAACCGGGTCAAGCCTAGCCATACATCTCGCTTAGCTAGATAAATTATCCAGTCGTTTATGTATTTACTATTTATAAATAAGTTCAATAAATGTTAGTTATCAATTTCTCCTACTTCACTCCTACAATATGTACATACTCATTAGATTTAATCATACCCAAACATTTTGAATCTAAATGTGAGGTTTCACTGTAAACTGCTTTTATCGCACTGTATATGTATTTTAGCATACCACACATACCATAATGATTTATATTATGTGTATTCCAAAATTATATCAAAATTGGAAGTATTTGGGCCCATGGTATGTATTGTGATGAATAAAATATAAATATAATTCATATGTTGTTTTAAAATATTAAATGTATTATATTATAAGAACAAACATTTTTTTCTCATGCTGAATAATATTAAACCATTTTTGTAAATACATAAAAACTATTTGTATGTAAAAACATAAATGTACAGTGTCACAAAATAAATGTATTTTTTTTGTATTTATAAATATTAGCAAGCAAATATTTTTTTTATGAGCCCTAGTTAACATAAAGATTTCTTATAAAAAAGATACTGAAGGCAAAGTTTTATTATTTTTACACATAGTGTATAAAATTTAGATGGAGAAAGTTTGCATACATAGTTCCATTTCTATTGCCAACAAAAAATAATACATATAAAAAAAATGAAAGAAAAACAGTATGTATTGAAATTTACAAAATATAATACTAAATTGTCACAAGAAAAATTCGACAATGAACAACTGGAAAGATATAAAAATATAAAAAAAGGAATATTTGGATTCTCACTCTAGACATTTTTGATGTGTGATCTTAGCTCACGCTGCCCCCTCACTAAATTTTCATTGTAGAATAGTCTCAGAATAATTTGCGACAAAAATGAGACCAAACAAATATGTTTGTCATGTTCATTATCATGACCATTCATACTTTCTTTATTCCATAGATATACCTTTTGGATTCCTGCCTTAATTACTTACAAGTCGAAAAAGTCCAAGCAACCATGACCTAATATCAATAGTTATGGTAATATGTGACATCCAAGTTTGTTTTTTTTTGTCAATATTTCTGACTTATTTTTGTAGAACATTGGACTAACATTACAGTAACTTATATCGAATATGTATAATGAATTCATTCACTTAATACAAGTCAAATAAAATGATAAAAACTCTTCTACTGGATTACTCAAATAATGTATGGAAACCTGCAATACAACTGGGCTAAAATTACCTTTACAAAAAATACAGAATAAAAGGTTTCCAGATTGAAATTTCACAGTTCAGCACTCTTATTTATAGAATTTTTTCATATATAGGTATGTTAATTTAGAATAGAAATGTTAATTTCGTAGTTGTAATCCCAATAATTTGGAATTCTCGGTAATTCGAAATATTTTTTTTTTCATTGCGCCACAAATAAATCCATTTTACTTCATGTAATTTGATTTTTTTTTAATCTGACAAAATTGAAAATAATATTTAATTTTTTTCACAAGTGAGAACAATAAATATGTCAATATTGGGTACTTCAGTAATAGAAATCTTGCGATCTTTGCATTAATATGATAAATAATGCATATTCGAAATGATTTCTTAAAAAATACAGACATTTTCCACAAAATTAATGGCGTTTTTCGTGAGTTTTAAATTTTTGGCGAATTTCGCAATCGAATCGCTATTTTTTTTCCCTTGAATTTCGAATCAACTACTTTCTACTGTATTAAGATTGATCATCATATTATGATATCGCCAAAAGTTTATCCTGCATACTGTCATGTGTTTTTTTATCATTTTCAATTTTCCTCATTATTATTATTATAATTCATAATTATCCACTTTCGCTTCACAGAACTACAGGATTTGTTTAGAATTCATTTCTTCATTTCTTTTCGCTTCATTCACAATATCTATCATGCAGACCTGACAGATATTGATAGTTCAGGATGAATTTTCTTCTTAGGGCCGGTTGCATCAATTTGTATTATAGTAATCTTTAGTAAAAACCACCACAGATTTTTATGAAAATGAGTCGTTTGATTGGTGAAAATGCAAAAATCAATGGTTTATCCAAATATTACTATAAGTTGATGCAACCTGCTCTTAGATATCTCTGAGAATCTTTACATATTTCATGTGATTGAGACTTCTGAGGCAACCTGTCCAGCGATTGTAGTAAACTAGCTAAGCAGTACACTGGTCATGGTTAATAATGTTGGAATGCTGGTACATACATTATTATCATATTTAATCTAAATTGCTACATGGAAAAGTATTGCGAAGGAGTTGATAATATCTTTAGTGATCTTAATTTCATTGATCTGTAACATCACTACTATATTTAAAAATGTGCATTTTTTTTTTAATTTTAGCCAAATCGCAGACATTTCACCATTGTTCTATGTACATCTAGCTGACATATTGCTTGGTATATATTTATTTTAAATTGGGGTATAGTGTTGCATGTATATGGATGAGACTTGTCTCAGAGACTCGTATTGAAACTTACATAAAAAAAAGGCAGTACAAAGTCGATTGTTGTTGTTTAAGCCATGTATTCACTAAGGGACAAATAGCGCAGCATTCCGCACGGCACGTCGCATGAACATCTACGTTCATGTTTCGGGGACAATGACGCGGTCATTTGTCGTGTACACACCGGGACTCACATATCCTGTCGCGGAAATGTCACCCGATGAGGTTATGATGACAGCTGCGCTGTGTGTAAATAGATAGCGCTGCTATCTATTTACACTTCGTCATTTAGCGAAAATGGGGTTCCGCGCAATTCGAAATGTTTTTTTGGGTCGCAATTTCAAATTAACAAGGTTTTACTGTAGTAAATTGAATATTATTAAAAACAAGGTTCTTTTTGCCAATAATTATTGTTTTCCACACGAGGTCATGAGATGACAGCTGCGTATCCATTTATGTTAACGAGTTTATCGAAACGTAAGAGGAGAAAAAGGTGGTGGATGCGAAATTATTTACTGCAAAGAAAAAGAAGGACGGATATTCTATACGATCTTCGATCGATACAGCTCGATGAGTTCAAGAACAATTTCGTTTCCCCACATTGTCATCTTGACAGATACATCGCATGCGTATTCTCTTGTAAACATATCACGTGGTACTGACGCTCCGCGTAATGTTGCAGTGAGCTCGCTCGGGTACCGTGCGCATGGCAACGTTGCCACGGCATGTAGAAATTCCGCGCTATGTTGTGCGCGACGTCGCGGAACAGTGCACGACGTTGCAACATTACGTAGATTCTATGCCGCGCGTGCTGTTGAGGGACAATTTGTCCCCTAGTGAATACATGGCTTTATTATATTTTGTACAAAGGGCCAAATGTTCAATCCATATACATTTGTACCAATCTTATTTGCAAAATCTCCAAAATGAGAGATTGAAGTCTTATCCATATACATGTAGCATTAGAATTAGAATTTATCCAACAAATTTGTGAAGTTTTATGTCCAACTTCCCAGCAAAGGAATAAGAAATCACTTAGCTACCACAACAATGTAATGTTTGTAAATTAATACATGCATATTGTAATGTTCCTACAATCTTTAATGTTATAGTGTGCTCTGTAATTTAGTGAAACTTTCTTGTATTTTCATCAATTATTTTTGTTCTTTTGTAATTATGTAAGAAATAAAACAGCTTTATTTACTTTCTCTTTTTAACCCAATTCCTACTCAAAACTTTTAGCCAAAAAATTACCAAATGACTCAGCAGTCTCAGCACTGAAATGATATTGAGATTGTGATTTTTGTTCACTGCTCTGTTCAATGCACTGTTCAAATCTCTGCAAAACAAATTAAAAAAAAATTATAATTCCCAATGGCCTATTTAACAGTGGCATGCAGAGCAAACAAGCAAAAAATATGTGCATAAGACAAATAGTAATTTCATATATTTTATATATGTATTTCTGGGAGACAAATAGTAATTTCATAAATATTAATTAAATTGGTCCCTCTGGTATTTCCAGAGTCATGTTTTTACTTATGGCTTTGGGTCCCAGTCTCTCAAGTTTGGGTCATGCAGTACAGTAGCCGGCAAACATCTTGAAATTCTGCGGCGTAGTGGGGGGACGTTTGCGCATCTACCTTTCCACCAACGAGACCCAAATTTCGTCTTCTGCGCGTTCCCCCACTTAGCCAAAGAATTTCATGAAGTTTGCCGGCAACTGTAACAAATATCAAAATTGACACATGTGGCACTGACAGTCTCGTGTGTGTGGGTGTAATAATGAGGTTCATTTGACTGAATCCTCTTTCGTAATTGGCTGAACGGCAAGGGATCAGTTTCATGCAATTAAATAGAGGTGTTAAATTTCTTAATATCCTTGCATGGTTTTCGACAATATCCCTGGAGCTGTTTTTGATTTTGAGGACACTTAATTTAAATCTTCCGCACAACTTCTCAACCTCCGGTTTCCCAAGAAATACAGGCCATTGATTAGTTTCCAGCACTATTAGATCATCTGAAAGTGATTTGTAAGCTTCTTGAAGTAACGGGGTACTTGACGCATAGGATTTGTGGCTAGGCGTTGTGGTAAACTTTCTTATTTATAAATTATTTTTTATTTTTATCTTTTTTTTAAAAAAAAATAGAGATGCGAACACGGAATACCTGTCACATCAATATTCTTACTATTTTCAAACTAAGCTAAACGCTTGTGCTATGAAAATAGGACTAACTTGGAGTCTGGAGTGAGGTTCGAACCCACGACCTTTGGATCACAAGGCGAGTGTCCTAACCACAAGACCAGCAAGCTACTTATTAGAAGTGTAATGTTCGCTTAGTAAATTCTTTCTGAGAATGTTCAATTATGATTATAAAATGTATGTGGTATATTATAAAATTACTAAAGTGAATAATGTGACTTCCTCCCGCCCACTCCCGCCCCATGCAATGCTTCTATCGTGTTGTCTTCACCATCCACTGAGGCCTGGAATAAGCTGAAGTAAGTTGTTGCTAGAGTCCTAAAGGTGTACACACAAAGAATCGTACCAAAATTCGAATTGGAACCAGCCAGATTTTGGTCTCGTTTTGGTGATGTAATATGCATTAAAAAATTAATTACATACATATTTAAGATCGGATTTGATGGAAATTTTGGTATTAGTTGTAAATATTTTTGTTTCAGAAGAAAATGTCTAAAAAAAACAAAATGTTCTGCAAAGATAAATTTCACATGGCGTAGTGTTTGGAAGACTCTGACGCCACCTTCCCCACACTATTGGTCAAGCGTGCAGTGCAGCCAGGGGTAGGTGAAGAAGGGATTCATTTGCTGAATGCTTTCCCCTGGGTGTAAAGAGAAAATATAATAAAATAAGGGAGGGGCTTGCCGGGCACGAGTTTGCTCCAGCCTGTCTCCAGTCGCCGGCTTTAGTATCTTAGCTCCAGTCTCTTGGCTCTGAACTCCAGTTCTCTCGGGCATATTGCTGCCATATTTTCCGAGTCGGTGACATTACATCAATTGTGGGATGAGTGCTTCTAGACATTCTAGATGACAAGTGATTTTTCGCTGTAGATCTTTAAGAATGGCTTGACATCTTCCTATCCAAGATGGTGGAATCAATAAGGACGACCGGATGCAGATGAGGAGTGTATATGGCGTGGCGAGCCACATGGCTTCAGTTGGGACCCGGACCATGTACTGACTACATGCTGCGGCTTGCCGCACTTCACAAAAGTAAATGCACATGAAGAAAATGATCATCAATAAAATTTATGTTTATGGTTTTACATACTGTTGTAAATGATCTGGCATTTAAACCTAGAAATGATGGACCATTAAAATCGGTCAAAGGGTGTAAGATTATATAAAGCACAATAATTGGCCAATGAACTTTCTACAGATGTCGACATTTTTAATTCATCTCTTTCATATTTAAACAATCATTATATTACCATTTCTTCTCAAAATACTTAACTCCAGAGTAATGTCTTATTTTTCACTTACACCTATACTGATATGTAGTAATTTTAACATGAATTCTTATATTACAACATATATGCACTGGTTTAAAATATTTATATTTAAAATTATGTCTAATCCAACCGAAATATGTCAATTTTATGTATTTAGTATAATGCCATTTTTATGATAAGTGCACGTATACTTACTCGTGTTTTCAATTTTTCTATTATTCATGTGTTTTATTGTTTTGCTCTTCAACTCTTTTATGTTTTATCTTTAAAAAATGTTCTATTATTCACGTGATTTATATCTCTATACTCTTTTATATTCTACGTTATCAAATGTTTCTATTATTAATATGTTTTATTGCATTATACCTCTACATTTTATTTTTTGTTTATTTTGACACCGATGTATAATTCTATTTCTATAATTTACACACATATATTATGTTGTTGTATTAATATTGTGTATAGGTAAATGCATAGTAGGTAAAAGGATATTTAGCCGTGTATATTAAATAAATAAGATATGATGTTAATTTAACTTGTATATTGAACATTTACGACAGACCTTAAAAAAGTTAAAAGTTTTGACACCAAGTTAATTTATTTTATTTTTTCAGGTTCTCTTACAGCCATTGATAATTTGTTTACATAAGTAATATGATCAGACAGAGCCTGTGGTTAATTACAAGAGACCGTAAAACTTGTAGCGGTACCTGTTCAACCCTGTGCCATGTACCTATCGCCTGACCCAGAGTTTTGTTTATATTAACACAATAAAAATCTCCGCGATATAAACCAATAAACAAAGGGGTTGAGCTAGGGACATGGAGACACCACACCAGTCGGGCCACTACCGTAACACCAGGCAGATATCTGCGTGTCATCTATTTCTTTGTTTGTTATTACATATTACTTGTACACTACACTTTAACTTGCTTCCGGGGCCTATCTCCGGGAAGAAATAAACAGTAAATACCAATCGCCCTTTCATTCCATCGACCTATAAACCTTCCCAAAAACTTATTTAATCAACTACAGGAGTAAGTACAATTCATGTGTAGGTTAGATAATAATTCCAGAAGTAAGTGAGTGGCATGTGTGTATGTGCAAGTATGTGTGTGTACATGCCCGTGTGTATGTGTGAGGGGAAATGTATCACCTTGCAAATTTACCCCTAACAGAGTTATTAAACTGCTCAAAGGTTCACTGCCAATTGACAGATTGCTCTGGTTGTGAGAAACCCACTCACGCCAATTGGCATTTAGTGTCAATGTCGCATTCATTGCCCAGTGATCATCTGACAGCAGTAACTTATTTTATAATTAAAATATAGAGCCAAAACGATAAGAAAAAACACAGACTCTTATATTTTATTTATAAAACATGTTATGGTTACCGGGTGACCACTGGGTAATGAATAGGATGTTGTTGAGAAAAGCCAATTGGCGTGTGCGGAGTTACTCACACCAGCCGGCAGTGAACCTTTCAAGCAAAACAAGTCAAGATCTGTAATGTGTAGGTATGTTATAGGTTGTTTGCTCTCCAATGATCCAAGTGGTACTCTTATTTGCCTCTCGTTATATTGAGCACACATAAATTATAACTGGTGATAGATATATTTTAATATTTAGAGTAGCTAGTTGAACTATTTGTTGATTATATTTACTTTCATATCTTATCTTTCATATCATCACTTAAAATATTGTAAATTTATTAAGTATAAATTTATGAAGAATTATAGTATTTTTTTTTTGTAGTCCGCATAAAATATTGTAATGAGTAATAAATACAATAATAAATTAAATGATGTAAGTAAAAAGTAATTAATACAATAATAAATTAAATGATGTAAGAAAAAAAATTGTAATGAGTAATAAATACAATAATAAATTAAATACAAGTAAAACATTGGTTAAAACTGTTTTAAATTTTAGGACATCATTGACGTGGTCATATTTATCAAAATTGTAGACCCAATATTGAAAATTATTCCAATGACGAACTTGAGTTCCTTTTTTTAAATAAATATATATTTTTACTTCCTTTCTTTTAACTCGTGGCGTCTGCTTGCTTGCCGGCTTGCCGTCCAAAAAACTTTGGATCGATTTTAACCCTTTTCCCGTGATCCAATCGAGCTGAAACTTGGCAAGTAGACTCGTGGCGACGATCAAGAAGATCTTTCAAATTTTCGTTAAAAAAATTAATAATTTTAGTATAATTTCTGATTTTTAGAAATTTTATTGGTTTTTTCAAATTAGAATCATTAGAAAAGTTTGATTAGCAACGGTGGCCCGATAACGTCGCGGAATATTTTCTAAATTTGAATTACTCCGTCGGTATACATAATAGGTACTTCACTACGAATGTCGAAAATCTAAATTGACTCACAAATGTTTTTAGAATTTAAAGTTCAAAGCATGAAGTGTCTTATCAAAGCTCAAAACATCTGACATTTTAGAAATATATTAAATTACTGTAAGTTTAGTGTTATGTTATACGTTTTAATTCAACTTTAATTGTTGTTATATTTTACAAAGAAAGGGAGTATAATAAAAACTTTGTTTTTATGGGTTACTTTTTTGATAAGTAACTTTTTCATCATATTTTTTTTTATTATTTGTTCACACAAAATATATTCAGTATATAATTTGGCGATTTACTACTTAAGCTAGGCCTGTTCTAAGTAAACCGCCTCACATTTTAAAGTATTTTTTGCAGTTTATATAGAAGAAAAAAGGAGTACGAAAAAATAATAATGCAAGATAGACATTATAAAAGACAACATGATATAAAAGCATAAATTTATACATGATAAAATCAAAAAGGATATGCCATGTTGGAAAACACTAAAAGTTAAGAATACGAAATAAAGTTACAATGTAAATTGATTTCAGACCAATTTGTTCTACAGGCACCGTAAAAACTCTTCACTCTTCCTCGTGTTCTGTCATACATTCATTCAATTTTTTTTTAAGAGACTTTGTGATGGAATTTGTATTGTCTTGTAGAGTCCAGGAGGTTGAAAAGTTTCTGTGCTATATACAGGAAGTGTCTTTGTCCAAATGAAGTGTTCATATGAGGCACTTGTACTTTATGTTGTGAAGTGGTCTTGTGATGTAGTGGTGTGATGCAGTATCACTGCATAAAAAATAATTTATTATTATAAGCATATATCTTATCTTATAACACGTTTATTATTTTTACTGTACATAATGCTTAATTTACAAAGTGGTCAAATTTCAGTTTAAATATGGTAAAATTTAATCCACAATGTGGTCAATTTTCAATAATAGGGTAAAATTTGAAGAAAAATCGGGATTAAAGATTTTTCGTACCCATCCGTGGGAAATCGTTTTACCGTTTTATGGCATCACTGTACACAGCTGTCGTTTTCATTTGACGTCTTTTGTGTTGGCTTGCAAATTTTTCTTGTGTGGGATTGTGGAACAGTTGTGGTTTTCTTTTTAAACCGAAGTACGATATATGCCGTCGCGATGAAATAGAAATATAATGGACGAATTTTCAAGCAATTCATCGCTGCAACATAATGCTGAAATCAAACAGGAAATCGTCGACCAAATAAAAAATGAGTTTGATTCGAGTAGCCAAGATAGCATCGCGAGCCGAAATAGTGGAAATAATTACCCGAGGTGGGCACCAAATTTAACTGATGGCATGCGAAAAAGCGCCTTCTTACCTTACAAACCTGTTCAGTGCACGGTTTTAACTAATTTACAACGAGGTGAGCGTTACTTCATATATTCCTTTGTTTAAATGTCACTTTATGTATTCGCGTCAGACATCTTTGTTTTCTGTCAACAATGTTGTGTCGTTTTTATGTTGATAAATTATATTGATTTGTGTTTGTTATGTGATCACTTTCATCTTTCAATAATAATGCAATAACATCATGGTTTTCTCACTTTGGGTCCCCAAAAAAGTGTAATATCATCTGGCCTATTTATGTATGTGTACATATTTTTACACATAATATTATATGTATCTATAGACTAATAATCATTAATGAGTGGGATGTTTTATCCCAGGGCATGTGTATGTGTGTGTGGGTGTGCTCATTTGTTCCAGATTTTTCAACAGTCATTTGTTATCAGACCTTTTGATTTCTGATGGAATTTGCACAGTTGTTTATGTAGAATGAAAACATTGATTTTGTTTCCCATAACAATGAATATATTGAACACACTGTAATAACAATATTATATGTTATTTAAAGTTTTATTTAAAATGTCATATTTATTTAACTTTGTAACACAGCTTCAAACATTTTCGTGAGTGTTCAGGTAAACAATTAATGTGAATATTGTTAAAATAAAACAAAAATCACTTGTTTCAAAATAATAAAAAAACAATAATAATTCTTGAAGATAATAATATGAAGATGCAATTTTTTTTACAGACTATTTGCCGATTTTCATTGTTTACAGTAATAAGACCACTCGTTCCAATTCTTCTATGGCATGTGCACCTGAACATGATTAGTAGCAAAACTATATGAAATCCTAAAAAGCCCTTACTTTCCATGAGTTTTACAATATTTTAAGTAATTTTCAAAGAAAGAATTTTTTTAAACATATGGACTTGTTTACAATGATTGGTTTATTGACTTTACATGTCGTTTCATAAGATCGAAGCATTTTTGATTGTGTTTGATTGTGCACTAAAGTTGTAAATTCGTTACGTTCCAGGAAACACTCAAGCTAAGACACCAGAACTTCAATTGCCTGATACCAGTTTCCACAACAGAGCCGGTCGAGGCGAAATAACTAAAGACGAAATAATGCTTGAAAAGGACGTAGATTGTTTGGATGAGAATGGTCTGACGGGCTTGCACTGGGCAGCGTCCTACGGACAAGTGGCTGCTACAACCAACTTAATCAGGTATTTTTATTTATGCGCATTTGTTTTAAACCTTTTCCATTTATGAGAAATTTAAAAATGTTTGCCTTTGATATATATATTGAATATGGTATTTAATTTTTTAAATAATGTGTACAATTAAAACTGACAAGGGCAATGTGCCATCCCAGTTTGCACTGCATACCTACATCATTTTTGAAGCAATTATTGTACAGTTAAAACCTGGTTATTGCGAAATCCAAGGGACCGAAAAATAAAATTTCGTAATAAAAATTCCCATATATAACAATATTTTTTCCTAATATGTATATTTCGCATCATAGAAAAAAAAAAGATTTTTGCTGTTGCGGGATTATTCCCCATGGGTGTTAGTGGGAGAAACAATGCGCAATATTATTATTTTGTTTCGATAAACTTTTTTCATTTGGATATGTCTGTAATTTGTATGAAATTTTTTTGTAATATTTTTACGTGATTCTACAGGGCTATGCATACGTGCCTCATTCTAACCTTTTTTGATAATTGGCAATAAAACTAATATCCCAACTGGACTTTGCTGTGATTATGGTAAACTGCTTGTAGGGGCCTATTAAGATTTAAGATCTCAAGGAGAAATTTGAAAGTCCTCAATTTAAAAACACCAAAAATATAAAAATTGCAAGAGCCCCCGCGCCATTCGGAGTTTTATTGCTTTTTATGACTGCTTTGAGCCGTAAAACTATTCCCTGTTGGCCTTCCGCTCGATGACAACCAATAATATTTTCATCTTGACAAAAAAATCGTTATATATTTACGTAAATGTATGAATTAAATCAATATCAGATGGTAGTCATCAAAGGTGCATGGTCTTCATAAACGGCATGCAATTTATCTTTGATTTTCTCACACATCTTCCCATCTAAGAAAAGGAATTGATTCTAACCAATGCTGCTTTTTTCAATGGTTGCAAACACATATGTAATTCACTTTCGCACTTTCATCAGCTATCAAAGCAAAAGCTATAAATCTATTTGAAATTTTGGCAGGCATCGTTTCAAAGATGGCGTGGTATAAAGATTTTAATGTCGGTACATATTTATTATATAGTACTTCATATAAGAATCCTGTATTACTTCTGACTTTCATATTTTGTCTATGAAAAGTGTGTTATCTGAGGGGTTAAGGTTTTAGGTCAAGATTATATGAGACTAGAATTTTATGTGATTGCAGAAAACTGTGTAATCTGGTATTTACTGTATTTCACTATTTTCACTGTATGGCAGGTAACAACTTAAACTTAAATGCACAGCTTTGCTATCTAAAACCACTGTATTATTTTAAATTTCACCCTCACAGAATTTGTTTTTTCAAATATGAGTATTTTTATTTTCTTCTGAGGATTTTTAAAAATTGTTTTCAATGTCTGATGGTTTTTCTTTAAGATGTGGTGCATCAGTGAACTGTGTGGGCCTGGAGGGAGAAACAGCACTTCTCCTGGCCGCTGCGGGGGGACATCACGATGTGGTGAGAATATTATTGAAGGAAGGAGCTGATGTCAATCATCAGGACAATGTAATGAAATATATTATTATACTGCTTTAAATTATTTTTTAATTATTTATTTAAAATAAAGTTGCTCAGAATATTTAAATATCTGAAGTATCTCCTTTCTGAAAATTAATTCAGTAAATATTTTAGATGTATCGTAAATTAAAAAAATTGTTATTTTTATTATTTATTATGCATCAAGAGCTCTCGAACAGTGTGATTTTTCATTGTGATATTTACACGGTTCATTTCATCTAGAAATATTCTTCTTTCATTTTAATAATTTATTGTTTTATATTTCTTTATCTAATTGTCTTACTTTTTATTATCTTTCTTGAGGTTTATATCTATACATTTTGTTCTTTATAGGTTTATTATTTTTTCTCTCACTTAGTTTTACCAGTTTCGAGGAAATTTCACCGGTCATACTTAAAGAACACTTTTTAATATATAAGTTTTTATTACATTCTACTGTTTGTTTCCAAAACAAAATAAAATAATTACGTTCCTCGAGCTTGGTGTGTACGAGGGGTACTCAAAAATATTGAGAATTATTTTCTAGTGGGGTGCTAGTTCCAATTCTTCCATTAGGTGCTTGTACTAGACTAGTCCTTGGCGAAAAATCTGAGCGAGCAGTGTAATTTTTTCATAAGTGCTGTTTGACGTGTTTCTTGATTTAGCAATGGCGGAGCAATGTGTTAATATCAAGTTTTGTTTCCTGTTAAAGAAATCAGTAAAATAAACTTTCACAATGTTTCATAGAGCTTATGTAAAGGAAACTTTGTGACAGGCAATAGTTTATGAGAGGTTTTATCATTTTAACAGTGGTCATTAAAGATGAACTCCAACTGGGATTAGGGAATGCAATCCCGATCCCGCGAGATCTCGAGGCATTTTACGAGATCAATCCCAAACCGAAAAATCGGACGAGATTATCGGGATTATTGGGATTGATCAACATTTTTTATGTTTTAACCTAACATAGTAATAAAAACTACTACTAATTCTACTACATTGACTGATTGATTGATGCTTGGGAAAACGCCTACAAAAAATTGAATGCAATGATTAATAATGAATATTTTATTAAAATTGCTGATATATAAATGCAAGGCCTTGTCGTTAATTGCTATTCAGCTCTATAAAAAGAAAAAAACAAAATTATTCGGGATCCCGACCCGTAGGGATCCCGCGGGATTAGAAATTCTAATCTCGAGGGATCCCGAAAGGGCAATCCCGACTCGGGATTGCATTCCCTAACCGGGATGTCTTTTGATATGCCAAACAGACGATAAAACAAATATCTGATGCAACTATGTCTGATTACTGTAGAATTGTCAACGCATTGAAGAAACTGACTATATATTTAAATATATAAACTGAAATATTAGAGTTTATGCTAATGTGTTTTGACTGAAGATTTGCGGATAAAACTGTCACAACAAAATTTGTTCTGTGTGTGCTTTCCGATAACCAACCATTTGGGCGTGTTTCGGGAATTGAAGGAGCAGAAGAAATCAATTGGAAATTTTTCAGTCAGTCAAGACATCACAGGTGACGAATAGTGGTGTTATGAGCGCAACTGAAATCAAGTAACAATTGAGCCAATGGTCATAATAAAATAAATAAAATTTAGTCACTTTTCTACTAATATAATTTCGAAAAACGTTGAGATATTGAGCATCCAACGGACACTATTTTGAAGGTGATTATATTAGTAGTCAAGTAGGTACCCGATTTTTAATAAAATATGTAATTCTTGTTATTTTTGGGTCCCGCTTTGAACAATTTTTTTAGGAATGGTTTTGGCAGTGGGGTGATTAATGTTTGTACTAGTGTGAAGTAATATTTTTATTTCATTCCAGGTTGGTAATACAGCCCTCATGTACGCTGCCGGTGGAGACTACCCCTATGCTTGTTACGAACTGTTGGTGAGGGGAGCTGATTTGACTCTCACTAATGAATGCGATCAGGATGCTTACGGTATCGCTATCTCTAATGGGAGTAAATTGGGTGAGTTTACTTTGCACTATTGTTAAATCATCATCATGTATTTAATTTCCTCGATATTTTGTAGTAGTCATTTCAATTTTACCTAAATTTCTTTTAAGCTTCGTTGTAGCTATTATTATATACGTTGCTTGGTGTAAAAATGTTTATTTTACAGTAGGGTCGTGATTTTACACTTTTCTAGAGATTGTGATGAAGTATGGGAAACTTACAAGACACCCGTTAATTCCTTTTTTGCATGTCATCTAGTGAATAAATAATAAGTTTTTTAGCCAGTAAGTTGTTTTGTAATATAATTTTTTTTGTGAAGTGATAAGTACTCCTGAAAACGGCGCTATATAAATTGTCCAACTATTGTTATTATTATTAAAACGCAAGTGTTGTCGGTGTCACAAAGAGGGGGTGGCTGCAAAAGACTTGGCGTGACGCAAACCGTTAGGTTAACCAGATACCGGAAGATAGTCCTGTTAGGAGCCACACAATCAAAGAATTTGCACTCAAATATGTGTGCAAGCCCTTCGATTGGACAAATTGTGTGTCAGGATAGAAGATTGTGGTGCTCCACCATCTCATCCCACCCCCGGGGAAAATGGCGTCGATGGTTACTTAATTAGTTAGTTAGATGTGAAAATTTTACAATTTTCATATTCCTTAAAATTTGTTTCATCAACAAAAAGTTTTAAACATACGATTCACAAATATGTTGTAGATTTTTGAAAATATTTATACTCTACCTTTTCACGTAATTCACTTTCACCATTTCCAACATAAAATTCTGATCATAACATAAATTGAGAATGTAATTGTAGAATAATATATATATGTCACATAGCTAGTAGCAAAAACTTTACAGGTGGATTCCTGCTTTGATAATGAGTCAAAAATGTTCAAGCTACCATGACCTAATATCAATAGTTATAGAGATATGCAAAAGCAAAGTTAGCATTTTTTTTCAATATAATGTATCTGACTTATTTTTTGCAAAAATTTAAACTATGTATCTTTTCAGTAACTTACATCGATTATGAAAAATTCTTTGCTTCAATACACTCAAATAAAATGATAAAAACCTTGTAAAAAAATCATATTTCCAATTTTTGCAAAGTTTTTATTATCATTTTATTTGACTTGTATTAAGTAAGCAAGCTACTGTGACTTTAGTTCAACATTCTCTGACATTGCATATTATCTCTTATTGGTCATGGTTGCTTGAAAATTTTCTACTCATTATCAAGGCAGGAATCCACCTGTAACGTTTTTGCTACTAGCTATGAGACACTGTATAACCAGCTTGGGCTAAACTTTACTTTACGGCGTCATTCAGATTTTCTTAAAAGTATCCTGGTGTAGTTGACTGCCCTGTCAATGCAATGTCAAAATGTATGGAAAAATTTCAAACTTTAAAGTGTAAAATGTAATTTTTAACCGGTCAGATGCCGCGCAATTTCACACTGTTTTTTAGAAACTGTTTTGTGATAGTTATATTCATGTAAAAATCGATCGCTAAGAAGTTGCAGTTTCTGGTTTCTCAATATACAGACTTTAATAATTACTTACATTTTCAATAAATTCTTGTACAATAATTACTTATTCATAAATTATGAAAATAATTACCAAAGTTTACTGTCAGAAATGTACGCACATGTTTATCGAATAAAACCATGAAAGCAATAACATATTTTTTAATTTCATTTGATTTTAATTATTTCATTTCAATATTTTCGTTCTAAATATATCAAAGAATATAAACATACTTAATTTTAACACTTTTTTATTTAAAAATAACACTTTTATTAACATATACATAAATAACACAATTAATACACGGTTCGAAGATGACATATTGAATGATTTTTTGTCCGGGTTGCACGGCAGATGAGGTTGCTTGACAAATAGAACTCGTTCATTCGTTTTAAAACTTGAGATATAACTAATGATAAGCTTTAAAAACCCTAAACACAGGTAAAATAGGCCGAATTCGCATACCTGTCTAGGGAGCGCAGATCTGCGCTCTGGCAACCGACCGATTAAATACTTATGAGCGCCAAAATATGATTTCAGTTTTGTCATCAGGGCACTCAACTACACCAGGATAACTTTTTTTAAGAAAATCGGAGTGAGGCCATAAAGTAAAGATATATCCCAGCTTGTTGTTGGCATGTATTTTGCGACAACATGAAATCTGAATTTACTATAATGTTAGATCCCAGCTTGTTGTTGGCATATACTTTGCGACAACATGGAATCTGAATTTACTATAATGTTAGATCCCAGCTTGTTGTTGGCATATACTTTGCGACAACATGGAATCTGAATTTACTATAATGTTAGATCCCAGCTTGTTGTTGGCATATACTTTGCGACAACATGGAATCTGAATTTACTATAATGTTAGATCCCAGCTTGTTGTTGGCATATACTTTGCGACAACATGAAATCTGAATTCACTATAATGTTAGATAGCTGTTACAATTTAATGGAATTATATTTTTTTTGTTCCAGCTCAAATTGTCATCGAAAATTATCTCGTCTCCAGTCTCTTGAAGATGTAAATGTGAAAATAAATGTTATGAGTGTTATTATGTACGTCTTATTTTCACAACCGTGTTCCTTATGCATCAATGTTGTGCACAAATATAATATATGATAATTGTTATAAATGTTTACTACATGTTATTACGTATTCATTATTATTATTATTATTATTATGTAATTGTTTGTTACATATTGAAGGATTGTTTCAATTAAATTGTAATCTCGTTTGATACATTTATATATTAATGAGACAGAGTTGTTGGTTAAAATTTTTAGCTATATAAATGAATGGGTTTGGACATTTCAATTTTATTGGCACCAAATTTTACTTTATAGCATTCCACTTCTGTAGATTTAACTTTTTTATTCTATCACCCTCTACCACGATCTTAAATGTTTTAAATATTGTATAAGTTTAGTGAGAGGCAGTTGATTGCATTTATTTTCATATATTATTATTATCGTGAACATCATTTCTCATGCAGTGCCAGTAGTCAGGCTTGATACATAATTACGTTCATTGACATTTCCGTGTGTTGCATATCCAAATATTTTTCGTATAATATGTCTCGCTTGGAAGATATTAAGTATAATCTATTTATAAATTCAATACTTTTATGTGCCAAATAAATGTGAACGTGTATTTCTCCCTTTGAAGTACGAACATTATTTTACATTAATGATAATATGTAATACATTTTCATCGACCTGAAACTGCTGATCTTTTAGTACTTATGCATCCATGAACCGTATTTTCCCTAGTGTTTAATCAAATTATGTATTTGAAAAAAACAGCAACCATGTTGTGAGATGAGATACAATATAAAGATTTAGCAGTTTCGTGGTTGATTTTGTATATGGGTCCATCTTAAAGTAATTTTCTGTTTATTACTCGTACTCTAAATATATTGTTTCGCAAATGTCTTAAAACCTAAATTAATGATATTATTTACCATATTAAAATATGATACGAGAAAGTAATACATAGTTAAAAGATAAATGGAACAAAATTTATATATCTGGTGCTAATTTTGGGCTCTTTTCTTTAATTAATAGTTTCTTCTACAAATGCTTTAACCGTAGGGATTTTAATGACATAATAGTTTATTCAGTTATTACATATTTGAGATTATTATTGTTAAGGAAATATTAAAATAATAATAGTAAGGTTTGGAGGATATGGTACCTACCATTAATATTTATTTACTCCGCAATTATTGTTACCGTTGCTTTTGCTCAGGGTAATTTGTCACACTCTTGGAGCCTTAGTAGATGCTCAGAGAATTTAAAGGTGCCTGATTAATATAAAAAAAGACAATATGGAGCATTATGTAAATCATACATCATATCCAAATTATAATTCTTTGATATTTTTTTTATGATCAATAATGTTTCATTGTGTTTGTTTGGCCATTTATTTTGTAATATTTTTATTAACCTGTGTACATATACTACATGTTTACCATTCTACTTTTAGAAGTAGAGTTTGAGGTTCAGTTTCAGAGTAGACAGTACAATCTCCTCAGCAATCCAGCATTTCGATACTACATAATAAGATAAATCGTGATTGCTGTCTGACCAACTGTAACAAACATTGTTAAGCATGAGTGTGAACGATGAGGCTCCAGTCTACCAGTGATTACTTGCTGAATTACAGAGTATTACAGTTTATCGTTGCAATCGAACACGAATTAAACACAGTAATCATTGTTTATTTTGTCATGGATACTTCGTAATTCAACTTTTTAGGCTTTTAATTTAAGCTGTGAAATATGAAAGTTATTTTTGAAGTATAACATATAACAATTGAAATGCATAGTATATTGAGGATGAAATTTATTAAATTATTAAAAAGAAAATGAAAAAAAAAATTAAAGAGGATGAGAGGATGAAATAATGTGGGGTTAATGGGGTACCATTTGTATCTCGCATAAAAATTTGCAGTTAATTTTTTTCAAATACAATACAGTCTATTGTTAGAAGTGTACCAGTTGTGGATTATGGGGATTGTACTTTATAATTATTTTAATTTTATTTTTATGCCTAAATGTAATGTTAGTAATTCGGATGAATTTCATTAGACAGAAAAAGTATATTGCTTTCAAAAATTCCGTAAAATCAATTGTAGATTTTCTCATATAGTGACATTAACGACATCTGTGGGGAATGAAAATGGCTTTGTACAGGCCGCATATAACGGTTGTTACAATGCATATATAAAGTGTGGCATGTAATTTAAATATATACAACTTCCAAAAATTAGTAGGCATGGTATATTCTATCATGGGTGAAAATGGCGAATGTTACATTGTGTAAAGTGATCACTTAAGCCAACCATAAGAGAGGTCATAAGTCCTATGTACACCCAAAAGACTTCTATACCTACTTTCCCATAAAAAAACTACAGTTTCGTCTCTGTGAGAAATCTATAATATACATTAATTAAATTAAAAATTGCTGAGAAAAACTGCCTGATAAGTGAGCTTGTGCTGGTTTCCACCACACCACTAACTTTATCCTGTTGCCTTTAAACCTTTTTTTATATGAATTTTTTTTTTATGGAAATAAAAGGAGAATTAGAAAATCTATCTTCAATTAGTTTCTGGGATGCCCACTCTGTGCCAGTTATAAAAATTATCAGTATATTTGAAATTCAAAAATTGTATCAAGAGAATTTTTTTTCACTTATAACTAAAATTAATTTTCTCATAAAACACGACACATTTGAGACTTAAATAATCCTTTGTATTGCCTCGTTATTCATACATTTATATTTTGTTATTTATTTTTTATTTTTCTTTAATGTTTGTTTTAGTTGAAAATGTAATTAACAAAGAATTTATAATTGATTGCTTACGGTTGATTGATTTGAGTCAAAGTAATATCACGTATGTTTAATGCCAAATAGGCTAATAATGTTGGTGGATGGACGTAAGTCACTACCAAAATGTATTATTACTTTACAGGGTGTATTAATAAGAAATTGAAATAAAAAGAAATTAAGGAACATAACTTGTATTAAGATTCTGTATTATTTTATATAACCCCAGTTCGTATAATTTCTCGTCAGCAAACAATATTCAGTGTGATGTGTAACGAATTATTGTTCTAAGATTGATGTACGTACTTGTAATATTGAATGATTTATATACTATTAAAAAATAACTATTTGGCTTGATCATTTCGAATAATTTTCATTCTCTGTTACTTCAAATAAATTCTACAAAAGTGTTCTTTGCTTACCGAAAACATTTTACATATAATAAATTAATTGTAGGTACATAATAAGAATGAATTACTTATTCATACGTGTTACAACATATATATATTTTTGAAAGTGCGACAGTTCTACACCATTTTTTTAGAATGAAAGTGGAGCAGATTCTCTTGAATAATGAAAAAATAATACTAATAAGACATTGTAAAATTTCACTTCATTTGATAAAAAGTCTCTCAAATTAATTATTATGACACTACTTAAGTGATGACCCATCAACAACAATGGGAAAAAATTTACATAATGTTTTTTCAAAATTAACACAATATTTTCAAATTTACACAGAATAGTTGGTACTAGGGATGGGCGTTGAATGGACGGACTAGTTGAAATCAACCGTTGACGTTGCATCGACGCGTCGACAGTTTACGTTTATCGCATGGACTAGTTGAATTCGTAGACGGTGGACGGCGGACGCCGTGGACGGTGGACGATTCAAGATTCAACGTAATGCAAAGCAACGAGCGAGAGCAAGACAAAACGTCTCCGTTTATTTCTCTGTCATCTCTCGCTGTCGACTTGTAGACGGCTCGACGGGTAATTTAATTTCAACTCTAAAGTACATGATCATAGGCTGCAGATCTGTGTACACAAACTGTGATAGAGATTTGAAATTTGAATGCATGCGTAGGGAGAGATAGGCTTAATAAGCTATTATCTATTATTTTTTACTCGATTTTTTACGATGTACACGTGCGACGTTTCGGTGAATTCCCAATTTTACGCTGTATAAAATAAAACAATTCTGTTTAATTATTTTATTTTTTATTGAACTATTATTAATTTACAGGCCGGCTAGATATTTTTCTAAAATCAATATTTTATTCGATCGATCTCGACTTCTTATATCTACCTGAAAAGGGATGGTAAAATTTAATTATTGTGTTATTTCATTACTTTTCAACTTTAGCATATAAATGATAAACAAACTTGTAGGGAATAAAATTTTCTATACCTAACTATGGTCCTTATTCAGGAGTCCAACATTAATTGTTGTATATGTAATATAATCTTGAATTTAGGTTTAATTAATTTTTATTAAAAATTCCCTATTTTCAACTTTATAGCTAAAAAAATAAATCTATTATAATTTTGTTTACACCACTTTTTATTGGTTTTTTACATGTTTCGGGAACAATGTTCCTTTTCTCAGATTGAGCCTTAAACTAAAGTTGACAATTAATACAGATATATTTACTTATTAATAATGTCACCACAAAGTGAAAGCCTGACTTTGAAAGATGTATTCTTCAATAAATTTATAGATAACATCTCAAATGTAAAGTATTTTTAAATTATGTATTTATTTATAAATTTATAGATAATAAATAAATGTAAAGGTTTTTATCATTTTATTCAACTTGTATTGAAACGAATGAATTTTTCGTAATCGATTTGAGTTAGTGTAGTGATAGTCCAACGTTTTACAAAAAATAATACTCATAATCAAGGCAGGAATATAGTCCTGCGAGGTTATTAATGTTTTCCAAATAACCCTGTACACATGTAATAATGTGTACCTAATATATTTTTTTATACACACATTACTGCTTTGTACTTTATATTTTTAATTTTTATACTCATATTTTAATGCTTATACCCGATACTTTCACTGCTTATATATGTAGTTTATATTTATATTTTACTGCTTACACCTGATATTGTTGTGTATACCTACTTCTTTCTTTATTATATATAGAAAGAAGTATATAAAACAATATGTAAAAGCCTATAATGTGCGTAAACAAATAAATAATAAAATATTTATTTTTACATATAAGCACAAGTAGCGGTTTTACTTTCCCCGAAACTATATTCCTTCGAACTTCTTTAAATTTAAAAAATTAACGTAATAAAAATAGCCAAGGGTTGAGCCGTCGAGCAGCCTCGCGTCGAACCGTAGACAGTTGACCATCGTCCCGATGTTTAGATAGAACGTCCGCGACGTCAGCGTAACGAAGTTGACGCGTCAACTAGTTGACGAATTCAACTAGTTGATCGTCTCGTCGATGGATGGACGTGGACGGTCTCGTTTCGTCGACGGTAAATACGTCGACGACCCATCCCTAGTTGGTACCTACCTCCCTTTACTTAGATTTAATTAAATTATTATTGAACTCATTAGAAATAGAAAAGTACTAGGGTTAGATATACAAAGCTCAGCTCAGATGACCACAAGCTCTTAAGAATTTACATATTTTATTCAAACAATAAAGTTTGGTAATCTCAAACAAAATCTTATTTTGAATTTTCAATTGAGTTTGTTCAAATTGATATTCTGAAATACACATTTTCTTTTTTCATAATCTAATATTTTCTAAATCTCTTAAAATTCAACCAGAAACTTTTTTGCAATTTTTTTCGTGTTTTCACAACATATCAGAAATCTTCATGTTCATATTCTTTGGAATATTCCTTTTCAATTCCTAAATTTTTATTGGTCAGTGAATAGTATTCACCAACACATAGGAACCAGGTTATATGTGCGTGTGGAACTAGACTTCATAAAGTCAAATTTGAAAAAAATGTATGTTTCGAATTGAATTTTTTTCATATCTGGTCAAGTGACAAAGTACCTACTGTATATTAATATTAAAAAATTAAAATTTTAAACATAAATACATTTTATATATTTTAATTTTGTCATAAGCTAATCCTCTGATCAAAATGACA
The DNA here is from genome assembly GCA_016648135.1 of Agrypnia vestita. Classification (NCBI taxonomy): domain Eukaryota; kingdom Metazoa; phylum Arthropoda; class Insecta; order Trichoptera; family Phryganeidae; genus Agrypnia; species Agrypnia vestita. The sequence continues at coordinate 177,874 of JADDOH010001858.1, forward strand.
AATTTGCATGTTGATATTCATGTTACTAAACTCGCTGCTCTAGTCACACTACAATAAAATCTTTATATATTTATTACGATATTAGCCGTACGCCGTGAAAAATCACGGTAACGGTGTGTGACCTTTGCGTTGTGACAATGAAATTATTACATTTAGATTAAAAATTTGTAGCAGATATTTGAAAAAAATATTGTATTAGCAATTTGAAACAAATGTGAGCACATGCATTGGAATGAAACATAATAAATGCATGCTTGTCCTTTTCTTAAATCTTTTACAAACATATTAGAGATTGTGAAGATTGTGAAGAAAGATGTGAAGATGAAGAGAATCTGCTCCACATGGTTTGATTGAATATTACCTTGGTTTTGAGAGCAAAAAATGTTACTTTAAAACAGCATTCTATAAGTGTAATACTAGATGTCACATTATTTTAAATAAATGTACTTGAATGTAGTATGAAACCATAAATGTATGTTCCAATGTTTCTCAATATAATCGGAATAAAGTGTTTTTATTCTAATATCTCTCTCCTCATTTACCTCTCCAGCATCTTTGGTACATGAGCACTTTGCAAGGAAAGTATCATTGTTCATTCTTTAGGTTCCTGGAAATGTCATATTTACTATCTTAATTTTTCTTGTATAGATAGATTAAATGTTCATAATTTGCTTTAATTAACTGAATAAGGTTGACGGAATCTATACAGGGATAACAGAGCTAGTCCATAATATTTTACAGGTTGATTCCTACTTTAATTATGAGTTGAAAATGTTGAAGCAACCGTGACCTAATATCAATAGTTATGGAGATACGCAATATCAAAATTTGCATTTTTTTTCAATATTTACGACTTATTTTTTGTAAAATATTAAACTATCATAACAGTGTCTATATCAAATATGAAAATTTAATTCCTTTTAATACAAGTCAAACAAAATGATATAAACCTTCCGATTCAAATTGAAATTTCTGCAGTTTTTATTATTTTATTTAGCTTGTATTGAAACAAACGAATTTTTCGTAATTAATATAAGTTATTGTAATGATAGTTCTACGTTTTATAAAAAATATGCCGGCAATATTGAAAAAAAAACTCCATAACTATTTGTATTAAGGTCATGGTTGCTTGAACATTTTAGACTCTTAATCGAGATAGGAATCCACCTGTAAAGTATTGTGGACTAGTTCTGGTACATTCTGTATATAGATATGTACATATTATTTAATTATTGAATAAAAATATTCATTGCATTTTTCAAATATCTTCTTTTTCTCATGCTGTGAATCCAAAATCACAAAGTTATGTTTTGTGAGATGCACATTGACTTTACTGGTAATCATCTATTAGTTTATGGTTCAATTGTATTTTTTATTATTCAAAATATATCCTATATAAAAATAATTGAACAGGAAATCAGATTTAAATAAAGATGTTAAGCGTAGAAATTTGATTGTTGCACTGTTGTATATTAGTTCTGGTACAAGATCAGAAATATCTTTTAGTATAAATATATAAATAAAATTTAAAACTGATATAATGAAACGCATTTCAAATATGCACTGAGAGTTCTGAAGCCCTTTGTTTTTGTACAAGTATTTAAGAAAAAAACTCATAAAAGAATATTATTTATGTTAGCATTTCACCACTAAAAATTACTTTTTTGTCTACCGGTTTCGAGACGTAACACGTCTCTTCGTTTGGACAACGACTACACTAGCAATAACGCTACACATCACACCATAGTATTATTTACACACCAACACCTCAAAACACTCTTAAACGCGTGTTACTCTAACTAATGGCCAACATGCACTAAATTTCGTATCAAAAAGGATTAAGAATTTGAGTAGACGAGAGAGGGAGACTGGTGAATTATAAAATATTTGAAAAGAAACCTCGAATTTGCCTATTCACTACAAATATACAGCATTTTCTCTTTATCCTGATCTACTTAAGCTGACAATAAACAAACTGTAACCCGTCAAAAATGACGGAACATTAGTTTGCATCTTTGCTAACTCCTAGTATATATTTCTAGTATCTTTTTAGCCGTCCACCGAGAGGCGGCGGTAGCTACATGCTTTAAGCGGTTGGTTCGGGTTTGCTGGCCCGGGGTTCAAGCCCCATCTCCGGGTGTTTGTTTTTTTAGCCGTGAATTCGAACGAAATTACGGATGTTAAACAAAGTTACGGATGGACAGACAACGAAGTTATTATGTTTGATAGTGCTATAATCTATTTTCAGTGTCAAGGGTAGGTAAATAAATGATATGCCAAACCAACCGACATGATTTTTATATTGTTATGAGATGATAGAATCCGGAGGAATAACGCACTATCAAATTCTCTCGTAATCACTAGAACGCTCCACAACACTCTGGAATCGACTGGGAATTTATCGTAAACTCTGGAAACTCGAGAAAACGATCACGGTATAAAGGGACCTACTGGCCAGTCGTGTCAAAGTGATTTGACAGCGACAAGTCCACAAACAAAACGAAATCGTGCAGCGTGTGTTGTTGGGGCGTGGTGATTCCAGCGATAGATATTCGTCGTATATACCTATTATTTAGAAGTATTTCTAGTTAGAAGTATTTCTAGTGCGAAATTGAACAGAACATTCTCGAAAGTGATCAAATCGATAGAAACAGCGTAATTTGTACGAATTAGGAAACAATGTAATAATTAGTGTGTGAATTATTTCAGAAAAAATTGTTTCTGAAATAATTGAATAAATCGAAACAGAAACAAAAACGGAAACAGAGTGACTGAATTTAGGAACAGTGCTCTGATATAATTTGCGTAGAGTGACCTTGGTGAATAAATAAAGACTTTATTTGACTTTTAGTGTTTTATTTGCTTCCCATAGCCACGTCCTGTGACAATGTGTACAAAAACATAGGTCTTAGACGTTATTGTATAATAACTTGCCACAGTGAAGTTAATGGATGGCATTACTCCTGAGTGAACTAATGTTTAGAGGTTGTGTAGGTTGTTGTGCACTTTGCAACGCTAATAACTTTGCGAGTTTTCATCCGATCCTGAAAATGAAAACTTTTCCCGAAACCCTCTTTGGAACCTAATTTTTATTTTATTTATCGGGACCTCTCCCCCTAACCCCTTCCCGCTGGGCCCTTTTCAAAAACTAAATTTTATTTTCATTTGCAAAAAAAATTGAAAATATGAATGGTGCAAAATCCGGCCGTCTTTTTTTGTATGTTGGTATTTTGTACCCGTTTCTTTCTCGCGGTGTAACAAAAATGAAACCTCTTTTTTGGGCTTTTTTACCGGGCGCGATGTTTGTGCGACTGTTTGTATCACAGAAGTAAATCTTATTCTACATTCTGCGGTTCGCATAGTTTGAATGAAATTCAAAAATCGGATATCACTTTCGAATAATAGTTAGAGGCGTCATCTTTTTTCCATTTTTCGATTTTTTACTCCCTCCAGTTTTCTTAATATCCTCCCAAAATCGATTTTTTTTTAAAATAATTCAATTAAAAATGATATTTTTAATGCATTGTGGCTTTAGGTTTCCTGCCACAATGTGGTCTATGCAACTCTGGACGTTTTTTCCTTTTATAATTTAAGTTACGTTTGTAATAAGGTGTTAAAATCCGTACTCATAAATCATATTTTCATGTGCGTTTATTAATGTATAACGAAAATAAACGCTTGGATATATGTTAGTTTTGAGTTTTTTTTTTCATTATTGTATTTTGAGTATACAGGTGTGATGGATCCTCTTCTTCGCCTTTCAGCTCGATCCTACTCCTAACTGAGTTTACGCCTTGTTAGAGGCAAACAAGCTATCTATCTACGTCGGGTGAAGGCTCTACGGTTTTTAACGTAGTATTTCCGAACACCCTCGCTTTATTCAAGACCTCCCCAGTTCACGTTGTGTAATTTTTTGTTTCGAACTATAGGGGATGAATTGGTTTAGTGGTAACCCTAACGCAAGCTTTACTTAAATTAAATACTGGGTATGAAGTTCGTGAATGTTCATGGAAAACGCAAACAAAACTACCTAGCACGTCAATTAAGCCCTACGGTGCAATTGCTAAACATACTATGTTCAGTGGCCCTATATTATTTACCTATCATTCCTACGGACTGAAACCACTGCATCTGGTGTAGCTGCGCTTCCAGAGTGCGCGACCCTCTGCTCCCACGCCCTCTCCGCTAGATCCCCCATTGTCCTACCTGTATGGGATCGACCGCCATCCACTGGAAAGGTTAGTGACGTGCCGTTATCACATGCGCATGCACATATAGAGTACATAGATCCCCTGAAAGCCCTCGAGTCCTTCGTAGCCGCTCCTATGGATGATTCCGTCTTCGACGCCCTCGCTGATTAATAATTTTATCTTCCGCCGTTATCTCGCTGTGCTTATTCCTTACGATCTTTTATATTTACTCTGCATTATTTTTATATCAATTACATTGTTACGTTTATTTACTAGCCGGCCTAAGTTCCGTCACCTGTATCTGGCCCTATGTCTTATTCTAGTGGTACGGTGGGTTCTAATGGATAAAGGGGGTGTGGGAGGTATGTATAAATGTATGTGTACGCGAAAAATGTGTTTGCTTTAAATTCGGCTCCTCCATACCCAAAGGCTCATCGGTGACTGATCCCATCCTCCTTCTCCCGACACGAGTTCCGGATACGTTGACCTAAGCCTGGATGCGCCTTTTCATGTTGGGCCTCTTCTGTGCAAAGTACCGCACCATCCCTCGCGTCAGTGTCTGGCGTCCGGGCTCAGAGCCAGTTTGCCCCCCGAATTCCAACTCCTCCAGGTTAAACTAAGTTAAACTACGGTATATATACTGAAGATACTGTAAAGATGGTCCCGGGCCACCTGTCAAGTCAAAAATATGCGAGTGGGGAAGGGGAGTTTCCTAGGCTCCCCAACCCTCGCCTGTGAGCAACTGCAGCCCATTGGCAATTCGCGACACTACAGTGACTGCAACCACCCTCCCAGGTAGTACTTATTATAATCTGATATGCATCAATACGTTCAATCCATTCCAGACGAGGGAAGACATCCGCACGGGTGTTGTGCAACCCGTGAAGAGCCCCCTCATACACTACGTACGAATAGATACATACTAATAAAATATAATATACATACATAT
>JADDOH010001859.1:0-51993 GCA_016648135.1 Agrypnia vestita
AAAAATTAGCGGTGTTCCGCGACCAGAAAGACGTCGCGGAATATCCGCGTGGTGTGGCGCCGGCCTTAATATTTTTTATAATGTTAAAATTAAAGACGAGATTTTATCGTTTTTGTCGTCGAAATAAAAATTCCTCCTCGATATGGTGCTCGTATTAACGCAAAGTTACCTATACACATCGCCGAAAACATGGTTTTATATCAAATTAAACAACTTTTGTGCATTTTATATACGGGTTTATATAGCTAAGTAAACTATTTTAAGTTAAGCTTAATAAAGCATTTAATGTTTCAGAAGATAAGTGAGAAATATTGAAAAAATGCAACTTTTCATATCGCTTATCTCGACAACTTTTGATGTAAGCACATTGACATTATAAAATGATCGATGTGTTGGGTATTATGTGCGTAATTGTATCCGTTTCTATTTTTAAATGAAGAGAACACAACAACAACAAATTAATCAATCATGTATTCCCCTTTATTTTTAAAAACTTCTTGACGACGTTGTACAAGTTTTTCGATGCTTCTGCAATAAAAAACATTCGGTCTTTGAGACAATATAATTCGTTCGACGTTTTTTTTCTTTTCTCATTTTTGTCTTCTTGTCATTCCATTTCGAAAGCCTCTATTAATTACATAAAATATATTTAAAATAATAATAAATGTAACGTTAAAGCATATACAGTATTTTGTAGAACGGAAAATTTTATTTCGAACTAGCTGTGCCCGCGCGGCTTCGCACGCGTAGATTTTTAGTACACTGTTTGGACGTCATAGAACTTTCGCGAATATTCTAGAACATTTACCTTCCAGAACTTTCAAGAAATTTATCGAATGTACAGGAACCTTCTAGACACACCGACACATTCCGCCACTCAGTTTAGAACCTTATAGAACTTTCGGGAATTTTCTAGAACCTTCTCCTTCCAGAACTTTATAGAGCAGGTTTTTTCGGAACCTTCTAGACTCGTCGACACAGTTGGCGCGCCTGTTTTGAAATAATATGAAGCATTTGCGGCCTTCCCATAACAAAACAATGTGCTAGAAAGCACATTTTCGGCACCCACTCCCACCCACGCTCAGCCACCCCCACCAAACTCGCATATTTTCGATGTGACACCAAGGGCTATCCACCACCATAACACGGTGGGTTGGTTGGGGGGGTTTGTGGAGCAAAACTTGGCGGAGAGGGAAACACGGGTTTTTTATTATTGTATATATATATACACCCCTACACCCGATACTATCTATATATATATATATATATATATATATTATATATCTATACTATATATATTAGATTGATTAAAACCTTTACCAATTTGTTTTGCTATTGGCGCACATTTTATACTTTGAAAAAAAAAACTACACTACCAATGTTAAAGATAACAAAATCGTAAAAATACTTTATACACTGTTCCGTTAGTAACGAAATATCTAAGAAGAAACATTTTGTTCCGTTTCAGGTCGACGCGGATAAAGCTTTTGGTGACTTCGCCAAGAGCCAGGCGAATGAAGTGAACTCCTACGTCAAGAGTGGAGAGGTGACAGATGCTGTGCTCAAGAGGAAACTGGAGCTGCTGTCGAGTCCAGGGGACACCCTGCTGGACACAGATCAGTGGAACAATGTACGTATTCCAACGTTTTTTCTGTTTAAAAAATACTCCATCAATAATTATTTCATACAACGAGATTTCAATGAGTTTCGTAAAAGGTAATTATCCAATTAATGCAGGGACTAGTAAAGTGGTGTTTAAAGGCGGCAAATTGAGGGTGAAATATTAAAATTAGAATTATATTAAAAGGGCACATTAAGGGTCCATTTCTAAAAATTGTGGAAAAAATCTGACAAAAAATGTCAAGAAAATATCAATGGGCAAGGCCCATAAAATTATTTTGTAAAAATTCGGCAATAGACCAGGTCATTAAACAATGGGATTTCGAAGAACAACATGATTAAACGCCTAATCTACATATTTGTCTACAGGGTTATTTGGAAAACATTTAAGTTGTTCAAGCTCAAGCTCTCATGACCTAATTATCAATAGTTATGGAGATATGCGACATCAAAGTTTGCATTTTTTTTTCAATATTTCTGACTTATTTTTTTGTAAAACGTAGGACTATCATCACAGTAACTTATATCAATTACGCAAAATTCATTCGTTTCAATACAAGTTAAATAAAATGATAAAAACCCTGAAAGTCGAAGGTTTTTATTATTTTATTTGACTTGTATTAAAGGGAATGAATTTTTCATATTTCATATAAGTTATTGTAATGATAGTCCAACGTTTTACAAAAAACAAGTCAGAAATGTTGAAAAAAAAATGCAAACTGTGATGTCGCATATCTCCATAACTATTGATATTAGTTCATGATAGCTTGAACATTTTCGACTCATAATCAAGGCAGGAATATATTCCTGCGAGGTTATTAATGTTTTCCAAATAACCCTGTATAATGCTGCCAAACGCTTCCATCAAAGTTATCAATGGTTGTAGGCGGGTTCATTTTAAACCATTTTGAAACCTTTTTTCTCATTTAGATCTTTTTATACATCTCTTGTAATGAATTTTGAAAAAAATATGAGAATAGCGAGAACGTTGCAAAAAAAATATTAAAGAAAAAAATAGTACGCGCGTAGTTATAAAATTTTCTTGAGGTCGTCACTGCATTGATATCATCTTTATCTGAGTTAGAAAAAATATACATAGATATATTTATGTATATATGTAATTAAATTTTACTGCATATTCTTCTTCTTCTTTGACAATAATAGAAATGATAATGATAGATAATGAAAGAATTGTAGCTAAGAAGGTAGTAGGTACATAAGTTTGACTGTTGCTAACATTCGACAATGGACCCTCGTGAATAAAATAGGGGTGACTTCTCGGGGGATGCAAATTACCTTCAATTTGACGGTCTTTGATCGGAGGCAGTGATGCAAGTAAAAGGTGCATTAAAAGTAGAATATTTTAGATTCAATTTTTGCACTAGAAACTAATAAAAAATTGTGCAAAATAATGAGCTTATTTTTACTAAGCCGTAATTAAGATGTAATAATCTGTTGATATATTATATATTTAGAATAACTTTTTGTTTTGCAACTCTAAGTCTTTCGTTAATTATTGGTTTGTTTTAAATACAGCAATTAAACGGAATAATTATATTTTTATTGCATTCTTCTAATAAAAAATGTTCGAGGTATTCAAAATATTATAATAATCGACATTGAACCGAGTATAATGTACGAGGCCTGCTATCTAAATACATGTCATATCAAAAACCTCACTTTTTTCTAACTATGATAATCTCTTGTCTTCTTTTTGCAAGAATATTATTTTTAATATTTGGAAAATATATATTTCCTATTTTGTGATGGCTTCTGAAACAAGAAAAATGTATTCCGGATATGATTGAACCGAGTATAATGTACGAGGCCTGCTATCTAAATACATGTCATATCAAAAACCTCACTTTTTTCTCACTATGATAATCTCTTGTCTTCTTTTTGCAAGAATATTATTTTTAATATTTGGAAAATATATATTTTCTATTTTGTGATGGCTTCTGAAACAAGAAAAATGTATTCCGGATATGATTGAACCGAGTATAATGTACGAGGCCTGCTATCTAAATACATGTCATATCAAAAACCTCACTTTTTTCTAACTATGATAATCTCTTGTCTTCTTTTTGCAAGAATATTATTTTTAATATTTGGAAAATATATATTTCCTATTTTGTGATGGCTTCTGAAACAAGAAAAATGTATTCCGGATATGATTGAACCGAGTATAATGTACGAGGCCTGCTATCTAAATACATGTCATATCAAAAACCTCACTTTTTTCTCACTATGATAATCTCTTGTCTTCTTTTTGCAAGAATATTATTTTTAATATTTGGAAAATATATATTTCCTATTTTGTGATGGCTTCTGAAACAAGAAAAATGCATTCCGGCGTCCAGAATATTCCAGACAACGCAACGTGTTAACTCATTTCAATAGAATATATTATTATTACTCGCACCATTGAAGTTTAATCTTAATTATAAAACTTTTGAACTTGCATAATTTTAAAAAGTTATTTTTTCTATTTTCAAATTTCTTTCATGCAAGCATCAATTTACTGTGAAATATAAGAGTTTAAATTAATATATACAAGACAAGAATGCAAATCTAGGGTGAAACCGGGTAATAAAGCTTATATAATATAAAGGTGTATCTACAACCTTATTTGGTGTTTCACATTTGTGAAGTACATACATGGTGTCTCATAGCGATATAAGTTACTATAATGAGAATTCAACTTTTTGCCAAAAATAAGACAGAAATATTGGGGAAAAAAAATGCAAACTTTGATATGGAATATCTCCTTAACTATTGATATTATGTCATGGTTGCTTGAACATTTTCGACTCATTGTCACGGCAGGAATCTACCTGTGAAGTCTTTGCTTCTAGATATGAGACGCCCTGTATATCCTTAATACATACCAAACGCCACATACATAACACAACATTGGATAGCGCATTAGTTTAGTCAGGTATGTCTTACTAGCACTAAATCTGGAATCAGACTGATGGTATTTTTATACACATGTGTTCAACCCGCAAAACTTTAATTTTTTTTTACATCGGGAACAAATCAATGACAGGGTACTTTTGACCCCCTAAAAGCAATTTAGGGTTAAATAGTAGGTAAAGAGAATTCTCTTTAATTGACTTTGAATAGCAACAGTCATCATTTGATTGCTTTATATTATAAAGTGAAGACTTCCAGAAAAAAATCTCCCCAGGATCGAATTTTTACGACGGTTTAATTAATGGGTGTCGTTTGTGTAATTGACTTTTAATATTCTTATATATTTATTATCGTAACAGAAAAGTGCAAGTTATTTGACGAAGACTATTCAATAAAATAAAATAAAAGATTTTGTGACGGAGGTGTAAAATTTTTGGTCGAATCCATCTTTCAAGTTCTGAAAATCACACAAAAATATGTAAACTTTGCGGCCGACAACTTTTCAAAATAAAAATATAAATGCTGACGAGAAAGCGTTACAATTTTTTTTTCGAATTTGAGCTAATGTTTGATCAAAATATAGGTTAAGAAAGAGAATGACTCGTAGACGTACTATAAATATAGACTAGTTAACAAACTAAAGTATCTGCTACACAAAACGACAACACGAATTCCTGTGAGCATAGACGCACATTGCGGGAGTTGGTCTAGGGGTGTCCAATATGTATAAATGTCCGCGCGATATATATATAAAATATTAATACAATATATAACCCTATTTATATTTGTATCTCTTTTACACGTATGCTGCGCTACAAGAAAGAAAGAGAAAAGACCACAGATAAATACCGCAATTCGCTAATAACTTCATATATGCATTCGTTGTTAAAAATTATGTTTTATTGTCCTTTCTTAAACGTGGTTATTTTATTTATTTTTATTTGTTTACGCCCATTAGGCTTTTACATAAAGAGTATAAAATAAATTTCAAAAAGCACATACATTAAAAGTTTCAGGAATAGCACCAAATCTTGAGTATAAAAATTAAAAATGTAGAGTAGGTAACGAGCAGCAATGCGTATAGGCTTTTACATAAAAAAATATATCATAAAATTAAAAAGAACATACATTAAACAATATAAATTACAAGTAGCAAATTATTAAAAGTACCAGGAATAGCACCAAAACATGAGTACAAAAATTAAAAATATAAAGTACAAAGCGGCAATGTGTACGAAAAATATATATTACCCACCATTACATATTAACAGCTGAAGTCAGTAACGAAGCAGTATTGCCTCTTTAAGTGTGAACTTTACTTTCTCCAGACTGTCGACGAAAATGTCAATCATGCAACCATATTCATTACAAGTTCCCAATATTCTGTGTATCACAGAATTTGATTGATAGTTAGTATTGCAATTGTTGCGATGGAATGTGACAATTTGTCGAGTTCTATGTGTGGAAGGGATATTATAATCGATACATGCTACAAGGTCAGGGCTGTCCAACATATTGTTTACAATTTTGTAAAGAAGAACTATATCATAAATTTTTCTTCTATCATATAATGTTCTATCATATAGTTATGAAAATAATCTCTTTCTATGTTGTTCTATCTAAAATGTTCTATCATATAGTTATGAAAATAATCTCTTTCTGACTGATACATTTAGTAGATGTCTCAGATTTGTTTTTAGTGACTAGTCTATATTTATAGTACGTCTATGGAATGACCCATGTATCTTTATTGATTTTAGTTGATGTCCTACTCTGACGGAGCCGTCCAGGAACTACAAAACGCCCACAACATCGACTGTCACATGTATCCACCACAGAGTTGTTCTTATTCAGGTAAAACAGCATCCGAAACTTTTTAAGAAATAAGAAACTTGAGTAAATCACGTAAATCAATTGTGACCTCACCGGGAGTCGAACCCGGAACCCTCGGTGTGAGAAGCCAGTGTCATGCCCACTGGGCTACGAGGGCCGCCATGATGTCGTCAGTTAGAGCATTAACAAAGGAGTGCTGCATTTTTAACAGCGGACCAACGTTGCCGAGCAAAGATTTATACAAACTTAAATTATTTTCTCATCAATCATTTTGTTCAGTATACTGTTTTAATTTGAAAATTACGTTTTTTTAAAATTAGTTATAGTATAACCTCAATGTCACTAATTAATTTGGGTGACGGGTGTACCTATATTAAAAAATGTTTTTTTTAAATATTGACAAATTAATTAGTTTACCTGTTTTACTACCGTTGTAGATAATTTTGCGTAATTTAAATTAAGTATTTATGAAAAGTTTTCTATCCGTATTATATTTATTTTTCTCAACGATGCTTTTTTAACGTACGATCTATTCACTAAAGTATGTTAAAAATAATGTTGAATTGATGAAAAAATCGTTTATTTTATTATAACCAAATCTTGGTTGAAAACATTTTTAAATTAGCAACAATAATATGATATACGAACTTCGGCACTCACTGCAGGCCAGTGAAAGGAGATCGCGGTGATGGCACGGATTTATTGAAATAAGACAATCGTACTTATGGTTCTGTCTAATTAGGTTCACAAGATACACAAGATTACTTGATATATTTCATGACTTGATAGCTAAGAATTGTTACATGTTAGGTTACACAGTGAGAACAGATACAAAACTTGTGCACTCGTCGAAGCAAGGGAGCGGAATTGGGTTTGCTGTGCCGCGCTACTTCCCGTCGAGCGTTTTCCGTAGATTTCGCCATTTATGACCGTTTAGAGGTGCCAGGGCCGGCGTCCGGAGCTGACCTGCCTGCATGGAACATTGAAATATTTTATTTATTTATTTATTAACGCCCTATATGGCTTTAACAACAGATAGGTAGAGTGTACATTAACAGAATATATAGTTTAAAGAAAAAAAATAATAACATGTAAACATAATAATGACATAAAGTGGAAAGAAAATACTTAAAATGCACATACGAATATATAAAGATAAATATAATATTAAGTAAAAAGCAAGTATACAAAAAGCAGAAGCATTAGAAAAACATAATATTATAGAAATTAAAAACAAAAAAAAAGTAATAATGTAGGGTGAAAAGATGGTAGCACAAGCTTTGAAAGTCATAATATAATAAAAAATATACATACATACAAATATATACAAATCAATTATTTAAGTCCAATTCGACAAATACTAGTAATCTTCCAATACACCTTTTAATAAATTCTTGAATAATATACAGTTATTGGCAAAGACGTCCAGTTGCTCTTATCTGTTTGCTAGTCTAGGAAGCCTTTGCAGTGGGGAATTAAAGAAATAGTTAGTAGCTGCAGTTTCCACGGCAAAATCTGCATGACTTCTAGTTATGCGAGACGGGACACGCAAGCAGATACGTTCTAGTAGTTGAGGACAGTCCATAATTTGTTGTTTATGAGTGTGTTTATGTGTCGACTTACGAGTTATTATAAGACCCCAACTGTTCTTTATGTCGTTATAAATTGCATATTAAAAATGAGAAGAGTAAACTTTTGTCCCAATCATCGAGCCATCGATCAATCACTTCACTCCAGAGACCAAACAGAGCATTAACCGATATTTAAAACTCGCGTGGTTTTTATGTGTGGGGCACACCACCGGGCGAAACACTCCAGATCCTAATCGCTGTCATTATTCCACTCCGCTGTGCACTAATGCCACCCTGCACTCCCCCCGCTTCACTTTCTCCTTGCAACTTTCCAGGCTTCACTTTTGTCCTTTTATAGCAGAGGCTGCGTTTTATGCCCGCGACCCCTCGTCGACATTTGGGCGGAATTGTAGTTTGGCGATTATTCCAGGCGCTGTAGCGCAACGTGTAATGAATTAAGCCATGTATTCACTAGGGGACAAATTGTCCCTCAACAGCACGCGCAGCATAGAGTCTACGTGACGTTGCAACGTCGTGCACTGTTCCGCAACGTCGCGCACAACATAGCGCGGCATTTCTACGTGCCGTGGCAATGTTGCCAGGCGCACGGTACCCGAGCGAGCTCACTGCGACATTACGCGGAGCGTCATGTTCACTTGTAAACATACCACGTGGTATGTTTACAAGTGAATACGCATGCGCTGTATCTGTCAAGATGACAATGTGGGGACACGAAATTGTTCTTGAACTCATCGAGCTGTATCGATCGAAGATCGCATAGAATATCCGTCCTTCTTTCTCTTTGCAGTAAATAATTTCGCATCCACCTTTTTCTCCTCTTACGTTTCGATAAACTCGTTAACATAAATATATACGTAGCTGTCATCATAACCTCATAGGGCGACATTTCCGCGACGTGTGGAAAACAATAATTATTTGCAAACAGGACCTTGTTTTTAATAATATTCAATTTACTACAGTAAAACCTCGTTATTTTGAAATTGCGACCCAAAAAAACATTTCGAATTGCGCGGAACCCCGTTTTCGCTAAATGACGAAGTGTAAATAGATACCGCAGCTGTCATCATAAACTCATCGGGTGACATTTCCGCGACAAGATATATGAGTCCCGGTGTGTACACGTCAAATGACCGCGTCATTGTCCCCGAAACATGAACGTAGATGTTCATGCGACATGCCGCGCGGAATGCTGCGCTATATGTCCCCTAGTGAATACATGGCTTTATCATTTCCAAGTTGGGGCTTCTGCCTGCAAGCTCCGTGTCTGCGAGACCGCGGTGAGACAAATTAGCTTTTAAGTGTCTCGAAATTTGGGGTAATTTTTTAAGTTAATGGTGCAGTGGATGAAAATAATTTCCTTTTCAAGTCGTATGTTCAATCAACTTTTATGGATGACTCTTCGTCGTACACCAAAATGCTGGAGGAGGAAGGGGTGGGAATTGTTTTGAGCCGGCTTTAAAACGTATCGATATATGCAAAATTTGGTTCGAGCAAGAAAAAAGTGAGATATCCGAAGGGATGGAATAGAGTGACGACATTTTCTAAAGAGTCCTAGAGTGCGACTAAAGAAATTGAAGGAACGGCGTTCAATATAATACATATTTATATATATCTAGAAGACTGGCCAGGAAGAACTTATATTTTGCTCAGTTTCTTAAACAGTAACAAGGCAAAGTTGTACCTTGATCGATTAAATGAAAAATAAAGTAGAGGAATGCGTTAGACTGATGTTATAAAGAAGACTGTTGGCTTGTGTTGGAGGAGGGTAGTACATCGGAGAGGGAGGCCTGTGTTTAGAAATGGACGCAGCTAGAATAAGAAGAAGAAATAGGAAGATAAATCTTTTTTTCTAAAAAGACCTAAAAAAACATTCTACCGCCGGTCTTACGAATCTGACAAAATGAATGTTGAACGAACGAAGATCAATACGTTGGTATAACTGTGGGAAAAACACGGCATGATACCCAGAAAAACACAAACCGAAAAAACCTAACAATTTTGGTATAACTCATTTGTATTTTTATTCATAATACGTCTAATGCGAAAAAACGTTGAGATTAAAATCAGCAAAATGTAATCTTTTATAATAATTTCGCGCACAAATGTTCCATTGATTTGAAATACGTGCATATGACGTCTGTAGGGAAAAAGTCTTTAGAAATGAATTGTCAAAATCATGAATCTAATTTGAGGTTCAATGTTCAGTGGTAAATTATTTTTTAAAAGCCTACAGCGTTCGCAAAAATGCCGAAGACTGACGTTTCCACAAATAACTCTTTATTTATTTTATCACGGAAAAAAAATCGCGTAAAGTGTAATCAAAATCAAATTACTCTTTTTTTTGCGTAATCTATTTTTAAATAATTTATTTTCTAGTAGGTACCTACAGCGTAATGTTTCTACGTGTTTTTTTTTTTTTGATCTTGTAGATTGCTTATATTTCCATCGTCATTAACTACTAACTACCATTTCTACCAATTTAATTATCATTATTACCATTTTATTGGTGACAGGCGATTGTTGAAAGAATTTTAAAAAAAGTAGAAAAACTTTTTTTAAAAGGTTCAACGTTTTTTAAAAAAAAAACTATTGCATTTAGAATAGAAAGAATGGAGATTGCACGTCCATCTTGTTTTATATATTTTTTTAAAGAAGTGTCTTTTTTGCGGAGCAAGGTTCAAAACGAATAATTAGTAATAATTGGAAAACTAATCAATCGTGTATGAATTCAGAAATTTCATACATGTCAGTGTTTCGACAATAGGTTACCGACAATTACGCGAATCCAAAATTTACAGTCCATACTTAGATGATTTAAAGGTTAAGGTACTCCTTAAAAGTATTATTTTGTACTGAAAATCACACATTCAAGGCGTACCTTAACCTTTAAATCATCTTAGGATTGACGATTGACTATGAATTCGGGCCTAAATGAGGACACTAACTACCATGTACCTACTTTATTTTAGAGAAATTCACAAAGCTGAAAAGTAAATAATTCCATCTCCAAGCATAAGAGTTGTTTTTTTTTGGAGAGGTACAGCGATATAAGTTATATATTGTATAGTTTAATAGACTAGGAAAAAATCTAATAAAACTGTATGCAATATTAAATAAATAATAAAAAACTAAATGTAACCTTTTGAATATATAAAAAAAACATGTCTTTGATGTTTTCCAACCGAGTTTTTTTTTAAATATATTCCATTATTAAAGATAAACTTTTTCATGGATTGTTTCACTAAATTTCTACCATTATTAGTGGACCGTAGGTTAGGTTAAATTTTTTATTTTATTATTATTTCTAGCTTTGTGGTTTTGTTCCGCGTGCTATCTTCGGCGCAGTACGCGCCGAAGATAGCACGCGGACAGTACTGCGCGCAGTTGTCTGTGCGTGATTGTCCATGCGCAGTTTTCGGGGTGCCCAATGTGTCATCCACACTTTTTCTAATCCGTGCATAAATAGGATTGAAAAAATATGATCTGTGAACCGACTGTCCTCTATTATCTCTACGCCAGTGGTTTCCTAATTGTTGTAGGTCGCAATCAACATGTGTATCACGAGACAATTTAAAATTTCTAGCAGTTCTAAAATATGTTAGTTTTTTTTTTCTTTTTTGTACAATATCCAAAAAAATAAAAAAATGTTTCGAACATAACGAAAGTCACCGAGGATTACTAATTTAAAACGTACTGATTTCTAGATTTTATGTAATTATCCAAAATTATGTTTTCTATAAATTTATAGGCTATGTTTCCTATAAGGCCTCGTATTCAGTATATTATAAATTAGTTATCCTCGATGACTGCATTAATTTTTTGGATATTGCTACCTTTGCTTTTTTACCCCCCATATATATATATGTCATTTTTTGTCTGATAATTCTGTGTGTTTCGCAATAGATTATTATTGTAAAATTTGTATTTCCGTGCTAAAAATTTTGGGAAGCACTACTATACGTAATGTCTTTGACTCACTCTAACATTTCCTTACAGAATTCCTGTCAGCGTTGGCCACGTCGAGAGATCGTCACCTGTTGACTTCCGCAATACTTTCGTTTGAAACCAACTTACCTGACGAGAAGAAATTTGCCTCGGATATTCTTCCACTCCTACGAAATGCTTCTAAGGCAAACGGTAATTTTTGTATCTTTTACTTCATATTTTAAGCGTGGCCACAAAAAATTAATTATTCGTAACAGAAGAGTTGCAAAATGTAGAAGTTAGTTTATCCTTTACTAAATAAACTAAGTATTTTTTTATTTTAAATTTAATGTAATGTCGAGCCACAAAGTGTTTTTTGCTTTGAAAAAAAAATTGTTTTTGTGATAATAGAATTTCTTTAGGGTTGTCCTAGCTGATATTTTGTATTGAATTTTAGTGCCCATAGTTAGGGTTGATCTGATTAATAAATCAAGTGATAAGCAAGAATAGTTATGGAAATAATAACACCTGTTTTTAGTTCTACATTTTAATATATGTATGATATTCTATCCTAAACGACGAGGTGTTGAGCAGGGTGGGCGAAAGGAGACGGCCCCTGAACAGAATCGTCCAACAATGAGCGAACTGAATAGGCCATAATATAAGGCACCAAGGCCTGCTTTTTACCATCGTCGAGGGAAATATTGGAGGCAATAATCGTAGAGGCCGCCCGAGATCAAGCTACATAGACCAGGTTATCGGAGATGTGCGCTGTAGCACCTACCAAGAAATGAAGAGGCTGGCAGGTGACAGAGAGGACTGGAGAGATCGAGTACTTGATGCAGACCAATCCAAGGATTGAGACCCAAGAAAAAACATTATAAATTTTATTTCGTCTTATGAGGGTATTATCAATCTTATAAGATGAAACAATTGGTTAATAAGGGTAATGAATGCCCTCATAAGGCGAAACGCACTTCATAAAAATTAAAATGTAGAACTAAAAAATAAGTTTTTTTATTTGATTATGTGGTTTTTTAATCTTACCTTCAAAACAATCAATTAGATAAACGAGAACCCTACCATACTGACTATTGATGTTATTCGAGTGTTCATTAATTTCGAATGCTTCATTTATAAGCCATATTTGGCGACTTTTGGGCTTACTAATTAAAATATGACTAGCTGTGACCCGTCAAAAATGACGGTATCTAAAGAATAAGAGTATACCCGACAATCCATGAAATAGTAATAATGAATTATCAAAATATTTGAATATTTTTTTTATATTTCTCCTGCCGACAGTTAAAGGTACTATTTTAAACCCTGGCGATTGTGCTGGGCGGAACATTAAATGGTTTGCCTCTTTGCTAGGTCCTATATATACTCTATTTTTGACGTATAACGCAGGCTCGGCAGTAGCAACATAGTTATCGTTGCCACCTTCGGATTTGCTGACCCAAACGTTTATTTACGGGACAGACTGACAGATACAAAATTATTATGTTTGATAAGAGACCAATGTCTTTAGTATTGGTATAGTCATTGCAGATTCCTCCAGATGACCGAGTTTTCAAACAAGCGTGTCAGGTAAAATTATAAAGGGTTTCCGCAATTCACCGGAGAATTATTGTAATTTCAGGTATTCCCAATGTGGAAGAATACTGGGAGATGTTGGCAGAGTATCCCGGGGGATACAGTAAGGCCGCGGAGCTGTGGGAAGAGGTGGAACCCCTGTACAAGAAGCTGCAGGAGTACATTTCTCTGAAGCTGCAAATAAACAATGGATCCATGAAGGACGACGGTTCCATACCGTCCCACTGGCTAGGTGAGTTATTTTAAACAATTTAATGACGTGATGCAGTATTTTTAATAGTTTTCTTTCATTAATTTTTTTTAACAAGTATTTCGACAGTACGTATTAAAGAATAATTTTGAATGATAAAGAATGATTTTAGAAAAGAAAATATTTTCAAAGGATTTTAAAAAATGATCCAGTTTTATTAAACACATTTAGATTAATAAGATTTTCAATAAAATAAGTGTATAAAATTCTGCATTCCGCCATTTTAACTGAAACACCACCGTTCAGAGCGAATGACGTCATGCCTAAGTAATCTTGACCGTGTCTCTGAACTGTTTTTTGTTTTTGCGCGAAATTAAAAATAGGTAGATGAATATGCAATTATTTGCATAAAAACTTAGCTTATTACTAAAATAATATTATTTTCAGCTTGTAATTGAGTTAGTGTAGGTACAGTGCGTAATACGCGCATTGTTTCATTGTATTAAGTTTACAGATATGCCCCTCTCGTATCACACAAGAAGATAAACGACATAAATTTAGCATTTTTTTTTTCAAATTACTGACTTATTTTTTGTAAAACTTTGGACTATCACTACAGCAATTTATACGGAATATATATATTAATTTGCTTGAATAAAAATTTTTTTAAATTGTCAAAAACCTTACAAAAAATATATTTTTCAAATTTCTGCGAGGTTTTAATAATTTTATTTGACTTTTATCAAAGTGAATATATTTTTAATATTCAATATAAATTACTTTCATGCTAGTCAAATGTTTAACAAAAAATAAGCCAGAAGTATTGGTAAAAATATGCAAACTTTGATATCGCTTAACTCCGTAACTCTTGATATTTCACCGAAAGTGTAAAGAATATTTTCTATTAAAAGTTGTATGAAGAAGACTCCCCCTAAGTTCTTGCTACTAGCTATGAGACCCGTTGTATCTTCCAAGTTACAGAAGCTTTTGTCACATAACTGTATAGTTTATGTATTTGCAAAAAGAAATATTTTTACATAAAGTAATATTATACAATAAATAGAAATAAATAAAGAATTATAAATGTCAAATGTCAAGTCGTTAGGAATAGAGAAGAGTGACCCACCACATACCCAGGGCCGTTCTATGAGCAATAGCTCCCATACACTTTCACCACCCATGTTCGTCATTTTTTTACTGCTAAAGTGGCCATACTCACCGCCCCGCTGATACTCATGGGAATGCGAGCGGGACGGGGAGGCGTCCACACAAAACCTCTTCTCTGCCTCCAAGACGCAGAGACAAATGACAATTGGAAAATACTTATTATCCATTGAGTGGGAATAAGATGTTACATACATACAATAAATGCTACAGTTGTTAGGAATATATAAGTTTTTATTTATTTATAATATTTTGAACAATGAATTGTTACTTCAGATGATATATTATATTAAATGGCCCCACTCCAACAAATCGTACCATGTTATAAAATGGATAAGGCAAAAGCAAAAAATATATGAAATTTATTTTTTCCTAGGTTCATTATTGGGCGATGATTGGTCTAACATTATCGATGTTGCATTACCTGAACACAACATTTTCCAAGAAATAAATAAGAACCTTAAACAAAAAGTGAGTATTATGTCACATTTTATTTTTAATTTGTTGAATATTTTTTCATCAATTTAATTAGAAATTACGTAATAACAATTGGAACATTCCCCTACCATTGTAGTGCTATTGAAACTCCCTAATTATTTATGCTGAAATGTAATAAATAATAAATTTAAAAATGTTAATAAATAATATAACATTTTTATCATATACATTTTTTATTGTTGTATACATATTTATTCTATATTATATTGGTATATTTTTACACACCAAATTTTGCATGTAACCAAACATGTACCCGTACACCAGAGGATATGAATGGAATTTTTTTTCTTTAAACTATGGTTTTTTTTTAGATTAATTGCTATTAATTTTACTTACCCTCTTACTGAACACTTCATTCTAATACCTGAAGTTTGTATGCTTCACTGCCACTGATGAAATTACTGCTACAGTACATCCAGAAAGTGCAATCAATAAGTTTTCAGGAATCTTACATACATATCGTCATAATCGTAGAATAAGGATGTGATTTTTCTCAAGTTTGCAGGAGAGCAGTTTGAAGTTTTATTTATATAAAGACACTTTATGTTATAGCTCGATAACTACAAAAGATTTTCCTTTGAAACTTGGGTTAGTTATTTAAAGTTGATACCTTTCAAACCTCAAATACAGTCGTTATACCGACTGCATATAACGACAGTTATATTAGGTCCTTACATATGAAATTGGCGTTTAGTATGGGAGGAACATAAAGCCGATTTTTTTTTATTATAATATATTTATTTAATCAAAGTATGTACCATTGTTATCTATGGACTTTTGCCATCTCATAGGTAGTTCATCGATCCCTTTACTAAAAAAACCATTCGGACGGGAATCAATAAAATCTTTGAAGGCGGTTTGGACTGCCCCATCGGAGTTGAATTTTTTCCTTTGCAAGAAGTTATCCAAATTTCGAAAAAAATGGTAATCTGTTGGGGCAAGGTCCGGAGAGTACGGTGGATGTCTTAGACATTCCAATTGAAGCTCCTCTAATTTGGTAGCCGTCTGTTGTGCAGTGTGTGGTCTAGCGTTATCATGAAGCAGCAGTGGCCTAGAGCGATTAACCAGCCTCGGTTGTTTAGCAGCTAGCTTTTCCATCATGGTTTGCAGTTGCTGACAATAGACATCTGCCGTAATCGTCTGGCCAGATTTAAGAAAGCTGTAGTGAACGACACCAGCACTAGTCCACCAAACGCTCACAAGTAACTTTTTTGGAGTCAATTTTCGCTTGGGGCATGGTTTGGCTGGTTCGGCAGGGTTCAGCCATTGCGATGAGCGCTTCCGATTATCGTACAGGATCCACTTTTCATCACAGGTAATGATTTGATTTAAAATCCCTTCATTATTGTGCCGGTTGAGTAATGCAACGCAGCAGTCAACGCGCGTTTGTTGATTTGCTTCACTCAATTCGTGAGGTACCCACCTTTCAAGCTTTTTCACCTTACCAATTTGCTTCAAGTGGATTAAAACAGTTTTATCACTAACACCGCAGCCTGCAGCTAACTCGGATGTGGTTTGCGATGGATCCGCTTCCACAATAGCCTTCAATTCTTCATTATCAACTTTGGTCTCCGGCCGTCCACGGGGCTTGTTCTGCAGGTCGAAATTTCCAGAACGAAAACGTTGGAACCAAAAACGCACTGTGTTTTCTTTTGCGGCACCGTCGCCATACACATCATTAATCCTTCGAGCCGTTTCTGCAGCACTGGTGCCACGGTGGAACTCGTACTCGTAAATAACACGATATTTCAAGTTTTTCATTTTGTAAACTGAGTGACGCAAAGAAAAAAACAATTGAGGAAAAAATAAATGAATTATAATTTTGAAAACACAAATACATGAGTAAATTGCTGTATAAATTTGGATTTGGAATTCCTAACCAAAGAGAAGATATTTGAGATCAAATTTGCCAGTACGGCAAAATGCCAATTTCATAAGTAAGGACCTAAAGAGAAAAAATACACTTTTTATATACTATTAGATGGCTTCTTTTTTTCACTTTTTAACGATCCAAAGAAGTCAATATGGAATTTTTAGCACATCCGTCATTGTTCTACGATCATGACGATATGTGATATCTCCTCTGTAATAAAACCTTACGAGATATTCCATGTAAACAACCGTTTGTACGATTCATTTCAGTTTATCGGTGGAAGAAATGCCTTCAAAACTGCCAGCCTACTTTTGCAACGTCTCGGCTTGGAAGATCTCAAGGAAACCTTTTGGAGAGACTCCAAGTTTGACAAGACTTGTCCTACTAAATTGGTAGACTACTGCGGGGATGGGATTGTTCAAGTGTTCACGTGTAACAACATCAGCCTACGGCTACTATTGGATGCTCACGAGGTTGTCATGAAAGCTAAACACGCCGAGAACAAAGTGCGCTTCCGGTCCAACAGCTTCATCATCCGAGAAGCTAACCGATACTCCGGTAAGACAATATGTTTAATTATTAATAGTTTAATAATATCTCTCCAATATTTTCAATATTTCTAAACCCTTGACACTATATTGCAAAATTAGAAGGTCTCAATTCTTTTTTATTGTATTGAAAAATAGATCCTTGAAAGTGCAGTTACTGGAAAGGATGAAAATTGTACTTTGCGGGCTTTAATTTTGGATGATTTTGATAAATGTAAAAGTGAATAAATATATATATATTTATATATATATATATAAAAATAAACCCGTGTTTCCCTACCCGCCAAGTTTTCTCCACAACCAGCCACAATCACCCACCGGTGGTTATGGTGGTGGATAGCCCTTGGTGTCACATCGAAAATATGTGAGTTTGGTGGGGATGGCGGTGTGTGGATGCGAGTGGGTGATGAAAATGTGCTTTTTAGCACATTGTTTTGCTATGGGAAGGCCGCAAATGCTTTAGATTGTTTCAAAATAGGCGCGCCGACTGTGTCGGTGAGTCTAGAAGGTTCCGGAAAAACCTGCTCTATAAAGTTCTGGAAGGAGAAGGTTCTAGAAAATTCCCGAAATTTCTATGAGGTCCTAAACTGACTGGCGGAATGTGTCGGTGTGTCTAGAAGGTTCCTGTACATTCAATAAATTTCTTGAAAGTTCTGGAAGGAGAATGTTCTAGAAGGTTCGCGAAAGTTCTATGACGATCCAAACAGTGTACTAAAAATCTATGCAGCGATGCCGCGCGGACACAACTAGTATCTAGTATATTCTAATAGATTTTGAACGATTTGTATGAATCTTACATTGAATTTAATATGCTTTTCTTTGTTTTACTAATGAGCATACTCAATATTTTAACGTCAAAAATATTTATCTATATTCAGTAAATATTACAAAAATTGCTAGAGCTCATCAGCATAAAATTAATACTTTCAATTATGTATGTATATTATAGAATCTTGACAATGGCAGAGGAATAACAAAAAACGCATTTGGATTTTTGATAATTTAATGGAATTTTCCCGTTATTTTATATTTTAATTAAATGTTTTCATTTAAACTAATAAAAATTTGTTATAAATTAATTTAATTTTAAAAAATGTTTAGGGTACACACCAAACTTGTATTTTATTTTTTGTTTATATTTTTTAACACCACAACAGATCATGAGACCTAATTACTATCGTAGTAGAGAAATATTGCAAAACACCTACACTTGAGAAATCATGTATGTACATATATAGATTTATCATGACCTCATCAGGAATCAATCCCGGAACCTCCGGTTTGAGGAGCCAGTGTCACGCCAACTAGACTACAGGGGCTGCCACCCACTGTTCTATTATTATTATTTATATTACTCATTAACACGTTAAACAATTTCCTTTGTGTATGGTAGTGATGACGCTCCGGTAAGTCTAAAGGAAGATATGTGGATAGGAGTATGGAGTGTTCTATTATCACTGCCTGTATTTTATGGCAAATTGATTACATAGGTAGCAATTATAATACATGTACGTATAATATTTTGAATCATTTTAATTTCTGAGGTTTAAACATTTAACAAGTCATTGTTCTGTTCAAAATAATACTGTCTGTTGTAGGTTGCCTATTTTGTTGCAAAGTAATTAATACATGTGGATATTAGATTTACTTAAGTCTTCGCTTTACCCTTCACAGTAATGGTAAATAGTGCAATAGTTGAAGCAGGCATCGTTCTACAATTCATGTTTGCGAACTTTGGTTAAAATTAACAGCGATGTCATCTTAATTTTTGAGCAACCAATGTACTATTTTTGTTTCCAAATAATACGTGGACACCATTTTTAATATGTAGATGTGAGTTGGGAATGCAATCCCGATCAGACGACGAGATTATCGGGATTGATCAGCATTTCTTATGTTTTGTATGCTTAATTGTATATGTCTATAGAGCTTTTAGTAAGTACTTAAAACCTATGTTCATGTCTCATTCAAATAATGAAAATAGCTTTGAATAATATTTGCTGTATTTTATCAACCTAACACAGTAATAAAAACTACTACTAGTTAGTAGGTTTTACTCTACTACATTGACTGATTGATGCTTGGAAAAACGCCTACAAAAACTTTAATGCAATGATTTATAATTAACATTTTCCGAAAATTGCTGATATAAAAATGCAAGGCATTGTCGTTAATTGCTATTCAGGTTTATAAACAAAAAAACACAAGTAATTGGAAATTCTAATCTCGAGGGATTCCAAAAGGGTAATCCCGACTCGGGATTGCATTCCTTAGATGTGAGTGAATACTTTTCATTAATTTTTTTTAATGTATAAAAATTTATAAGTACCTACATATATAAAAGTATTAATATTTTTGAGTACATAATAATAGTGTGTGACGTTGACTATTTCAGCCCTAGACACCGCGCTCGCAGAATTGGGCTCTCTCCTGGCTCTGGACTCTCACCAGCTGGATTCGGAGGGAGTCCTTCCCTTGAAAGTGTCACAGTCCAGCAAAAACCAGAACCATAGGATAGCTTTGCAGTTACTCATTGCTTTGAGGGATTTACCAAGGTATTTTAAAAATTATCATTAACATGACATTACTTACTAATCCTGGAATCCGTACACGTAACTTGTAAAAAATTTCTTAGCACTTTTTCCATTTTAACATAGGGGTTTAATATACCTATATATATATGAGTTGTTCCAGGTTTTTAGTATCTTTGTTTAAATGTACATAATAGTTGCAAGTTAGTTAAGGCCACAAAACTAAATACGTTTGGCTAGAAACACAGGAATGGCTTTTGAAGGTGTGTTGCGTGGTGCAGCTGTGTTATTGACCTCTGATTGGTCGGCCTGCTTTAAGGCACATTCACGCTATATGCCAGATCACTATAACATCAATAAGAAAGAAATATTTCCAAAAAACAAAAGAATTCCTTTGATCATGAAATCATATTCAGACAATGTTTAAAGGGCAAACTGAATATAAATATGAATATTCTTTTTAATGTGTATATGACATTCATCGAAGTAATTAACATATACATTATAATACGCCTGAAATTTTTTTCAATTTTTATCTCCATTTTAGACCAGTTTTTTTATAAACATTTTTTTTAAATAAAGATACGAACACGGAATATGTGTCACATCAATATTCTTACTATTTTCAAACTAAGGTAAATCCTTGTGCTATGAAAATAAAACTAACTTGCTGGTCTGGAGTGAGGTTTGAACCCGCGACCTTTGGATCACGAGACAAGATTCCTAACCACAAGACCAACATCCCACATAAATATCTATGTCTCTGTAAGACATCCTTAACTGATTTTGATTAATGACAATCCCTTCGGGGACAAAAATTGTGTTCTCCAAAAATTTAAACATGCTACTGAAATAACTCAAATATTGTAACAATTACATTTGTTATTGTATAGGTATTATTACATATTAGGTTTTATTTACCTTGACCATGCCATTACTCTTCTTAGAGAAGCAGGTAGTTTTGATGCTTATTTTAATCTTATTTTCAGACTTTCTTACTACTTAGCCGCTGACAAATGGAGGCTTAAGCTTTTAGAAACAATTGGACCTATCAATATCGGATCGTCGTGGGCTTACACAAGAAGGAACATGTCTAAAGTGTCTCCGTCAGATAAGGGCTACTTAGCAGATGTGAACATTTTGTCAAACAAACCTTACATTGGGTAAGTTCAGATGACTTTTAATAATCCCAAAACCTCACTATCTTCATCTTTCCTTGATATCGACTACCTAAGCAATCACTAATGTCAATTTGATTTAATTAAAAAACAAGAAAAATTGTTTAGGTATATCGTAACAAGATTATTTTTGGTTGTGTTAATTACTTCAAAGTACATATTTATGATAGTTTGTTGTAGTGATGGTATTTTAACCGGTGACACACTAACCGTTATTTGAGATTTGTATTTGATTACGTTGATGATTGGCAACTGATTTTTTACAATTCTACGGAAAACCATCGGTATTATGCAACAATTAAATCTTAGTTATCAATTATCAATACAAAAATAATATTTTAACCATCCTTAGTTGTTGTGGTTGAAATTATAGATTGTATCAGTGCAAATGTGTTACCTATATTTAAATTAATTAAAATTAATTTCTTTGATTCGTTTGTCTGCCACCAAAAATGTTTTTTGTAATCACACCGAATTGACTTACATTTGATATTTTTAACAATACAAATGTTTCCTCCCTCGTTGGATGGTTAGTTGTCAATAAAATAATGATCCTTGAAGTTTTAAACTAACTAAATTGTTTTGTTTTCAGAAATTTCTTCGGAGTTCTGCTAAAATATCAAATATTGGACGCGTTGACTGAGGAGTTATTCGATCCGGATGCGGATATTGTGAAACATATTTCTGAAGGTCCACCAAAAATAAGGTATTATCAATTTTTGTTCCTAAGTTGTAGACCACCAGATACTTACTGCCTATGAGGTTGTAGGCAGCCCCGACTACTGAGGGCTGTGGGCAGGGCCGTACTCAGTAGTCGGGGCTGCCCACAAGGTGATTGACGGGTTATATCATCTGACCTGATATCTGATTTAAAACCTTGTTCCTCACTGAAAATATTAATTATCAAGAAATTGCTAAAATCAACATATTCAGTTGAAAAACATTTTTGATATTTATGGCAACCAAATTATTAATTGAACACCTATCTCAAGGCAGACTTTGTGAACATTTATTTGTAAATATAGTATGCCAAAGCATTAGATTTTATATAATAGTTTGTGTATATCTTATATCCTTAACTATACCTACATATCAATATATATATATAAAAAGAAACCCGTGTTTCCCTACCCGCCGAGTTATCTCCACAACCAGCCACAACCACCCACCGGTGGTTATGGTGGTAGATAACCCTTGGTGTCACATCGAAAATATGTGAGTTTGGTGGGGGTGGCCGTGTGTGGGTGGGAGTGGGTGACGAAAATGTGCTTTCTAGCACATTGTTTTGTTATGGAAAGGCCGCAAATGCTTCAGATTGTTTCAAAATAAGCGCGCCGACAGTGTCGGTGAGTCTAGAAGGTTCCGGAAAAACCTGCTCTAGAAAGTTCTGGAAGGAGAAGGTTCTAGAAGGTTCGCGAAAGTTCTATGACGATCCAAACAGTGTACTAAAAATTTACGCGTGCGAAGCCGCGCGGGCACAGCTAGTAATTCTATAAACGCTAGTATTATTACATTGCATGACATACACTATATATTGACAATCTGTTGGTGACGGGAGAGTGGGTAAATCATAATGGACACGTGTCATCACCGAAATTACGCTTTATGTTTTTAAATCGTTTTGAGTCTTTTTCCAATTGTTGGATGTATGTTAATAGTTTACTGTGGTGGATCACTTTTCCTTTTCAACATTGAAAAATATGTGTTATGGAAACATTGCCTTGGGCCATTCAGCAGTTATTATGACCATATGGCAATCGACAAATCCAATTTTTTTGCTAGTGTTTTATTATTTAAATACAAAAAAATAAGTAATGTTAGTGTGTATATGAAGATAGAAAAGAATGAGAATTATATTGATCAAAATAATGAAAAATAGGTTTCTAATTTATTATTACTCTTTCTTTTCAGGGATATGATGGCCAAAGGATTTTCACAGGAATGGACTACAATCATTAAAGACTCTCTTGGTATCAGAGATGTTAACGCCGATTCACTTATTGAATACTTCCAACCGCTTTCAGACTTCTTGTCTTCTGAACTCGATCCAGAAAGTAAAAACGTTGATGATGAAGATGATGCAACATACAACAACGAAGAAGATAGTGAGCCTGCTGATGAAACAGACTATGATAATATTGCAGATAGTTCAGAGAGTGAAAAGCAAGTGATTGCTACACCCGAAACAGAAGTTTTTACAGAAGGAGATGCAAAAGCGACTGAGAAACCAATTGCTGCAGACAAAGATGCTATAAAGATCAAAGAAGTAACAGATCTGTCTGACGAAAATCCATTCTTGGTTGCTAAAGACGCCAACGAAGGAAGCGCTGCCGCATCCAGTGATGTTTCAAGTAGGGACGGCGAGACTCCTCAAGCTCCCGTGACATCCAAGATGCCGTACGCGTGGATCGGTCTAGGTATCCTGATCCTCATTATTATCATCTTGGCCGTCATCATCGGAAGGAAGAGGTATAAGCACAAGAAGGACTTGGAACGCGAGAGAAGAGACGGGACAGCCTGAGAATTCTACGTCTGAGTGAGATGCTCGCGGGATTGGTAAAGAACAGTACAGACTCCTAGTTATAAGTGAAAAGTGGTGTATCAGAAGTTGGTGAGTTCAGTAACAGATGACACTGATACTGATGAGGACTACAACAATTAAGCATTCTTGCACTATTCTCTCTGTGTTAATAACGCAACATTTGATATTTGATGTATTTTAAAAGAATCAAATAATGTTTTGATTCTATTGTATTTTTCAGTTGTCTTTATGTCATGGATTTATTAAGTAAGTCGGCTATATATGTATTTATTTATAAACAGACAAAATTTTATCAATTACAAATGTCATGAATCTTGAACAAGATTTAGTGTATTCACTTTTAAATATCACAGATATATAAAGTGTCCAAATCCCTATCAAACTATTTATTGTCACCGTGTGTGTGAATGGATTCATGAAACGAATGCCGAGGAATGCGTGAACTCCTTCGCTTAACTAATGTAGATCGTTTGGTACGAATGTAAAGAACACATTAAATTTATTATCATTAGCTATTATTACTGTAACTGAATTACAACCAAGAGGCCAAATATACTAAATAACGATGTGTTATTCAATAAGTTTTATCATTGTGTATATTGATTGCTACTATTTCTCAGATATATTTTTTATAATGCCTTCGTTTAATATAAATATTTTAATCAATCTTACCTTAAGCGTAGACAATTTGGTTGTACCTGCATTTTATTTATCTTCCTAACCACAACCAATTTTATATTTAACTTTAGCACAAATGTATACATTACGTAACATTGTGTTTAAAAAGGCTTGGCGGCATAAAAATAAAAAATATAAACAAATCACGACGAAGAATTCTATTGAATCCTGCCATATTTCACCCCACATCAATGTTAAAATATAATTGTACTATGTTTATTATAATAATATTAAGTTTTTTATCGAATGTCATTAAAAGGCTCAGTGCATTTGAGATGACGGCATACGTCGGTCGATACTAAAGATTACTAATGAAGAGAAGAGAAAAATACACAAAAAATAACTCAAGACAAGATGGAAAGAGATTATATTAGCTGCAATATCCTCTGAAAGTGCCGCTATATTTCTTTCCATGTTATATGCGCTTATCAAACATAAGCGCGTTGATTGGTCATTTGCTTTACCGATTTGACATGACGGAACATCCGCACAGTGTGGCACTGACCTTATACATCCTGCTGATTTATGATTAATTTGGTTACCAACCTTCAAAAAAGATAGATTTTATTAAGGTTTTGAAATTTATTTTACTGCCTTAAAATGTAATAAAATTACTAAAACTCACATTATTTTATATTAGGTCCTTACATATGAAATTGGCGTTTAGTATGGGAGGAACATAAAGCCGATTTTTTTTATTTGTAATATATTTATTTAATCAAAGTATGTACCATTGCTATCTATGCACTTTTGCCATCTCATAGGTAGTTCATCGATCCCTTTACTAAAAAAACCATTCGGACGGGAATCAATAAAATCTTTGAAGGCGGTTTGGACTGCCACATCGGAGTTGAATTTTTTCCTTTGCAAGAAGTTATCCAAATTTCGAAAAAAATGGTAATCTGTTGGGGCAAGGTCCGGAGAGTACGGTGGATGTCTTAGACATTCCAATTGAAGCTCCTCTAATTTGGTAGCCGTCTGTTGTGCAGTGTGTGGTCTAGCGTTATCATGAAGCAGCAGTGGCCTAGAGCGATTAACCAGCCTCGGTTGTTTAGCAGATATCTTTTCCATCATGGTTTGCAGTTGCTGACAATAGACATCTGCCGTAATCATATGGCCAGATTTAAGATTTAAAATCCCTTCATTATTGTGCCGGTTGAGTAATGCAACGCAGCAGTCCACGCGCGTTTGTTGATTTGCTTCACTCAATTCGTGAGGTACCCACCTTTCAAGCTTTTTCACCTTACCAATTAGCTTCAAGTGGATTAAAACAGTTTTATCACTAACACCGCAGCCTGCAGCTAACTCGGATGTGGTTTGCGATGGATCCGCTTCCACAATAGCCTTCAATTCTTCATTATCAACTTTGGTCTCCGGCCGTCCACGGGGCTTGTTCTGCAGGTCGAAATTTCCAGAACGAAAACGTTGGAACCAAAAACGCACTGTGTTTTCTTTTGCGGCACCGTCGCCATACACATCATTAATCCTTCGAGCCGTTTCTGCAGCACTGGTGCCACGGTGGAACTCGTACTCGTAAATAACGCGATATTTCAAGTTTTTCATTTTGTAAACTGAGTGACGCAAAGAAAAAAACAATTGAGGAAAAAACAAATGAATTATAATTTTCAAAACACAAATACATGAGTAAATAGCTGTATAAATTTGGATTTGGAATTCCTAACCAAAGAGAAGATATTTGAGATCAAATTTGCCAGTACGGCAAAACATCAATTTCATATGTAAGGACCTAATATAATGTGCTAAATTATACATGTTTACCAATCTTCCAAATAGTGATGCTTAAAGCGTTATTTTAACGGTTATTTCCGATACAGTTATTTGGGATTTGTCATGTCATTGATCATGTCACCATCACTACTTCCAACATTCATTATAAAGTGTATGTTTAATTTACATCAAACCTCTTACACCATTAAGTTCTGTACTTTCTTTTATTGTACATTTATTTTTTAAATTATTGTAATGATTAATATTTTACTAGGTATAGTATTAAAAATCTTTGTTTTATTTCTTGAATGTGATCAATCGCACGATTATTTATAATTTTATAATTTGTAAACTAACACATTGAGTTAGTTGATTTTGAATATTAATTACCTTATGTAGTTTAAGATTTTTTCAAAACTATAAGTTTTTTGATGTGCATTGCACTCTTCCTTGGTTTATTATTCACATACATTTTTAATGCTTTTTCTTGGTTTCCTTGGTTTATTATTCACATACATTTTTAATGCTTTTTCCTACTTATTCAATAGAC
The DNA here is from genome assembly GCA_016648135.1 of Agrypnia vestita. Lineage (NCBI taxonomy): Eukaryota > Metazoa > Arthropoda > Insecta > Trichoptera > Phryganeidae > Agrypnia > Agrypnia vestita. The sequence continues at coordinate 26,962 of JADDOH010001859.1, forward strand.
TTGTCTATTTCCAAAATCATGAAATTAAATAGCATTGCTTTTATAAAAAAACATAAACTTTTTTCTATATTTAAAACAATATAGTTCATTTTATTTTGCACTTGAATATGTGTTTATATTTTATAAGTTTAATCATAAGTTTGTGTCTTTATTTTACTCCGCAATAATGATATATGTACCTATATTATTATATTATGTTGATTGTTTAGTATTTACTAACTTAATTTCAACTCAATACATAGTATCATTTTTTTGTAACACTAACCGAATTCTTGTTCTTTGTTTGCATTTACTTCCGTTTTAAAATACTGTTACTAATACATTTACTGCTGAAAAGGATACATATACAAAAAAGTCGAAATACGTATTGTTTCTAACTAACGTCAGCATTATATGTGTTAAGCCACAAATCTTATTTCTTTACAATTTTTGATTATTCATAAAGAAATCAATTTTATGTATTTTTATATATATTTTCTGTACTATACGCTGTAAAAATCTTTAATTTTTTACATTCAATATTTACATGTTAATTTTTAAACAAATGGAATCAGATATCAATATATATTTTTCTTGTTGATGAATAATTTTATTTCTACATATATATATGACTGCATAAAAACAAAATTTTCAAAAAAAATTAAAACACTCAAATTGCATTTCATATTAAGTACTAAGAAAAGATTTTACCCCTGATATAGGTCTTTCTATTTAAAAAAGACAATGTAACCTTCAAACACCAACACAACGAAACATAGTGCTTCACATGCACGGTTTACACACACTAATCTTTCTTGAATGGAAAGACCTGTAACCCAGACTTCATAGGATAATATACAAAGTAATTGTTCCACAAAACATGTAATCTTTTTCCTTATGTTCTTCCATAACATGATTTGCATTTAACACTAGGTCGATCCGTATTATCAATTTTCTTTCTATATATGTTAATACAACAATTTTTCAACTAAGTGTGTACTGATCTTTACCGACGTTTGCATTTTACTCTTGATGAGTGTTGCACACTTTGGACGTGTACCTCTTATTACTGTATGCTTCTCATTTTTTAATATTATTAATATGTAATTTCCTTTGAGTTCAAAAAATTTCATAACGCCTTTAAAAAAATTATTTGGGTTCGCGACATTATAAATGATTATAAAAAATATTTTTAAATGTGCCTCTTATTTACATAATTTTTATTAAGAACTAAATTTTTGTACAATGTAAAAAGTTTTATACAAATACTCATTATACATTCAAACACATATATATTAATTATGTAAATCTATCATGAAGTTCAAACAGAATTTTCGATATCTGTTAACCAAAAGCGATAAATTAAAAATATTACACTAACTTATCAATAGTACGAAGGTTACCAAAAAAGTAACATACATTTTACTTAAACATAATGTAGTGTAAATAGTACATTTAATATTTAAGTTATTTGTATGACACAAAAGGAGCATTTTAATTTTAGATATTTGTTTTTTTACACATCATTTGTAGCTTATATAATGCAGAAAATTATGTTATTGTTTTGTAATATTGTCCTTATAGTTATTAATTTATTTAGTGAATAAATATCTGTGTTTTGGATAAAAATAAAGAAAAATCAAATATTTTGGAATTATTCCACTACGACACGCTCCTTACCTTAATTAAATTGTTGCTTTTGAAGAATAATGATTTTATTTTCATTTTAATCTTTTTGGGATTGGTTCTATTAAATTGTATGTACTTTACAATGATTTGATATAATTAAATTCTATAATACGAAAACAAATGGAAAGATATATATGTATGTAGGTTAAAAAGTCTCAGGACAGGTAAGGTCAAATATTGAAATAAAACTCAGGTTGCTAGTAGGCACAGCCACTTTATTAATAAATACTAGTTTTGGGATCGTGCCGGACAGACTCTTGTTGGCAAACTAACTGATTTATGTTGTAAGCTGCCATAAACAAACAAACCAAAATATAGTGTGGATGACATATTCTTATATTAAAGTACTCAAAAGTATTTTAATTGTCAACGACATTCAATAACCTGCTTGCGGGAGTCTATGGCATTTCGTATAGAAATCCTATAACTAGACTACTTTACAATTTAGTATAATATATAATACAGAATATTTTGAGTTTGTTCAAATCTTTCAGAACAGAATGAAAATGGCTTTGTACAGGCCGCATGGAAAGGTTGTTACAATGCATATATGAAGTGTGGCATGTAATTCAAATATATACAACTTCCAAAAATTAGTAGGCATGGTATATTCTATCATGGGTGGAAATGGCGAATGTTACATTGTGTAAAGCGATCACTTAAGCCAACCATAAGATAGGTCATAAGTCCTATGTACACCCAAAAGACTTCTATACCTACTTTCCCATTTAAAAAAAACTACAGTTTCGTCTCTGTAAGACATCTGTAAAATACATTAATTAATATAGAATAAGTACAATTTACTTGGTTGCTGGAAAATATTGAGGATAGTTGCAAATTTTTGAGGATAGAGATTTGAGGATAGAGAGCTTCCTCGAGACAGATTCGAGATCAGATACAAAAGCATTGAAAATTATGGTTCACCCATATATTTTATAAAATTCCGTCGCTAGTTATGTATCACTTCTGCAATGACGACCATAGGCTAAGGGACTGGGTTTGATCTTAATAACGCCAAACGGCTCAATACTGGATACGAAATAAGGTTGGCAAGAGAAGCAAAAAGATACTTACATTATTCTTTTACATAACATTAGTCTTTAATTTTCAAGAAGTACAAAAGTTGGAGTAGATATGAAATAGTTTGTGCAACGATTTATGACTACTGTTGGAAGTATTGGAAGCGAGCAAAGATATTGAGCTTCCAATGCCAGATCTCTAAATTCCCTCTTCACGTGTTTGGCTAATAGTACATTGATTCATGTCGCATGGCGGCTTTCCTTTATGAGAGTGTAGGGCGTTGCCCTCGCACACCTTCATTAATCTCTGTGCTGCTTCTCCATTCTCTTTGGATTCTCTTTGGCTAACGAAGCTCAAAATCGACGAGATAATATTTTCATGGAATGTGGTGGTGGCAATGGTGGAAGGCAATAATACATTTAAATCAATTGAAACCTTCATTTGATTCACAAAATCGCTAGATACAAACCTATATAGTAATTTATTCTTATCGTTACTTGAGAATGTTGCATTTATCTAGCTTGAAGCACTTTTGCACATCATTTGTATTGTTTAAATATTCCGCCTGCAGGTAGGTACTCTGGTACTTTATTTCTATTTTCTCATTTCTGGCATCTCGTGAAAATAAAATATTGGAAGCCGTATACCCATATTTAGATCCTGTTAATTTACTATTCTAAACAATATGCATTTCAAAAAAGATTAAATCAGATTGCTTCAGTGATAACTTATTCCGTGTGAATCTTTTCTAATATTGAAAATTAAGGAAACATATTATGACTTTCACTTCTACAACGTGTTGAACCTGGAACTCAATACGTTTGTCATGAAACAAATTAGAAAGAGAAAAACATTACGGTTTAATTAAAAATGATAATTCTGACTCAAAATTAAATTTCCAATATGTATGCACTATACAAGGTGTAACAGAGCTAGTTCACAATACTTTACAGATAGATTCTTGATTTCCTTTGCTTACCAGTCAAAAATGTTCAAGCAACTATGACCTAATATCAATAGTTATGGAGATTTTTATTATTTTTTTTTACCCAGAGGCCCAATCATTTAGGCGAAGACGCCCAATCACTGATCTACAATAATTGTACCGTATATTCGCAATACATTTTTCAAATTTATAAAACATTGTTTTACCTACTTGTGTTATTTAGATATATTTTTCCAAAATGTATATTTCAATGGTACCATGTACCGTAAACAACGAAGAAGGATGGAAAGGGAAGGACGAGGCCTATATCCAGCAGTGGAGAAAAGAAGGCTGATGAAGAAGAAGAAGAATATGTACCGTAAATAAGTTAATATCAAAGCACCGAGCATGCATGCGCGTTGTTTGAAAGAAATACGTAAGTTACCTATTCGAAAAATCCGTAATTTATTCAAATTACTCTTCAATACTGATTCCATAATGACATTGGCATTGTTCAAGCTATCATAGTTACAAACAGTACCTACACACGCAACAACATGTCGATAATTTTGTTAAAATCATTTCTTTTATCCCTAGGTAGGCATTACTCAACCAACATTCGCCACCATCAACATGATCGCTGATTATTCTAATTATTTATACAGTGGGCACACATGCGTCTAATCATGATAAGTAATATATAGGACGGAGACTATACCCATATATGTATATATCCAGAACAGAGATTCCCAAAATGTGGGCGTATCTGTCGTACACGTGCCCTAAATTTATGAGAAAATTATAAAAATAAAATAATTTCTTACGCAATTCAGTCTCGAGCGAGCCAACGAGTGCCGCCTTACGCCGATTCATTTAAAAAGTATACAAATTACTTTATAAATGTATAAAGGGTTATTTGGAAAAAATTAATAACCTCGCAGAACTATATTTCCTGCCTTGATTATGAGTCGAAAATGTTCAAGCAGCAGTAGTTATGGAGTTATCAAAGTTTGCATTTTTTTAAATATTTCTGACTTATTTTTTACAAAACGTTGAACTGTCATTGCAGTAAATTAAATCGACTATGAAAATTCATTAGTTTCAATAGAAGTTAAATAAAATTATAATAACCCTGGAGAAATTGCAATTGGAATGTTTTCCAATTGGAATTCGAAGGTACGCCTTTTTTAATTGAAAATGAAAGTGTCTAAAAATAAAAATAAAATTTTGTTTTTGAGAAAGGGCCAGAGGGAGAGGTAGGGGGGATGTCCCGAAAAATAAAATAAAAATCAGGTCTTGAAGAGGGTTTTGGGAAAAGTTTTCATTTTCAGGATCGGACAGAAACTCGCAAAGTTATTAGCGCTGCGAAGTGGTTTTTCGGTAAAAATTAAAAAAGCTGAAATTCGACTCAATTCTGAGGAGGAGAGACGTCCCGCGACGAATCTATTTCCCAAAGAGTCGCGGGCCGCCCTCGCCCGGGGAGCTTGAAATTTTTGGAATCGAGCTCTCGAGTTTCTTTCGCGAAAAACGAAAACAACCACAATAATCACGCTTACTGAAAAAGTTGTCAAAATGCGTTGGCATCGACGTCGAGTCGACGTGCAAAATTTCAGTTGGATTGGATGACGGGAAGTGTGTTAATTTTCACTTCCGAGACATTTTCACGTTTAATTATTCTCACAAAAGAATTTAAAAATCTGGAATAACTATAGCGGTAAAAATAATGGTTTGATTATCACTGTGGTCCACCGATAGCACAAAATAAAATTTAACCTCAAAAAATGGGCAAGATTATGGAAGTTGGTTCTGTATTAGGTCTAGCTATGTTTCCTTTCACCTCTAGGTGTCGTATGGCATGCATTGAAAAGGTAAAAAGTTATAACTAAAATTGAAAAACTGTCTCTATCGTATAAGGAAAAGTCGCAAAACATATAAATCAATTAAGCAATTCTTAGAAATTAATTACCCGTGTACAGGAATAGTCAGGCAACATATTTATACTTCTTCTGGTGCTTTTATTTAAGACTCTGACTAGAATAGCTACTCCAGCGTCTCTTCAACAAAATAGTATTGGAAATTTATTAAGAGTTTTCATTTTTGTGAAAGAAAATGCGTTATTCTCGTTAATTCTCATTATTGAAATATTATAGTAGTCGAGACCAAAATTCGGCCGAATTCTGAAATCTTGATAGTTATTGTATAACATTGTATTTTTTTATATATAAAAAATAGAGATGCGAACACAGAATACGTGTCGCATCGATATTCTTAATGTTTTCAAAATAAGCTAAACGCGTGTGCTGTGAAAATAGAACTAACTTGCTGGTGTCCCACCACCAGCCGATCACCAGATCACTGAGCGAGCGTGATGACAATTACACCAACAGTCTACTCAGATGCCGTAATGCCATCAATGTTGACTTTTTAACAGGTTTGAAATTAATGAATTTAATCAGAAAGCTTAGTCATTCACAATTTCAATTTGTGAATAACCTAACGTTTGTTTACGTTTTAGAGCTTTCTGATTGATTGAATTCATTAATTTCAAACCTGTCAAACAAACTTAAAACGTCAAAATTGACGTCATTAAAATGTAATACAATAACTATCAAGATTGTTCTTATTATTAAAAGTTTTATACCTAAATAATACTGTTTCCATAATACTATACTTACCAATGGACGAATTTGTATTGGCATTATTAGTTGTAGTAGATCGGAAAATGCCGAAATTTTCACTCATTACACTAGCACACCTTGCCGTATTACAATATAAATATGGCGCACTTGGTCAGTGTATACAATTACTTCAAAAACAGATGACGCTCCTTAGCGTCCTTCGAGATCGTAAAATCTCAAATTTTTACACCGCGCTGATACCAACCACCCTAGCTGCAGCCAAATTCCAAAAATAATCTATGAAATATGTCGCGTTTGATCAGAATCTTCAAATACTTTTAAAACAAATGATGCTCCTTGATTTGAGAATGGAAAGTGTCGAATTTTTTCACTGCGCTAGTACCAGCACACCTTGTCATAGGCGCGTACCAAAAATTACCATGCGTACTATCAATCGTATCATCATGCGTATAAATATGGCGCATTTGGTCAGAATGATCATGTATGTTAAAAACAGATGATGCTCCTAGGCTGCATTCGAGAACGGAAAGTGTCGAATTTTTTCGCTGCGCTAGTACCAGCACACCTTGTCATAGGCGCGTACTAAAAATTACCATGCGTACTATCAACCGTATTATCATGCGTATAAATATGGCGCATTTGGTCAGAATGCTCATGTATGTTAAAAACAAATGATGCTCCTTGGCTGCATTCGAGAACGGAAAGTGTCGAATTTTTTCACTGCGCTAGTATCAGCACACCTTGTCATAGGCGCGTACCAAAAATTACCATGCGTACTATCAACCGTATCATCATGCGTATAAATATGGCGCATTTGGTCAGAATGTTCAAGTATGTTAAAAACAGACGATGCTCCTTGGCTGCCTTCGAGAACGGAAAGTGTCGAATTTTTTCACTGCGCTAGTAGGTACCAGCGCACCTTGTCATAGGCGCGTACCAAAAATTACCACGCGTATTATCAACCGTATCATCATTCATATAAATATGGCGCATTTGGTCAGAATGTTCAAGTATGTGAAAAACAAATGACCAAGGAGCGTCATTATAACATCTGTTAAAATTTCAAAATTTGGCCAATAAACCTTGCCTCTCGTACAAATCATACATTATCGATGTACAGGGTTCTTTGGAAAACATCAATACCTCGCAGGACCATATTCCTGCCTTGATTGTGAGTCGAAAATGTTCAAGCTATCATGACCTAATATCAATAGTTATGGAGATATGCGACATCAAAGTTAGCTTTTTTTCCTTAAGTTAGCTTCCTTTTTAAAACGTTGGAATGTCATTACAGTAACTTATATCAATTACGAAAAATTCATTCGTTTCAATACATGTTAAATAAAATGATAAAAACCCTGAAAATTTTCCAATTGGAAAACATTCCAATTAGAAAGTTTTTATTTTTTTATTTCACTTGTATTAAAGGGAATGAATTTTTCATATTCGATATAAGATACTGTAATGATATTCCAACGTTTTAAAAAAAAGTTAGGAATATTGAAAAAAAAAGCAAACTATTGATATTAGGTCATGATAGCTTGAACATTTTCGACTCATAATCAAGGCATGAACATAGTCCTGCAAGGTTATTAAAGTTTTCCAAATAACCCTGTATAATATTTTGCGTTTGATCATTCAAATAGATTTTTCATAATCGCCTTTGAAAAATATTATGAACATTTACGTGACAGGTTTTCCCTGATTGCATCGCTACATAAAAATAATATATTCCCTATATATTTTATATGGCTTTTATACCAAAACAAATAAAATCAATATGTTATAAGTAAATCGTTTACTTGATTCACAAAAAAAATGAACAGAAATTTAAAAAAAAATGTTCATCAGAATGACCAACCCCTAGGCTGTGAAAATATACATGGTTATGTATGGAGTCACTAGCCTGAGTCAAATATTCATTATTTTAATCTTTTCGCTATGCAAATCATATTTAAATAAAACATTTCCAAAATCGCATTAAAAGCAAATAGTTTTGATATAAATCGTTAAACCAAGTATGTGAAAATCTGATAAATCTTGTAAAGTCGATTCAAAATGTCATGGTAAAATAATATAATAATAAATATATTCATGATTTTTACCATCAATATCGTTTCTTTTCAGACCAATAATATCAATGCCTTTGTTATGTGGTGAGCATTTATATAGAAGTGAGAATTTTTAGACTTTTTGTGAGAAATAAAAAAAAACATACGACAAAATATACATTCATTACCAGAACTGGAGCCCAAAACATTATATGCCAGTGAATACGTTTTTATTTCTTTGATTACGCTACGGTAGCCTTATAGATAATCTATGTATACCAAGTATATAGTTTTCTAGGATATTCTGCCGTGTATATCTGACCTCTCTGGCCGACGTTTCGGATCCCATTGATTGGTGATGGATTGCAAGGTCCATACTGGAGGCTGATGATTTTTTAGGACAATATTTTTAGAACTAGAATATAGACTATGTTTTTAGAAGTAGGATTTTTTACGTCTATAAATGTCCCCAGCACAGTCCATTCTAATATATGAAAGAAATTGATTTTGAACATGTACCTACGAATATATAACTTTTAAAAATTTGTTAATAATATGTAAATGTTCTTGCAATAGAATTGGTGAACATTACATCGTCGCTGTATATATAATAAAAATCCGTTTAGTACATTCTGAGATGAACGAATCAATTTGTCAATTTTTCATACAAATAATGGAGATATACTAAAAAAACATTATCGTTCATCTGGAAAGTCTGCCTAGTAATTATTTAAAATATTTTTTATAAATCTAGTCTGTGCAATTATTTTTTAAAACAGTTTCTTTCGTTTATCTCAGAATGTACTAAAACGTCACATAGAATTAATTATATATACAGCGACGACAGTAGGTGATCAATTAAGCCAGCTCATACACGTCGATAGCCCTGGGTCACCCAATAAAGACTTCCATACATGTTTCCCTAATAAATAGCTTCGTATCTGTGAAACTTCTGTAATTAATCTAAATTATACAGAATCATTTTAAATCTTGACCATTTTTCTGTATTTTTTACTGAGAAGTAAATAATATTCTAATTTTTAAATTATCAACTAAATACTTTCTAAACTATAAGGTTCTAAATAAAGTTTTCATTAAAAAATAACAATATTGACAACAAGTAAAAAGTCCGCGACGACATGTATCCATATGTTAAGGTTAATACACAAATTAATAATATATGACTAAAAGTTACCAAAAATCTAAGCGTGCGAAGCCGCGCGGGTAATTTTCTATACAAATCTACACCGTTTGACCGATTTGACTCAAATTTTTTGACTTTGCAAAACAATGGTATCTTTGTGTCCTCCCCCTTCCACGAACTTGTTTTTACCTAAATCCTAAACCCGGGCAACGTCGGGTACGAACGGCTAGTATTCAAATAATAAAGAAAATTAAAATGTTTCAGACAATAAATCCAGTATGTCACATACGATAAAATGCAATGCAATATACTCGTATGTTTCCATTTAAGTACTGAAATGTAATGACATCATCATCATACACTTCTTATTTATTCTGTAAGACAAATGACATTTGTTTAATGCAGCTGAAAAAACGTACTTGTTATATTGTTCGATTAAAATATTCTTAACGATTGATCACGCTTACTGAAGGTATCTAGAAAATAATTGAAGAATAATTATTAAAATAAAACACGAACTTTTTGAAATGGTTTAAAGCCACAACATGCCATGAGGCTCAATTACTGTAGCGAAACACATTGTTAATCACCCCGCTTGATGGATTTTGATCTTACCTTCGATATCAGTGTCGTGCCCACATGACTACGAGGCGCTATGTTAGATTTAAAACGCATGTTGATGAGTTCATTTTATTGGTTCAGTAGGAAATTAAAATTGATGAAGCAAATCCATGAGTAACAACGCAATACTGAAAATTTTCATTACTCTCCAATAGGGAATGCAATCCCGATCCCACGAGATCTCGAGTCATTTTACGAGATAAATCCCGAACCGAAAAATCGGACGAGATTATCGGGATTAAAAGAAGCTTTAAAAGTATATAAATTTAATCCTCCTTGCATACTCTCCGATATGATTGGAAACATTCATAAAAAAAAAGTAACCCATAAAAACCAAGTATTTATTATGCTCCCTTTCTTTGTAAAATATAACAACAATTAAAGACGAATTAAAACATATAACATAACACTAAACTTACAGTAATTTAATATATTTCTAAAATGTCAGCTGTTTTGAGCTTTGATAAGACACTTCATGCTTTGAAGATTAAATTCTAAAAACATTTGTCAGTCAATTTAGATTTTCGACATTCGTAGTGAAGTACCTATTGTGTATACCGACGGAGTAATTCAAATTTAGAAACTATTCCGCGACGTTATCGGGCCGCCGTAATCAAACATTTCTAATGATTCCAATTTGAAAAAAACCAATAAAATTTCTAAAAATCCGAAATTATACTATAATTATTAATTTTTTTAATAGATCTTCTTGATCGTCGCCACGAGTCTACTTGCCAAGTTTCGGCCCGATTGGATCACGAGAAAAGGGTCAAAAATCGATCCAAAGTTTTTGTTGACGGCAAGCAAGCAGACGCCACGAGTTAATATAAAGGGAGTAAAAAAATATGTGAATCCGTACGAATGTAGGAGAAATAGAGGCCTATATTTAGAATTCGCCTACAATATTGTTTACTTTCAGTGGTCCCCACCAGTGTTGAGTCCGGAAGGACATTTTCAGCCGCTGGGTGATTAATTTTAAAATGGTAGATTTACCATTTGAAATAAGATGCCGCCTAGATAAAACAATCGACATGCTTAGCTTCCTACGAAGCCATTTTCAAAATTAGCCATAGATTATGTGGACGATTAAATTTTTTTATGTTTTGTATGTTTAATTGCGTATGTCTGTAGAGCTTTTAGTAATTACTTAAAACTTATATTAATGTCACATTCAAATAATAAAAATATCTTTGAATAATATTTGCTTTATTTTATCGATGCCAGTAGAATTTATTACAGTTTAATGGACTATTTTTTTTTCTCATGAATTAATTTGTTTTTAACTTTTTATTTATTTTCTACTTCTATTTTATTTTTATTTTACATTTGAAGGTTTTAATAATTAATGTTTCCTTTTTACAAATCATTGTTTATACTATTTAATTATTTAAAGTGTTTATATGATTATTCATTTCTCATTTAAATTTGTCTTCTTTTTTATCACTTCTTTGGTTTATTATTATAAAACGTGTGTTATGTTCTGTTCATTTCTCTTTTAAATATGTTTTATTTTTATTAATTTTTGTTTATTATTATAAAACGTGTTTTATGTTAGGTATTGTAACGAAATGGCAAAAAATATTACGTATAGAACCCCTCGTAATATGTCAAAGACGACAATAACATCGAAACCTCAAGGACCTTCCACTACATTGTGGAACGCTCTACCATACTCTGGAATCAGCTACAACATTCTAAAAACCCTAGAAGCGACGAGAATCTTCACCTAAACACTAAATTCAAATTCAAATTCAAATTCAAATTCAAATGTTTATTCAATGTTCAATGTTACAAATGTTTACAGTGTTTACAAAATTTAATGAAGCTTTTTTCATTGTTGTTAAGTGTCTTGGCAGCAAGTAAACACTAAATTGATTTGACGCCCTGCCTGCTACACTAGTAATTTACTGTATTATAGCAGACAGTGCTCTTCCAGTAGTATAATGTTCAAGAATATTTATTATTTATATAACATTTGTGAATAAATCTTATTGCCAATTAAAATTAAGTAATAGTAATAATTAAATGTTTACAATTTAATAATGGTGTTAATTAATTATATTATAGACAAAGGAAAAAAAATGATCTGAATAGGATATTAATAAAATAAAACAATTAAAAGTATTTAAAAAGATGACAGTAACAGTAAGACAGTAAGTGACAGTAAATGTTCTTGTAGGAATAGTATATTTTAAATTTATATTAAATTTATATGATGGCTTTTAATAGGTTTTGGGCATGCTTCCTTCCCTTTTCATGCAGCCAGAGTTTAATAATCTAGGAGGTTCGATAATCCAGTTTTTGGGTATAAATACGGAACTACACCGCAGCGCAGGAGAGTTGTCGTGTTTGAGAGTTTGTTTGGTGCGAAGTAGGAGGCGAGCCGCGAGCCCAGGCCAGCCGTGAGATAATCGAAGCGATAAATAAAGCGAAATAATCGAGCGAAGTACCTAACTGGCGAAATAAACCAGAGCGACTTCGAGCAACGTGCGATAAATACGTATTACCCAGCGATAATAATGATTTCATGTATGAACGATAATATATATTGAGAAATAGTGTAGATTAAAGAAAAGCGTTATGTTTAATTCGAGTTGTACATTGAATAATTAATTAATCCCTAATTAATTAACCCGTGACAGTACGTATCTTCTGCTCTATATCTCTTCCTCTCTCACTGGCCGACTACACAAAACATTCTGTATGGTCGTGAAAATATGAGAACATTTTAAAAGTTGTTCACTTATCATCTCGGATACAAGTACAATTCGTATTTATTTTGCACCGTGCCAGGAATGCTTGACCGCACTTCGGCCGGCCACAAGGTCTAGTCTGCGATTGGGTGTTGTGGATTAGCGTTTGTAAAGATATCATCAGTTGTGAAGTTCTCCCGGGACAGACAGGTTACCGCCGACCAAGTACCGTACAAATGCAGCATTGTGTGCGCCGCGCGCTGCAGTAACTTCCCTCATCACTGGATAATTTCTCATACAGACATGAAGGTATGTATTTTTTACTCCCTTTATATCAACTCGCGGCGTCTGCTTGCTTGCTTGCCGGCTTGCCGTTGAAAAAACTTTGGATCGATTTTTAACCCTTTTCCCGTGATCCAATCGAGCTGAAACTTTGCAAGCAGACTCACGGCGACGATCAAGAATATCTATCAAATTTTCGTTAATTTTTTAAAATTATTTTAGTATAATTTTGGATATTTCAAATTTTTAATGTTTTTTTCGTACAAGTTGTATGGATATTTCAACGCATATGGTAGACGCGAAACCAGAAAATGAGAAAGGGAGTAATGTAAAAACTTGGTTTTATGGGTTACTTTTTCAACCCATTAACTAACACCCAAAAGAAAACTACACATAGAATATTTTATTATTTTTATTTATTACGACATACCTACTGAGCTGACAAAAATTGGAAAATAAAATTTTTAAAAATACATATATTCAGAATATTTTGAGTCTGTCCAAATTTTTTGGAACACAGTTCTGGATGTTGTCCCAGGGACATCATTAATCAACATATATTATAGAATATAGCTTTGATAATTCCAATCAAAAATAGACATCTCATTAGTGACATCTGTGTTTAATTAAGGGTAATGAAAAAGCTTTGGATGCCGATCGCGCTAATGATAATTACAACATACATAGGAAACGGGTTGTAAAACTTCAATATACATACAACTTCCAAAAATTTTATAGATGTGGTATTCTATCATGGGTGGAATGGTGAACGTTACATTGTGTAAAGTGATCACTTAAGCAAGCTCTATTAATACCCAAGAACTTCTATACCTACTTTCCCACAAAAAATATAATTTCATCTCTATGAGACATGTATAATATATCTTAAAATACGTATAACTTAAAATAAAGATGCCCATTGTAAACACTAATGTAGGTACAGAGGAATAAAATATAACCGGTAAAATACACACGGTAATTGAACAATATTGTCATACTAATTGTATCTATCTCATGTTGCAGTAGAGTCTAAATATTTTATTATTTAAAATATCTTAACTGAATAGTATTTTTTCAAATCCGTATTACGACGATAAACCAATGACATTTATTTACGCACAATTGTCGCATTTTATTTTTTTATAGTTCACTACTACCATGTACTTTTGATACAAGTAATTACTTTCATATTAATGATAGAAATAAAACACCAAATCATGCTTTGCACAGGTGTACACAAGCGTGAAGGTAATGTTCAAACACAGATGCAAACACGGAATGCGTGTCGCATCAATATCATTACTACTTTCAAATTAAGCTAAATACTTGTGCAATGAAAATAGGAGTAACTATTGGCCACTAGATCAGTAGGTGAGAATCATAACCACTAAACCCACAACTAGCTGCTCTAATTCCCTTCTTATTTTCTTGAAATTGATAGATACTCCTGCCTAAATTGTTATCAAGTGATTATAACATACAGGGTGTCTCGTAGCTAGTAGCGAATTCTTCTACATTCAATTTTGAATAGAGAATATTCTTTACACTTTGGGTGAAATTTTAAGATTTGCATTTTTTTTTTAAATATTTATCTATTTTTCTTTATAAAAATATCTAACTAATTTTCTGTAAAATATTGGAGTATCACTGCAGTAACTTATATGGAATATTAAAAATATACGAACGAATATACAGTGGTATCGAAACCGGTAAACGTAAAGTTAATCCAAGTGGTTTATACTAAGATTTTAAATTAAATTAAAATTAAATAAAATTAATAATCATATCCAACCACAGAATCAACGCTATAAACATAAAAAAGTTTGTTTTTATTTTCATGTTGTTCTTGATATATGTGAGTTCTTAAAACAAAAACATTACCTCCGAAACAATAAAAAGAATGCAACATTGTAATCGCTTTTCTCCATAACTATTGATATTAGAACATTGATTCTAAAACATTTCAGACTCAATTTTTAGGCAGGAACTTATCTACCTTTAAATTATATGAACGTTTCATTACACATTGAGAAAATCTATACAAATTCGCTGAAGGAGCTAAATGCCATACCAAAAATTGCATTTCGAAAGTGTTTGCTTCGAAGATTGGTAGTAGATTGAAAGTGGTACAAGTGTATTATATCCGATTAGTTTACTTCGAATAGTATAAAATATATAAACAGATAAATGATGAACAAATAAATAAACTGGGTAAAACACTGTAATATGCCTTACATTTGGTTACGATGAGTTTAAACAAAATCTATTATAAATTATGGGAAAAAAAATGTAGTGATACAATCTGACAACAATATTCTTCTAATTAAAAAATATATTTGGACAAAATTCATCACATAAATAAAGCAATCATCTAAAACAAGTATATGAAAGGGCATATTACCCGTGACCTGAGGTTAATACGACCTTTCGAAATCAATATATATATATAAAGAAACCCGTGTTTTCCTATCTGCCAAGTTTTCTCCACAACCAGCCACAACCACCCACCGGTGGTTATGGTGGTGGATAGCCCTTGGTGTAACATCGAAAATATGCGAGTTTGGTGGGGGTGACTGTGCGTGGGTGACGAAAATGTGCTCTCTAGCACATTTTTTTGTTATGTCAAGGCCGCAAATGCCTCAGATTGCTTCAAAATAGGCGCGCCGACTGTGTCGGTGAGTCTAGAAGGTTCCGGAAAAACCTGCTCTAAACAGTTCTGGAAAGAGAAGGTTCTAGAAAATTTCCGAAAGTTCTATAAGGTTCTAAACTGAGTGGCGGAATGTGTCGGTGTATCTAGAAGGTTCCTGTACATTCAATAAATTTCTTGAAAGTTCTGAAAGGAGAATGTTCTAGAAGGTTTGCGAAAGTTCTATGACGATCCAAACAGTGAACTAAAAAACTACGCGTGCGAAACCGCACGGGCACAGCTAGTTATTTAATAAATTATTACGAAACGAACGTATGCGAGCAAACGTCACAATAATCACAGATTATGTCATTGTAACACTTATTTTTTTTGTAAGGTATTGAAATAATTATATTTTCACCCATTTAAATACATGCAATATTACTACTAAGAGCAGTGAAATAAATATATATCAATAAACGTTAGAAAAACTTACCAAGGGAATTTTTTCATCATTATACGCAATTTGCGTGTGAACTCGTTCAAACATTAATGGCGCACTAACGTGAAGCTAACTTCATTGTAAAAACATATTATTGTTATATTTGGACGGGAAGCACATTATTTCGTTTTACCACGTTGATAAATAGAAATCCAGAACCTTAAAGAAATGTTTGGTGTTAGGTAATCATCAATGGACGAAAATATTGAAGAAACCACGACCCACTAAGGGTTGTAGAAACACTTATTAGGATGATGAAATAATAATAAATAGTCTTCCTGAAATACTTATATATTTTACCAATTATTTTTGTCGTTAACAGTGTCCTTGAATTAATACAATTTGTCAACCTGCATGGAAAATAATTTCATAAAAATCACCAGGCTTCAAAATTACATAATTGTGGTGTTTTCGGATAATTCTGTCCACGATTGTGAACCTGCTTATAATTTAATTTCAAAAAAATTTCCCGTGTTAGCGATGACTCACAACTTTTAATCCTACAATATAAATTAAATAATATTTAAGAAGTTGACCTAGACCAGAAATTAAATAACATGAACCTAAAACTGTAATTATACAATGTTGAAGATTAAAAACTACCTACAACAGGAATAAAATAATCATTTCGTGCTTCAGTGCGATTTGAGTTTTGTTTAGTGCGATTTTTGCTCGTTAGTTGTTAAAAAAAAATTAGAAAAACGTTGACAAGTAATCTACGAAAGTAAGGGAGATTATTTTAATGTGGAAAAATAAATTATTGCAATTTTGCATAATTGAATGTAAGCGTTTAGATTCATTAATAATATTAACGTTTTTTTTAAACTCGCCATTATTCAATAATTTGTCTACTTTTTGTGATATTTAAATCCAGAAATGCGCATTTGAAATCTGCACTCTGCATTTACTTACGACACGTGGTTGTTAAAAGTAAGGAACATATTCAAGATATTAAAATGCCACACTTTTCAGAATTTCTTTATTCTTAAAACTTTATTCTTGACAGTTATTGAATAACATTGTAACGTCATCTATTTTGACGTTTTAAGCTTGACAGGTTTGAAATTAATGAAATCAATGAATCAGTAAACTCTAAAACGTAAACAAACGTTAAGTTATTCACAATGTATGAATTACGTAACGTTTGTTTATGTTTTAGAGCTTTCTGATTGATTGAATTCATTAATTTATAACCTGTCAAACTTTAACGTCAACATTGACGGCATTACAATGTTATACAATAACTGTCAAGATATCTCGGAATGCGGCCAATCGTCCATAACCTATTGTTATTGCACACGATGTACCTATATCCATCAGTTTGTTGCTTTTCCTTTTTACTAAGTTCCTTTTTACTAAGTGACTAAGTTGGTATATCTGCAGTAGGTAGTTTAAAATTAATATCTATCGAGATCTAACAATCATAAGAAAATAATCGAAATATCCATAATATTCATAATAATTTATATTATATTATAGTCAAGGATCAACATTTTTGGAACGAAGTGCCTTAACGCGGCTTGCGGTAGGAGTTGACTGGTAGAAATCGTCACGTAAGGAAAAAGCGTTATGCCCCCTTCATGCGACCCTCTCTCTCTCTCTCTCTCTCTCTCTCTCTCTCTCTCTCTCTCTCTCTCTCTCTCTCTCTCTCTCTATTATTTTGGAGTATTTGCGAGTACCGAGATTCGATTAGACGATAAGTTATTTGTTTTTATTTTAAATCATACGTGAGTTACATTGTCTCATTATTGCAATTTCGAAACTGCAACAAGTATGTGTAATGCAAACTTAGAAAGTAAGTTAGTGAAATTGTATATTTTGATACAAATATTTCCTGTTTATATACGTTTAATGATATTCGAATGTTTACTATTTTACGTACATTATAGAGAGACAATAGTGAAATCATATGCTCAGCGTCAAAAAGAAAAATCGAAAAAAACAACTTAAAAGTGTGAAAAAAATACGAAAATATACAAATATAAACAATCTAAAACTCCATATAGAATTACATTCGGAATTAAAGAAGAGGCCTAAGGAACTTCGTTCCTGACGGGTGTCCCTCGACCGCACACGTATATCTGTCCAGTAGAGCCTCCTTGGAGATACAATGTGCACGTGCAGATACACGTCCCACTGACGTCATAATACACTTCATGATGATAGTTTAATGGGGCTCATCGATGCAATTCCGTGAGTTTAACATGCGCATAAGAGGATACTCGTGTGTGTAATAAAGTGATATTATTTTGAAGCTATATATCTGTCAGATAAACCTTTGATGCTTATTCTATATGGGGTTTCTGAATATTGATACGATTATATAATATGTGGGGTATAAAAGGAAAGGCTGCAATGTAAAAAAAAAATTAAAAAAATGTTTTGAATGTAGTCACCGAGGATTACAAATTCAAAATATGCTGAATTCTAAATTTTATATATCTATCCCATATATAAAATCATGTTTCCTATAAATTTATACGGTATGTTTCCTAAAAAATCTCCTATAGAATTAATTACATTATAAATTAGTAAACAGTATATTATAAATGGGTGCATTCCATTTTTTTGGATAATGCAGACATTAAAATTCATGACAATATAATATCATGACGTTTTATTAAAAAAGTATGTTGCAAAATATTTTTGAGTAAGAAAGTAATATTGTTAAGCAAATTAATACCCGCGTTGAAAGTTCTTTTAATTTTATACTTTAAAAATTATTCATTTTAGTACCTTTACGTGTAACGGTATTGAGAAGTTTAATAGTAGTATGTTATAATAATAGCCTTTTTTCAGACATTCATAACATTTAAAATTTGCTTTTGACAAGTTAGACTGTCACACCATGGCAGTTCCGTCTGTATGCCTTTTGGCAAAGGCCTCCCCAATTGCCTCCAATCTTCCCTATTTTTACTCCCCTTCTTTTAACTCGTAGCGTCTGCGCTTTGTTGTCTGCCGGAAAAAAAAGATTTTTAACCCTTTCCCGTGATCCAATCGAGCTGAAACTTTGCAGGCAAACTCGTGACGACGATAAAAATGATCTAACTAATTTAAATTTTCGTTTTAAAAAATTTAATAATTTTCGATTTTTCGAAATTTTAATGGTTTTTTTTCAAATTGGAATCAATACAAATGAGTAATGACCCCGACGCGTGCAGTAGGCACGAAACATGATTCAATGAGAAAGGGAGTATATTAAAAATTTGGTTTTTATGGTACCAATACATTATTGTTTTTGATCATTCTTCCTCTGATTGTATGTAATAGTAAGTATGCACATGACTGAAAATAACGATTGTTAACCACGGTGTGGTTCACAAATTCAACGACGGTGCTCTTTTAGTCTAATATGGGTATTTCTGAAAGAGTAACCGATGTATTTATTTACTATTACAATCACTATTGCTTATTTCTGTTTCAGTTATTCTTCGCACTATGTTGCCTTCTCGTCGTAACACTGACACCTCTCACAGTCATCGCACAAGAATCAAAAGAGCGCGCAAGACGTCCGCTGCTATGGAAAAAGAACGTAGACGAAGATAGTCCGACTACCAAGCCTCCTTTAGGGCCAGACAACTCGTCCGGAGAAGATCCAGAAAAAACTACTGTAAAATTCAGCACAAAAGATCGCCAACCAGACCCCACGCCGCCGACGGGAGACTTCATCTTGGTGGACCACGAGGACAGCTTCCCGACGACGAATCTGGACCCTGGACCTCGGAGCCTGGAGTCGGTGCAGGAGATAGTGAGCCAGTACAACTCGGAAGTAGCCGACAAGTGCAACGCTGCCAAGAATGCTCAGTTGAACCACATGGAAGATGTATTTAGTAGAATAAAAATTAACACGAAGGTAAGTTTAAAAGTTATTTTGTTCCGGCTACAGCCCGTCAAAAATGACGGTACTTTTACATGTCGGTTCCTAAGGAATAATTATTTATTTATATCTATAAAACTCAATGTCTGTCTGTCTGTCTGTTCTCTATACAAATCTACACCGTTTTTCCGATTCGATTCAAATTTTGCATACTTATGCTTTAGGACTCGGTGGGTAACATAGGTGAATATTTTACCCCTTCCCCACCCCCTGATATATTTTCGATGCAGATGTAAACAGTTCGAATCGAACCTTTGTTTACCCTCACAAATTTGTTTTCACATTTATACCTAACCCGTGCAATGCCGGGTACGAACAGCTAATATATTTATAAAGAAAAGAAATAAATAAAATAATTTATAAAAAAAATTACTAAAAAGATATTTTTTATTATAAATAAGTTACGGGGACAGACAGAGAGACGGACGGACGGACAGACGGAGATGAAATTATTATAATTCCGTTCCGATTATAATAAGTTCTGAAAATATACACACACAAATTGGAAATCGTTACTAAAATGGACTTAACCTTTCCCACACGGTGTTAAAATTGAAATGCGCTTTCCGGTGTTGTTGACTCAGTGTAAATGGAAACTTTTTCAATTTTTAACATTATAAAATTGATTCTTAAAGTAGTAGTTGATATGTAAATAAGTGAGTACATGGACGGTCCCTATGTATAGTGTCGAGTTTGCAACAATTTAATTTTCGTTTTAAATTATCTAATACCTATCTACAGCTTATATTTTCGAACAATATTAAAAATAAACGTTGAATTATAGTTTCAAAAAAAGAAAATATAAATATAATTAACATTTTTTTAAACATAATAGGAAAATATAAAGAATGAATGAAAATATAGAAATAAATATAGAAAATGAGTCGTTGATTATCAAAATATGCCCAGCCATCATTTTTGTTTTTTTTTAGATCTGATTGTCAATATATTCTCTAAGATCATTCCTACAATTAAAAATATTAATTAACAATCGTATTATCAATTATCAATCTAAAGTTATTGCTTGTTGAAAATCAGTTAATCCAAGTAATACACAAGAGGTGAATTTTTTTCTTTGATTTGCCAAAAAATTGTTCATGGTAGGTTTAGATTTTCAACTACACAGATGATTTCGACGAATTTGACTATTAGTTAAATAATTACTAAAAATCAGCACCTCTAAAAAGATAACCTTACTTAGATTCCACAGAAAGTTAAGTGTTTTTTATAATTCTATATATAATATCTTGTTCAAACATTGTAACAAAATGTTAACATTTACTTCCGATAGTCTTCTCGATTTTGTTAATATATTTCCAGCAATTGAAAAAACTATCTGTTTCAACTGATGACGGTTTTATGGTCAACAGTGAAGCGAACAATTTTTGTAAATTGATTGTTCGCTCCCTGTAGATTCGTAAGCTTTTATTTCTTTATTTAAACTAAAAATACTTCCTCGTAAATTTTTGTTTTTCCAAACCCCAGTCCCGGGACTCGACATAAGCATTCCCGGGACTTGATAAATCTAAAAACCCCTCTATTCCCGGGAATCCATTCCCTGACCCGGGTTAGAAACCCTACCGCCCACCCTTTCCCGAAAGTGTTAAAAGAGTAGTAATTTTCTTACCAGTTCCACTCAGCAGATTATCCCGAGTATTTAAATTGATCAAAAGAAAAAATTGGTAATCCTTCAAATCAGTTAAATGTAAATTAAAAGAATTAACAATATTTTTGCGACTACATTTTCTGCCTTTCTATCTCCGTAAATTTTTAATTAATTCTTAAGCATATGTGATGACTAAAATAAGTATTACATAATGGAAGAGAAAATCAAGAATTATGTGTGTTACACCAATTCAATCATTAGATATGAATTAAGTGGAAATAAAATAAAACAAAACAAATTAATAACATAACGATATAGAAAAAAAGAAGCATTTATGCCTATAAATAATAAATCATCATCATTCTTGGCACTACAACCCTTGGTGGGTCTTGGCCTCCTCAATAATTTTCCTCCACTCATCTCGGTCTAGTGCCAGCTCTCTCCAGTTTCGAAGCTAAATAATAAATATATAGGCATTATTACTTTATAGATAGTTGATGTTGCAACGTTATAAAAAAATCGAAATTTCTTATGTCCCGACTAATCCACAACCCAGTTATTGCAAATCCGGATAGTTGAGAATCTTATGTTTATATTAAATATATAATGTCCTATTCCCAGATCAGAGCAACTGCAGAGTACAATCAAATCAAATCCAATTACTGGCGAAGGCTGAAAGACTTGGAAACTTACCCCATAAAAGATAAAAACCCTATTTTGGGACGGGAAGTGGATCTCATTGTAGACCAAGTAGGGATAGCAACATTGCCGAATGTGGATGCCCAAGAAGTAAGTGTTGAAATATTTTTTTAAATAATTTACTAGTTTTGATGATCTCATTAATCTGATGAATTAATGTAAAATTAATGAGATCTTGCTAGAGTTGTAAAAATAAAACTCGCTCCATGTCCAATCACTACTTATTGACTGGGCACTTGTCCTATTGCCTTCTTCTTGGAATGTGACACGATGAGATAAATTTCAGTAGCGTGAACACATGTGTTGAGATTTTAATCTGGAGTTGAAATTACCTGACAGACATTTATTCCTTTTAATTGCTGCAGTGGAGATACAAATTCTACCAACGTAAGAACGGAACTTCAACGGTTAATGGACTGACGTGTGAAGTATAACAAAAGTGTGGAGCGAGATGTGATACGGAAAATCTTAGAGTCTCTGTGTATACATGGTGGACAACGTAAGCCAAGAATTGTCCCCAAATAACTCCTATCTTGTGGCGAAAATTTCATTAATTTCATTTTAAGATACGTAAATTACAGGTTAAGAATTCCGATCGAACACATCAATTATAATCAACTTCATATTCAGACAGATCTAATTAAACTTAGCGACAGACGCATTATTGCTGATCTCATATATCTATACAAAATAATTTATTCTTATGACTTGGATTCTCCAGAACTCTTATCGTCCATATCTTTTCACATACCAACCAGAAATACCGTTCAAAAACATTCTTTCACTGCAACAAAAGCAACACATCTCACCAAAAATACTCTACGATCAACAGACTTTCCATCCTAGGAAACGAGTACGCACAAATTGCAGATATTCTCAACATTAACTTACGTCGTTACCGAAATCTCCTTAACGAACATTTTACCGTTAATTTATTTGATTAAACTTTGTTAATACATATATGAATACATGTCTGTGTTCATACTGATATACATTTTAAACTGTTTTTACTTAAGACATTTAAGAATAAATTAAATACTATGTTTTAAACCACTTTATCGCTATATATTTGTCAACTAGTTTCAGTTGGACTCAACCTTCTTCAGGAAAATTATAATATAGACTGAAAAACATAGTATTTAATTTATTCTTAATTGTCTTATAATGTCAAGCCACAAAGTGTTTTCTTGCTTTGAAAAAAAAATTTTTTTTACTTAATTTGTGATTTATGTACTTAGCAAAAACTAAAAAAAAAAGTTTTTATGAGAGGGGATTAGATCAGTGCAAAAGAATCTCTCCCTTGCGTCTATTTAAGGTACATTTTACATACGCATTATTCTAGCATAATCAAATCCCCTAGCAAACAAAAAAATCAACAATAATTATTACAAAAGATATTTATTGTTTTATAAATTTCGTATGAATGTACGTATGTATATGTATACATTTGTAAACGATCATGCATGCAGATATATATTTACATATATATAATATACACTGTTATCTATATTGTATAAGATTTTTATTTTATTGTAATACGTGTGAGCCGTAGAAATAAAATAAACAAATAAAAAATCGTGTTAAAAAGTTAAAATTAAAATTATTTCCATGTACAATGATTGTGATTGTGACGGTGTTAGAGACAGAATCATCTGACACCAACCTTCCCCTCTGCAGCTTTCTGTCTATATCTGCCCAACTTGTCGGCGATCTTCCACTATCACCAGCCTGTCTATGCGTGCGTGTGCTTTATGATAATATTGTCACGAGATGGTAGAATCAGACAGAATTCCGCAATATCGAAAGCTCTCGAACGATCCACACAATACTGGAATCAACTGGACTGTTCCCGTACATATTAGAAATGTCGAGGGATCACTAAATGTGTAGAACGAGGCACCACGAAATCAATATGTTTTGTAAAAAAAATTGAGTTATTGTTGTGACGTTTGACAAGTGAGGCCAGCGCGTATGTGACCAAGTGACGGATATTTGGCGCGAGTACTTACGTGCGAAATGAAGCAGATCTACCTAGCGATAGAAACAGCAAAATAAAAAGTGCAGCGAAGATTCTAGTTACCTGAATTAGTGTTCTACAGACGGGTAATTAGTGTTAATTAGTTCGAATTACGAAAGAGTGTTTCGGTTGAAGTTCGTGTCGAGTGACTAATTAATTTTAAGGGTTCCATTAGCCTTCCTCAGCCACGATCCCATGACAATATGTAGGTAATATACATTGTAGAAAAAATAGTTTTATGACAGGACGAAAACGAATAGTCAAATGAAAATGTTTTGGGGTAATCCTCTGGCTCAACACATACGCAACCACAATGAAAGAAGGAAAAGTAGAAGAAAGTAGCAGAAGAGGGTGGCTAAGGAAATTTTATTTTAATGTCTGGAGTGGAGCACATTTAGAAGCTACCGAGAAGAACAAAAAACCTGGCATAGAATACGAGTGAATGGGAGGTAGCTATAGCGACATGAATGATAAATGCCCCATAAGAAGAATTTCAACAACAATCAAATTGATAATGGAAATTTATTTTACAAAAAAACAAAAAAAATTAAATAAACCGAAAAGAAAACCAGCAAAACTCGTTTCTTATAATATATAAAAAATATTCTTCAAATTTAAAAAATATTGCATTCAAAAATCCCACCGCAAGCTTGTTAACTCTA
>JADDOH010001860.1:0-22055 GCA_016648135.1 Agrypnia vestita
ACCACTTCTTCTGACTTTTACTCAACACCTCTGACCTCTGCTCTACCTACTGTTTTTGGATTTTGGAACTTCAACTGGACTACCTGCAACCGGATAATTCACTTTTGTGAATATTTAGAGCAACCACTGTCAGCGGGTTTACGATTACCGCTGTACAGTCTTGGTCTGTTCTACGAGTCAAGTACGGGAGACCTGCGCATCATATCTTCGCGTATTCTGTACGGAACACATAGTATAATCGATAGAAATCAATAGAAAGCCTTTGCTCTTTGGGCGACTTTTAGTTTTTATTTGCTGAATTTTATAACACATTAATAATTATAATGCGAATTCAATTATTGAACACCCCTCCCCTTCGCCTACGGTACTGCTTTTTGTACTTATCAGCATATTTTTGAAATTAATTAATTCCCTTAATTATTAAATGCATTAATAAAAAAAACTCACATATAAAAACCAAGTTTTTTATACTCCCTTTCTCATTTACTAGTGGAAACAGGTTTGGCGCTTTACCTACGCATTGGGCTCGAGTCGGGCGACGCTACGAAGGCGAGTAATAAAAAATTTCGAAAAATCCAAAATTATACTATAATTATTAATTTTTTTAAACGAAAATTTCTTAGATCATTTTTATCGTCGCCACGAGTCTGTCTGCAAAGTGTCATCTCGATTGGATCACGGGGAAAGGGTTAAAATCGATCCAAAGTTTTTTCGGCAGACAAGCCGACAAGCAGACGCTACGAGTTAAAAGAAGGA
Organism: Agrypnia vestita; assembly: GCA_016648135.1. Classification (NCBI taxonomy): domain Eukaryota; kingdom Metazoa; phylum Arthropoda; class Insecta; order Trichoptera; family Phryganeidae; genus Agrypnia; species Agrypnia vestita. Next base: position 757 of record JADDOH010001860.1, read on the forward strand.
GAATAAAAATAATATTCTGCTTTGAAATGAAAAATAGTTATTATGAGCAACAGTTGTACACGTTTTACATGAATTGTATGATTTTACACGAATAGTGATTAATCTGTTCACCCTTTCTAAAAGTGATTTTCTAGCAATCTTATAGTTACATATCCATTATTAAAATACAACAGGTTCTTAAAGGTTTTCAAGTATTGGTTCGTAAACCGTGCGTAAGACTATTTTCGACTTCTCGATCCAAAGTTTTTTCGACAGACAAGCAAACAAGCAGTTAAAAGTTAGTTAAAAGAAAGGGAGTAAAAAGAGCAATCATTTTTAACATTTACGACTCATTTTTCAAAGATGTGCGATATTAGTTGCACGTTTTTATAATAATTAGCGGACGAAACTTCTATAATATTTCTAATAAAATCCCGCCATGATGCTATCCTACCCTATAATGTAATAAATTTCTCTCTCATTTATGTTCCACACGTTATGGCGACGTTTTTTCTTCAAATTAGTCCGCTTTCTTGATTAAAAATATCTTTTGCCAGCGCTCTGACTGTTACCGGCGCATAAATAGTGCTTGGTTTAGATGGCAGATCACATCAACATTATGCGGCTTTTTTCTATCCAGAACAAAGATACATTTTTACAGATGGTATCGTGTCAGTCAATCATCAAAGCGCGAACTACTTTTTCTGGACCTATTCTTTTCGTTTTCAAGCTGGGAAGCGAGCAATGTTATTATTTGGATGCTAAGTACTGAAAGAACTCCCTTCTATGATAATAGCATTGATAGTACTTTTCAAATCGGATTTTCTAGGAGTATATTTAATATAAGATTTTTTTATTGTTTTGTTATTACTTTAAAATTTTTTCTCCTATTTATTTTTAAACCAGTGCGTAGCATTTTAAATGATACGCGAGGGGCAATATTCAATTTACACAATAGTAATTGATTTTTGGTTCACCTACTTCACTTCTACATACAACTGAATCTCTTTAAGAGTGCACTTCTAATTATTGTACATTGCCAAATACTTTCTGCAGTCACCAGACGGTATCAAAATTACATTGTGTAAGAATACATGGGACGAAGGGCTAACAAGCTAAACGTTGGACAGACGCAATCATGTGTCATGATGTCAGTCCAGATGTACCCCAGGATAATTAAAAAGCCGACACGCCGTTCTAAAACCCGCTGGACCGACAAAATGATATAGACTATCATACCACTATGGTAACACTATCCTAATTATTTATATCATGGAGATTTATGTATAAGTATGTATATACAAAGTTATTTGGAAAACATTAATAACCTTGCAGGACTATGTACCTGCCTTGATTGTGAGTCGAAAATGTTCAAGCAACCATTACCTAATATCAATAGTTATGGAGATATGCGACATAGAAGTTTGCATTTTTTTCCAATATTTCTGACTTATTTTTGTAAGACGTTGGACCCATTCATCATTACAGTAACTTATCGAAAAATTCATTCCCTTTGGATTCCTTCGAATTCCAATTGATAAACATTCCAATTGGAATTTCTGCAGGATTTTTATTATTTTATTTAACTTGTATTGAAACGAATGAAACGTGCGCATTCAAATCTATATTGATTTCTTCAAAAACGCAGTATGCAGTGAGTAGTTTTGCCATTACCGGTTTCAAAAAATAACCAAATCGTATGAAATGCAGCATGTAATGGGCGAAAGCCAATCGCAATCCAAAAAGTGGACACTGTTCGGCCGCCATCACAGCCGACAGCTAATTGCAGACACCAATGGCCGCACAACGGCCTGTATAGATGTACAGAGCCTAGCAGCAAGCTTAACTGCTTGTATTAGTGAATGCGCGAATAATACCTGCGAGTAAAATATTCTGGTTGCGACTTAAGTTTGTGTGTAGTGACTTTGTTTACAAATAAAAGAAATTAAACGTGCCTCATTTGGATCCCAACGCCGCGGAAACGTGACAATATTGCAAACACATTAAGTTGTATATGTAGGTACCTAACTGTTTATCCTAAATATTAATTATTTTCCTCATTTAAAACTCATTGCTACTGAGGCAATCTTAAGGTAGATGAGACCATTTCGTGATGCTAAAATATTATTCAATAGCCGATATTCAGTTTTCTAATTTAATCACCAAACTAACGAAACAAATATTTACAAGTTGGCGCGAAATTCTGTCGGAATCCGGGAACGAGTTTGAGTGTCCGACTGAAAATAAATATTTTCTAGAAATTATCGTGGAGATTTTTCCTGCAGTTGCGGCATTCCGAGAAGGTGGGCGTGCGTGTGTGCGTGTGTGCGTGTGTGTATCGTGTGTTGAAGAAGTATCCTCTTCTCACTTCCCAGATGAAGTGATCCGTGTTGGCTCCTGGCCAATCTGTCTCCGCTCTCTCCCGCGAACTGTCCGCTCCTCCCGTTTCCTCTCGCCTCAGCATCACTCCTCCAACTGTCTGCAGAGTAATTTATCGGTTCATATGTTGTAACATGTAAATTCAATGGTTTTATAATACATTATAATATCATATTAATATATATAATATATAGATATATAGATATATATCTCTATATATATTATGATTAATAGATATGTGATATATTATTCAATGGGTTAGTTGTAAAACTAATAACCTCGCAGGACTAGATTCCCTGCCTTGATTAATGAGCCGAAAATATTCAAGCTATTTTGACCTACTATAATAATTACAATTCAATGTTAGTTTTTACAAAAAATCAGTCAAACTATTGAAAAAAATGCAGACTTTGATTACGCATATCTCCTTACCTATTGATATATAGGTCTAATAGCTTGAACATTTTCGACTCAGAATCAAGGCAGGAATATATCCTGGAGATTATTTATGTTTTACAAATAACCCTCTCTCTTATATATAGATATATATATATATATATAGATCTATATATAATATTATAGATATATATACTATATCACTGTTTTGTGTGTAATAATTACTTTATCTTAAATCAAAACAAATTTTATTTCGTTCGTTGTAATTAATAATATCACGATATTATTCCAAAAACTTTACAGCATATTACTTGTGGTAATATTTACTTCGATTCAATAATATACATTTTCGATAATATAACGTAAAGGTTTTTTACAATTTAATTGAAAAGTTTTTGTATTGGATGTATTTTTTCTGAATAAATTATAGATCTCTAATATAATCATCTTTGACGTTAGATATTCTGTGCCGCTGTAATATTTATATAAACCTACGAATAGTTTCTAAACTGTTGTACGCTTATTCTATCTTATGCATAAGGCTATTAGGCTTGTATGATATCTCATTGACACTTTTATCTCCGAGTGCTGGTAAAGTCTTTTCATATAACCTTGCAATTGAATTAGTGTGGGTACAGTGCGAAATACGCGCATTGTTTCATTGTGTTAAGTTTACGGATACACAATAATAATGAATCACTTTTTATAAAAATAACCATTAAGTAAATAATAAAAAATGTGTAGAGCCGGTTGTATCAACTTGACTCAACAAAGTATTACTTAAACCGAGTTTTAATACAACCGGTCCTAACCCAGGTGGGGTAAATATTAGTTATTCTATCAATTACATCTCGATCTTTTCTATTATGCCCAACTCAGAATCTGTAAGAAATATCTGCCGCTTAAGGGGGGATAAGGTATTCAATTTTTTTTGCATTTTTTAAATAAATGTATAACATCGTAAGAATATTGTGTCAATATTTCAAGTCGATGGGAGGAAAATTGACGAAGTTATGAACATTTGAGCGATGCTCAGACTGATTAATTCTATACCTGCTCGGGCAGCTCAAGGACTTACTTACCTGATGATTACCGTACGCGCTTTTGTATTGGAAGAGTTTTGCGTAAACAAGGACAAAAAGATGCTCTAGATCTTCTTGATGAAAGCTCTTTGCTGTATGGACCTCATCGACGACTATGTGTAAGTATAAAAGAATTGTCGAGTTTTATTTTGAATTTTATAATATGCAAAAAAAACTTTAAAACGTTTTTCTGAAACTTGTCATTATTGAAGTCCGTGTAGGTACGCCATAACTCAAAATCTACTAGACCGATCATTTTGAAATTTTGCACAGTTTCTACTTCTTCGCGTAATTCACCAGGTTACCCCGGGAGCTTTATTCTTTTTTTTAATAATTATTAATTTTACTGTAACAAATTAGCCGATTTTTTTGCGAAAATCGGTGTTTTGGCTTCCAAGTGCAACAAAACATTGAAAAATCGAAAATAAAATCTTCACGGCGTTACCTCGAAAAGCATCTCCTTTAACAAGCATTTTGATTTTTTTTCACATGATTCTGTTTCAAGTTATGATGATGTACACCGTAAAACAATTTATTATGTTTAAATAATGTATTAATACATGGAAATTAAGTAAACAAACTAGCACTACCTGTATCGCCAAAAAAATTCTTGAAAGCATGCCTTTTTTTCATCAAAAAAAGCCCCCCCCCCTTAATCTATTGACGAGAATTTAGGAAGCGTCGCATACATTTTTAAATATTTGTGTGACTCTCGCGCGGTCGTAAAATATATCGGATGTAAACAACCGCGAAAGGGCAGAACCCTTATCTGCGCCAACCAAGCCAGCCCACCCGACTGAGCTGGCACTCATGCGTCGACACGCTGAAAGAGATCAGAAATATGGAAGACATTTGAGCCGAAAACTTTACGAGGGTACGCCGTCTCGAGCCGATAAACCCCCGGAAGCATAATTTACTCGGAAATTACGCCTTCGGCGGGCGGGAAGGTGTTAACCCAGCACCGCGCTTGTTCAACTTTAACTTTATGTTAAAAACACTTTCTTCAGCCGTAAAACAATTCTCAAGTCATGATTTCTTAATTACGCGCGTGACAGATGACAGCTGTTATTTTAAAATGTGCCTCATTACGAATTCGGTGAAATCTCGACTTTCTTCTAGGGCGCTTACCATTAATCAGCTCCCTTCCGTGTACCTCAAAGTATGAAGGTACCAAAATACTAAAAAAATACTACACTGCCATATTTTACGTACGTACCTTTCTACCTGCAAAACTCAAAATATAATTGCCTCTGCTGATCCGAAGGTAATCGATACCTGGTAGTACATTCCTGCAGAAAACTATCAAAATAAATTTCATATACTAGTATTTATTTTTAATACCTATCTTCACTCTATCTATTTCATTTTAATGACATTTTTAACGTACTCCAGTAGAATGCTGCATAATGAAACCATGGCAACCGCATTGATGTCTTCATAATTGATCTTTATACGTTAATTTTTTTAGTGAGTTATCTATTTTTCCAGTTGGAAGCCATCATGCTTGTCAGTTGCAATAAAGAAAATAAATAAATAAATAAATAAAATAAATATAACTTTATTCCAGTATGTGGGGAGGTTTGTGCAATCCCACACATTCCATATAACAATACATACATTAAATTATCATACATGCGTTGTATAGAAATAAAAGATGATTTAAATATATGTGTATATAGAAATTATCACATGCAGGTACATAAAAGGTAAGATGTAACAAGAAATAAGGTATATAGCAAGAATTATTGAAATTAATAGGGCATACAAAGTAAGAAAGACATGGTGCGAAGCGAAAGAGTAAGTAATACAGCAGTAATTATTAACATTAAAAAGTAAGCATTAGTAAATAAGTATTAACATGAAAAAAAAAATGTCGAATAATCATGGCTTCAGCTAGCAGCAGCATGTCAATTATGAGGGGCCAGTATCTTTCTCCAGTGTGCATCAATGCTGGATGCTGGAGTAAGGCGGGCTTCCATTATAAGTATATTTCCGGAGCTGTATATCTTTTCCCTCATACCTGCCACCCTGTGCGTGTTCCCAACTTTGCAGCCCTATGAGGGCTCCCACGCTAACACGCCCCTCAGTGAACATACCGGAAGCGCTGCAATATCTGGGAAGGCCAAACATCATACGGAAGGCGTTGTTATATTGTATGCGAAGTCTTTCTGTGCTGCTCTTTTTATAATTTTCCCGGAGTTCACATGTATATATGCAATAACTTCGAGTACAACAATATGTGACTCTTCCTGTATAAAGTGTCGTAAATACCAAAAGGTCATAAAAATAAACGCGGCAATATCCCACCGAGGTGTTTCTGAGATAAATACAAAAATCCAATAAGATGCAGATTTCATAGATTCCAGGAAAATTTCCTGGAATCTATGAAATGGAATCTCTCGGTTTAAAGAAATTTTTCATGTATAAATAAATATTTAACTTTTAAATATGGTTATTGCTGTGTTCCCTTTCAAGTGGTGATCATTGTTGCTTTTCGAGGATATTGCCGTCTTTGATTCTAATATTTATTTGCAAACATGATTTTGGAAAGGGGGGAGCTATATTTCAAATTCGGTACTTTCTAAATTAGTAAGCCTTTGTGATTGCATTCAACTTTTTTTTTTAAATTTTTTGTGTATTGCTGCCTTTGCTTTTATACCCCTCATTTGTAGTTGCGGTATTTCCTCGTAATATATCGATGACAACAATAAGATCGTAAACACTAGAAAATAAAGACCAGCATATTGCGTACATAAAGCTGGAAAGAATAGCATTGAGTTTGTTTTGACATATCTATCGGCGCGATATCAGCCGCGAAAGACGGCCGGGCTGGCCTGTCGTGAGATAATCGGAGCGACAGATATTAAGCGAAATAATCGAGCGAAGAACCTAACTGGTGATTTAAATAAGTGCGACTACTTACGTGCGATATTCAAATGGAATGTTCTATCAAGTGATAAATAAAGTGTTACCACGAGATAATTGACGAGTGATGAATTGCGAACTAGTGTGAACATTGTGTTAATTTAATTCGTATTATAAGTCACGTTGTCAATTTATTAAAATAATTAATATGGCTAAAAAGTGGCTAATTAGTTTCTAGTGTTTTCATTTGTTCACGTCACTCTTCACCTGTAGTCACGTCAATTAAAAATTAAAATTACACAATTAAAAATTACCTTTTTATCAGTTTGATACTTTACGTAGGAGGGGTTGTTGAGAGATTTATATTTTTCTAGATTTATCGCGCGTTGAGAGCGAAATGGTAAGTGGGAGGTTTGTGACCGGGTCGGTTGAGCCGGCTCAGTTCGCGAGGCTCGACCCCCCGGCGAGGGCTCGAGAGGTCGCCAATTTTTCCGCTCTGCCGGACGAGAAATTGACGACGCAATGGAACGCTCACAAGGGTTGATTATATCTGTCGAAGCTATTCGAGTCTGAGATCTTGCCCTTCATCTTGGGTTTAAATTTTCTAGCGGGGTGTCCGACACCGAAGACGTGTTTCTTTGATGCCTGGACTAACTGCTAATGCGATTCTGACCGATTACTGAATGTTGCTTTAAATAACATGAGAGAGAACGTGTTTTGTTATCTCTTGTTATTGAATATTTATATATATTTTTCCATTTTATATCTAAAAATATTGATTGTATTATTTGTATGTATCTACTTATATTATTTGATTAATTACACCTACATGTTTCGGAAAAACCTTTCCTTCGTCAGGCTGTTGTATATATGTCAAAATATATATTTAATTTTGGTCTGAAATTGAATAATTTAGAATCATTAGAAATTAGTAAAGCATGCAATAGTAAACAAATAATAGTAATTATTAATAGTATTATTAATAATCAATTAAATTTAACTACTAGCACAATTTTAAAAAATTTTCCGATAGTTGCGAGTAATCAAGAACTTCAGTAAAAATATTTAAAAATAATTTTTCAAATAATTTAGAAAAACAAAAGAGAGTATTCATTTAGATATTTTGACATATATATATAATAGCCTGACGATGGAAAGGTTTTTTCCGAAACATGTAGGTGTAATTAATCAAATAATATAAGTAGATACATACAAATAATACAATCAATATTTTTATAAATGTCAATCTACAATGTTGCTGAATCAATTGAAAAAATAAATTTTATATCTTCTTGTTCATTATACTTTTCCTTATTATGGCGTTTGATTTGTATAAGGTGAGTTTTTTTCTAAATTGGCGCTATTTAATTTGGAATATTAAAATAAACCTATTTAGAATTTCGGGTACATAGGTACAATAATAAAACTCGTAAATCCTATTTGTATTCAAATCCACAGCTGATTTCAAAAAAAATTTTACAAGCGCTTTTAAAATATTGTTTTTTTCTGGTTGTTTTCCACGCTACTACTACAAATTTTGACCGTAACGCAGTACAAAAAGTTAACTTTTACCAAAATGTCAGGTTACATAGTTGCTTCTTTCAACAAATCATCAAATGGTACACCCAGGGTGGTGGAAAGATCAAAATCTTTTTCTGAAATTACCTAGAAATTGAATGATTTTTCACAAAGCGATTATTTATTGTTTCACTATTTGTTGGCACTTATTAACGTATGTATTAAACTCTCACATTATTGAAATATTTTGAAAAAAAAATGGATGCGTCATGCCCATTTCCTGGGAGCTCTTCCGCCGTGACTGAGATGCAACCTTTCCCGGTATATGTACGGTTGTCCGAAACAGAATAGAAGATCATTAAATTATTTAGATATGAAGTATCAAAAATGTAGCATTGTATTTAAAAATATATATCTTTTTGTAATTAGGTTTTAATGTTTCCTTTTCGGGCCCCTAATACCCATTGGCTTGGGGCCCTTTCAAGGGTTAATTCGGCCCTGGGTGCAGCCACCTAGCCGAGCCGCCATTATTTATCTCATTAGTGGGAAACATTTGATCCAATTATTACTATTATATAAATAGCTTAGAGAAGTAAATAAAGAGTTTATGACGTCTAATATAGTCGAAGGTTTTTCGTTGATGTATTTTAATAATAAACAATTCATAGAACCTTGGAAGAAATTAATTTACATAGGGAATATTTCAAATAAATAAGCAATCTCACAAAAAACAATTATAAAGCTGCTTTCTATACAAATTCTAATTTAAATAAATTACTCTTCAACTGTAAAGATAAGCAGGATTGGGTGGATAAGAGTAGCATCTAACATGCAATGATTGTGATGCTATGTATATCGGGTAATGTGGTAGAGATATAGGCACAAGAATAAAAGAACATCTAAGAGCATTCATAGGACTATTCGGATACTCTGAGATGGCAGACCACTGTATTGAACATGATCACTTGTTTGACAAAAATAATGTTAGGGTCCTACATCTAGAGGCGAAGGGTCGTAAACTGGGTGCTCTAGAAATACTAGAAATTAATAAAGCAAGAGTAGCTTGTTGGTCTTGTAGTCCAAAGGTTGCGGGTTCGAATCTCACTCCAGACCAGCAAGTTAGTCCTATTTTCATAGCACAAGCGTTTAGCTTAGTTTTAAAATAATAATAATATTGATGTGACACGTAATCCGTGTTCGCATCTCTATTAAAAAATAATAATAATAATAATAACCTATTAAACATTGAAATACCTGCGTCATCCCCATTATTAAAATAAGTATTATTGTATGTAAAAATTAATTAATGTTGTTGTATATGTCAATAAATAACTACCCTCCCACCCCCCTCCGTCGTCCCCTTACTTTTGATTTGTCGGCCATATTGATTTACAATTAGTTCTAATATTGCCTCTGAAGATGATGGTTGTGCCCATCGAAAGCGCTTAGGCTTATATAACTCAAATAAGTGGGATAAAACGTTGTGTATAAATTATTGTGTTATTTTAATAATGTTATTTCCCATCGCGCATATCAATGTGAGGTTAGTGCAGAGTTCCTGGCGCCGGGCTGGTGTGGCGTGTCACGAGCGGCTAACGGGATCTGTCCATTCATCACGGTTTGAGGTCATGCAGCACCGCTAACTGCGGATGCTGGATGTCATCTCCCATGCACAACAACTACCTATTGTTGCTCTTGAGCACATATCTAGAAAACTATTGGTAAATTGTTACGTGACAACATTTTATTTATTTGTTTATTACTATTTAGGTTAAACATACAAATTTTGGTTGGACTGTGCCTGTCTCACTAGAAATATCTGTGTTGAGACAGGCATAGTTTACAATAGTATGTAGGTACATAACATAGTATGAAGATGTATAGTAAAAATAATTATTTGTATTTGACGAAGTATTATTGTATATTAAAGTAACATAGTAAAAAATATATCATATATGAAGTTATAGTGTGTGTTAGTGTGTTTGGATAAGTGTGCCTATTTTATCTCTCCCCTTGTTTCGGATCCACTGTTTTATTTTGTATTATAAGTTATGGTTGTAAATTGTGGTTAGCCCAGGTTGCTTTAATTCATCAAGCTTGCAATTAAGTAATTTGGGTCCAAAAGGGTTAAATCTCTTCTGTCCATACGTAGTAAGTAACCTTGGGATTTGTAGATTGAGTTTGTTTAATAATGTAACATATATGACTTGCATAGATGTAGACCAATATTGATATTTAACGTCGGATACCGGAAGATCTAAAACAGGATCGGAAGGGGTACAAACGGGACCCCAATCAAATTTGCCTTTCAATGAAGTATATAATGGTTTGAAAATGTTCTTTAATATACATTTCTTATACAGTATACAAATTTCTTGTCATTTTCTAAGAAACCGCAGCATTTTGATGTCTCATGACTCAGCAGAAAGGAGTAAGCGTATCGTATAGAATATTGACGATTGTCCATGGAAAACATATTTTTTTATATTTTTGACTATCTTACTACGTATTACCATTTTATTTTCTTTGGGTGTTGTATTCTCTGGGATGTTTATGAGGATTACAACCAGATCAATAATATAAACAATTATCAAATAGTTTTAAAAATAAGATTTTTGGGGTTAAGTTGTACCCCGCCCCGGAACGGAAGTGTTAATACGAATATATCAAATGATACAATAGGTCAACCGCCGAGAGGTTTTGTATTTGTACGACTCTGCGAAAAAATATATTTCCATCTCATTTACCCTATCATTGGCTCCGTGTAAAAGAAGAAGACAGATGATAACTAACAAATGAGATGATCATACCAAAATTAATCTCGGTTGTACTATCATCAGCATCATCAGTTTTGGCTCTACAACCCCTGTTGGGTCTGGGTCTCCTCGAGAATCTTTCTCTCTCATTTCACTCTTATGCCAGCCCTCTCTAGTTCTGAATCCAAGATAAATATGTAGTTGAGGACGTTGTCGCTCAATTATAATTATTTCAGGACATTGTCGCTCAATTATAATTAGTTCATCTGAGTACAATTTTATACTCTGTTGTTTTACATAGTTTGTTTAACCATTCGTTACTTTTTGTATTTTGTCCATTTTGTTTTCAAGCCGAGAATTCTCAACTATCTATCTAAATAAAAAGAGTATTTCCGATTGGTTGTTTATTTATTTTTATTGAAAAGATGAATGGGAAATTTATACACTATGTAGTGAAAAATGTTTTTTTAATAATAAATTGATTCTATATTATAACATTTTTACAGACATTATACTCCCCAGAGCCAAAGCTCGAGCTTTTTATTTGTATTTACAGGAGGAGTATTTACAAGCTAAATTAAAATATAAAAGAAAAACTAAAGAATAAAAGTATAAAAAGAATTAAAGTAAAAAAGAGACATGTCGGCAATGTTACAATTCATAGTTGTCGAGAATCAAGGCTTTGACTTCTTTATATTTTATACATTACGCTATATGTTGGGTATAAAAACAAAGGCAGCGATATCCAAAAAAGTTTTGAATGCAGTCACCGAGAATTACCAATTTAAAATGCACTGAATTCTAGATTTTATATATCCACCCCTTCCAAAATCATGTTTCCTATAAATTTATAGGCCATTTCCAATACAATGTCGAATTCAGTACATTAGAACTTAGTAATCCTCGATGACTGCGTGCAATTTTTTTTTTGGATATCGCTGCCTTTGCTTTTATATCCCACATATTATGTATTTACAAACTATAACTGTAATAGCTGTAGTAAAAAAAGAATCAATATTTTCATAATGCCCAATCTCCTTAAGCGCCCCTTAGAAGTGCCATCCTGAGGTTCCGCCTTGCCAATCGGCTGAGTACAGCCCTGATTACTGTTCATACAGTGTATGTAGATAGCCCCTCCGAGTTGTAGGGTTAAGCTCATTCATATTCTTTACAAATCGATGAACTAGTTTACTTTGTGGACGTTTTGAGACACATCGCGTCGCCCAATGCCGCAGTCGATGCATGCACCTCAGACACGACTACAATGCAATACATGCACGATTCAGTTGAGGGGATTTCGAACACTTGATCTTGTTTATTCGTTCTTATTGCTCCTTTATTATCGTAATAATATTATTATGCTTATTAACTTACTATAGCGCAGCTTTTAATGCGAGGAGAGAGAAAAATCTAACACTTTCAAGCCATTTTATCACTATGATTAAATAGTATATAATACAGTACATTGTATTAGCAACACTTAAATATATATTGTTTAATAATACCAAAATAACTTTGTGATAACAATATTTACATTAATAAAAAGAAATCACTATGTTTAAAACGACTATATATTAAATTATCAACATGTTTTAATATTCTACACAGACAGCTTTCTATACTAATAATAAATTAAAGAATTATATATTGAATAATAAGGGTAAGTATGATATTTCAAAAAATCCGAGTTTATAAATTAATTTGAAATAATTGCAATCATTTTTGTGTAGGCAAAGTAGTAGAAATTTTGATATTAGAATTAAGGAGCACTAAAGATGATTAAATACCTAGTAATAACTATCCTGAATTTCGCCACCTTATTTTGAGACAAACCATTCTTTTGACATTAATAGGGGTTTATAAATTTTACATACAAATAACATAGGATTACGGTCACATAAATTAGAATTTTTCTAAATTGGTAAAAGTGTTAAAAGCAAATTAAATATTGTAAATAACCAAATCCTTTTTGCTCGTAGTTATATTTTAAATGTGTGTTCACATTAGTACTTAATTATTTATTCAACTCACATATATTTATTTTTTCTTTTTATTAATGTCTTTGTGGATTCCAAATTTTATTTTTTAGTATACGTTTTATCCTCACGAAGGGAAAATTGGCCCCGAAATATGTTGATAATTCAATAAATTGTAGTTTTATACAATGTGTTTTCATTTTATTAATAGTAATATAAAAATATCATACTTCTCTATTTTAGAGATTATTTTTTCGTTTTCTTTTAGTTTGTAACATGCTCAAATTGATTACGAAGTATGTATTATTCGGTTGGTCGTCCCCAGAAAAGTTATTTTGTACCGACGTATGCCGAAATGCTTTGCAGATTTCTCCGGTAACACCGGAAAAATCATTTTAATAAAATTATTAGCATAAAAAATAAGCTTCATCTGTACAATAGAAAGTAATCCCACACGTGCGGTGTATTCCGTATGTTGTAGAGCACCTGCCTTTGAAGTCCAGATAATGGGGAAAATTTACAAAATACATGGAAATGTTGGCCTTTGCAGAAGAAATAAATAAATAAGTTGAAGGGTGAAGATATCCACCTGTTGATTATACTTAGCTCGCCAGCCACTTCCTGTAAGGAGAATGGACATGTACCTATAATGTGTGTAGCATTACATTCGATACCTCAAATTAATTTAATATCTCCATTAGTACCTACAGCATCATTTTTTCTAAGGATGGAATTAAAATTAATGGGAGAACGTCGCTGTTTTCAATACACACCATAGTAAAAAGTATCTATTTAATATGTATGTATATGAAAATATACAATATCTCCTGAATAATATTTATATTCTATCTCTAATTCAATCAATACTTTTTTTAAATAAATATATATTTCATGTTTTCAGTATTTTTGCAATGATGAAATTGAGAGAGTGTTAAAGTTATACTTATAATTCATGAATTTATTTATTTATTATGCTAGGATTTTAATGTGATGTTTCCTTGATTTACTGACTCATATCCATAACCATCAGCATCTGAATTCCATGGACAGTGCAGGGTAGGTAGCAGGGGCGTGCAGTAGGAACATCGCAGTTTGACTTTTACGTAACCAATAATTTGGAAAAAAATCGAAATACAACGTATATTTCTATCACAATTGTTAACATAGCATTCATATTTTTATATATCATAAAAATCTGTAGCATAAATATTTGATTTCTTTTTTTTTCCAAAATATACCTACATTTACAAAAATGTCATGCTTCAATATTCCCACTGCACGCGCCTGGTAGGTACACAGCGAGCAAGGAGCATCCGCCCTTGACAGTGGTATCACAGGCAGTTGTCAGGCACGCCACTCTGCGGGCCTGCCCACCTGGTACACGTGCTGCATGGAGGACCGGAACTTGTGGGTGTTCCGGTCCGGCGTGACGCAGATCCTCATCCCTCTGAGCTTGTCTTCATTAATCAGGCTGTCAAGGTGCTGGTGGAGGCCGAATGCCTTGGTGTGTTTGTTTTCATAAACTTTTTTATTTTTTCTGCAATATGTCATCTAATACCTCATTTTAAAGAAGTGACTGAATGGAAAATAATCAAGTATAACTATTTTTATACTAAAATATGAAAGTGATATCGAAAACATAAGAAGTGTGAATATGGGATCTAGGACCGCGCTATATTATATTCTCTATGTATATGGATGTGCTGATTTCTGACACCATGTTTAAAACCTACAAAAAAGTATAACCATTTTAATTGCATTTTTATATAAAATCGTCAAGAATAAACAAAGATTATTTATTTCACTTTCAAATAGTATCGTATACTCGTGTATAATATTCTAATTTCCATTGTGTGTCAAGCGAAATTTGAAAAGATTGGAAGAATGAGAAGTAATATTTCTGTTTATATTATGCAATTTATAAATTTTATATAATAAATACTTACCTGCATCAATTAGGCAATAATATAATGTATTTCATATATAAGAATCATTTACGCTTCTTTTTCAACTATTTTTCTTATCGGTCAACTACGGTTATGGGCGAGGTGAAACTCATTTGGTGCTCATTTCAACATAGTGCTCTACTCATTGTCACCATAGAAGCATTAAAGAATGAGAAAAACATGTAAAAACAAATTTGTTACATTTTTACATTATCTAGGTATGTCTTTTGCACCTGGGGACGATATCTGAGTGCTTTTTGCTGGCACCACCACACCTATATTATTATATTTTGAAAACCGTTCCCTGTCTGCTAGTTACTCTCAGGAGGGTAAAACTCTTCACTGTTTGTATTCACACATCCTTCAGGGATTTCTTTCTCCTGCATCACTTAGATAAAATCTTTCTCCTGTCGTAAATCCAGTTTCCCTACAACTCCAGGTTGCTGAGTACGGCGCAGTTCGACATTACTTTATCCATGATTATTACTCGATATGGCTTCGCATTAGAAGGGTATCAATTAATAATGCAGAAATAGTTGACTCAACCTAGAACCTGTGCATTAAGCGTACATAATAAGATTATTGAATGTATTCTAGAAATGGCAATGACTCGTTATTGTGGCTAAAGTAGGCAAATGAACCAATTAGCGCTAATACATATGATGTCATTTACCTGGAGTTTACTTTCGAAGGACATTCTAGAAACATTGATGTTTCTATGCATTTAGGTGAGGCAAAAAATTACGCTAGTAGAATTGATCCTAGAATATGACAAATGTTCGGAATTTTGTTTCGATAAAGAGGGTGAGACCTTTGCAGCATCATTGAAAACGCGATGATTATGTTTCGGAGTTTTTATCTGTTAGTTGGATTGAGTAGTACGTCTTACGCAATACAAGTACCTAGTCTCCTGGTTGGTGAGGAGGGATTTTGGCTTGTATCACCAATAAAAATCACCACACTACCGAGTAATTGAAACGGAAAATAATAACGTTCCTTGAATATATCAATAGTACTTAAAGTCAATGGTTTAATGAATTTATGGCAATCTTTCTATCCCTCTGTGTGTCTCTTTTCATGTTCCCATACTTCTAACCTATTTCTGACTCTCTGGTTAGAGGGCTGTGCTCCAAATGTAGGTTTTAATGAACGCTTTTTTTTACGTCAAAGATGGTTGACGTAAAAAAAACGACTGTTGGCTTTAACTCTTAAGTTGCGCTAAGAATTCAACTTGTAACGAAATAAATTAATCTTATATTTTGATACCCATTATAGGTATTACATTTAAATTTAAACCATTAAATACGTAAAATACCTTGCATATCGGCATCGAAAATGAGTAAAAATTCATAGGAAGTAGAATAATGCAGGCGCTGAATGGAAAACCAGCTTTGACGTAAATAAAAGCGTTCACCAAAACCTACATTTGGTACACAGCCCTCTAACCAAAGGATCAAAAATAGGTTAGAAGTATGGGGAGAATAGAGCATAAAAAGAGACACACAGAGGGATCGAAAGATTTCCATAAATTCCATTGACTTTACTATTGATATATTCACGAAACATTCTTGCTTATTTGTGGTACCGTATGAAGCACAAGCCTCGAATGACAGTTCAGTACAATCTTGGCAGCCACACGGTACAAGCAAGAGTCACAACTTGCATACCAGAAATTTTAACAGGTTATAAAAACCAGGGCTCGAAGATATATCGGATATGCGGATGTATATCGCGATACATCACGATACTTATGGCTTGATTTTTATTTTTGATATATATCAAAAAAACTTTCTGCGGTCGTTAATAGATGGCGCTAGTTTATTTTAAAAAATGCAAAGATTTTTTTAAATATCTGCGGTCGTTGCTAGATGGCGCTAGATGTATTTTAAAAAGTGCCACAAGTTATTTTTTAATGTCTGTGGCCGTTACTAGACGACGCTAATTCTATTTTTAAAAGAGCTACAGTTTTTTTTATATCTGCGTTTGTTACTGGATGGCGCTAGTTGTATTTTTAAAAGTGCTACGGTTGTTTTTTAGTTTATTTTGTTTCATATAACCCATTTTTATTTCACACAAAGAAACAAATATTCATAACACTACATTCAAAAGAGCAACTTTTATAACATATGGATAATATTTTCTTTTTCAGTATGCAATTCATTTATTTAATAAATAATAATTCATGTACCAAATAAATTTCCTAATTATTTCGATTGTATCAATTGACGTGTGCAAAAAAGGAGAAAATTTTTTGGATATATATCCAATTTTTGATATATATCGGATAAAAAAATCAGATAAAAAAATCAGATTTTTTGATTTTTAATATAAAAATCGGATTTTTTCGAACCCTGATAAAAACTAACACATCCGCAATAATGTCACATACAATGTTCAATCAATCTCCTAAATCAGAAATGGCAAACCCACGCTACAAATGTAGGTAGTCCTAATGGGATCATATTAAAAAAATTAACGCATACGTAAGTACGCGCCTTATAAGTTATACTTCTTTGGCATTCATAAAAAAACACCTTAAAACAGCTTAATTTGTATGAATGAACAAAATTATTGTAAACAGTGATGTACATACATATAACACCAGAAATAGGAATAGAATAAGATTACCATATAAGAAAAAAGTATACACAGAATTGTCTAAAGTACAGAGGTGTAAAAATATATGATGAGATGCCAGAAAACATGAAGAATATAAATAAGTAGAAATTAGATGTAAATGTAAATATGTTGGTTATTATGGATAGTATATTAGTACAGTAGCCGGCAAACATCTTGAAATTTTACGGCGTAGTGGGGAAAAGTTTGCGCATGTACCATTCCATCAACGAGACCCAAATTTTGTCTTCTGCGCATTCCCCCACTACGCCAAAAAATTTCAAAAAGTTTGCCGGCAACTGTAATAGATTTAAGAATGTAAAGTGTTAAATACTAGTCAATATACAATGTAATATTAACTAACTTAAGAAATAATTTTTTTAAAAAAAGGTAAACAGCACAGACGAGAATTTCATTCAATAACAATTGTTTATCAATGGACACAAAATATAAAATACACATTAAATACAGTATCCACGTAGCTAATTAATTTCCAGTGTTATCATTTGTCTTCTCGCAGCCACGACTCGTGACAATATATTAAAATCTTTCATTTTTTGTATTATTTTTTACATTGCTCTCACTTTCCACAATTATCAATTTTAATTTCACATTTTTGTATACAGTCACAGATACGAATTAAATAAAACTCATGTATACTATTTATGAATAACCAGTGTGTAAATTCATCCTAGTAATCCTATATACGCCCAAGTTTTTGTTCTCTCATGGGCCATATTTAATATCAGTCGGGACTCGCGACCAATGCGGTTCTGGCCCCGCGGCATCTGGGCCAATCGGAGCCAGTCCGGCCCTGCCTCCAGATTCCCCAAATAGACCGAGAGAGCCACCACTGCTGTGACACGTTCCCCGTCCCTCGCTCCCGTCCCCCCCACCCTACTATTCCGCCACTGCATCAATGTGTATCTTTATCTGTATTGTGATGTAGTCGTGTAGATTATGTCAGGGGTCCACAACGCTCCTTACGGATGGTCCAAAACAAATTCAATTACATTTTCTGCAGTAAAATACAAATATGTAAAAATATTGTTCATATATCAATTGGACACATGTTTATTATTTTATTTTTTGGCGATTTATTTAAATATTACAAAAAATCGAATAGACGAAATAAACAAGAAAAATTTCCATGATGAATTACTATAAACAAAATACAAAAGTAAAATTGTCTTTTATTATTATTATTATTCCAAGTGTCTCGTAGCTTCTAGCAAAGACTTCGGGAAGTTATCTTCATTAAATTTTGAATAAAAAATTTAAACCATGGGTGAAATATTGACAGTTACGGAGATAAGAACATCAATGTTTGCATTTTTAATCATTTTATTTGTGTTGTATGGAAGAGAATGATGTTTTGATATTCGATATAAATTGCTTTCACGATAGTCTTAAGTTTTGCAAAAAATAGGCCAGAAATATTGAAATAAAATGCAAACTTTGATATCGCTTATCTCCTGCCTTATGTTACTGTCGACATTTTACACAAAGTGTGAAGAATATTTTCTATTCAAATTTAGTAAAGTTGACTCCTCTAAAGTTTTTGCTATAAGCTACGATATCAATAAATTATAAAGTTATTTAAAAATTTAAAATACTCAAAATATAAATAAACGTGCCACAGAATAAAAATATTTAATGTACATAAATGAAGTCGCTTACTACAGGAAAAATATTTTTTAATTTACAATTTTATATTAACTTATTATCCGTTTCCCCGCGGGATAATCGCTCTTAATTTCTTCATATTTTTCTATCTACACATAACAAATTGCACAGTTACTTTACTTTACTTTCTAAGAACGTTGTTTTTTAACATACATTTCGCAGATATAAAATTATTGATGTAAGACTATTATTGATATAGGATCATCGATGTGTGGAAAATCTTTGGTCGAGTAAGGAATGAAAAAATTAGAAGTGAATGTAATGCTGGCTGTAGTGTGGTAAATATAATAAAGAAAAGAGTGCTGAGATGGTTGAACGTATGAACGAGGAAAGGATTTTTAAGAAAATATATGAGGCGAGTGTTGAAGGCAATAGGAATAGAGGGCATCCGCGAAATACCTGGCACGATCAGATACAAGTATTTGAGGATGGCCCTGTTAAAAGACTCAACAATCGTAGAATTTTTATGAGAAGATGTATGAATGTGGCCGAAGCAAAAGTGGTGTGCCATGATAGAAGAGTGTGGCGTTCAATCATTTTTGCCTACTCCTGCTGGGATACGGCGTAATAGTTTCTTAGTTATTTAGACATATGTAAAAAATATTTCAAAATGTTTCAAACGTTTTAAACTTTTGCGTCTCCTGAAGCCAACCTCTGCAGTCTTTTGTGTTTATAAAAAGAACGATGATTACATTTACGCCTTACTATGCCGATTACTATGCTGTGATGGTTAAACCGCTCACTAGTGATGGTTAAACCGTTATTTACATATTTGAGATTTGTATATGCTTGTATCGATGATTGGCAACTGGGATACAACTCAACTGTACTACGTAACTTGCGAAAATCGATTATTCATCATCGATATAATCAGATCTCAAATAATCGATTCGTGCGTTACCGCCATCACTTACATCACATTAAAATGCCATCACTCAAACTCGCCTGTAATACGGATGCAACGGCTTGGTAACAGGTTGAATATCGACATATTCAGACTTTAAATGTACTTCGTTCTGAATGAATTAAGTGAATTGACATTTTTTTTCATTTGAATTAGTATTGTTAATTATTTACGTTTTTACTTGTGATGCAACGAATAATACTTTCACGAATACGAATATGAATATTAAGCCTACTATTCAGCGAATACAAATACGAATAATTCAACAAGGTAATAAATAATATACCACTGTTCTTTTTTACTAAGAGATTTAATAATTAAAATTTGCCACCACCAAATTTTTGTTCAAAAAGCACAACATTTCTTTTACCCGTTTGTACATTCCCAGCGGTCGAAAATAAATATCACTTTTTTCACGTTTACGAGAGGTCATGTTATTAGATTTAATTTGAAACTATTTTACAAGAGTTGACGTTAAAATAAAATGGAACGAAAAATACGTATTACAAAACAAAAACTACATGAAATGAAAACCTAACCTTACCCAACCCAACCTAACCCAACGAAACTAAATGAAAGAACTCATGTTATGCTGTGAAACAAGTAACAATTTAACAAGTTTAATATTTATTTTACAAAAATGACTTCATTTTATTTTATTTGCAAAATGTCTTTTGATTTATCTTGTTTATTTTATTTTATATTTTTATGCGTTTATATGTATTTTTTTATTAACTATTGTGTGCTCTCGGTATATATAAAATATTATTTCTATATATCGTCGCTGTATATATAATAAATTAATCCTATGTGCCGTTTTAATACATTCTGAGATAAACGCATGAAACTGTTTTAAAAAATAATTGCGCCGACTAGATTTATAAAAAAATATTTTAAATAATTACTTGGCAGATTTTCCAGATGAACGGCAATGTTTTTTTTAGTATATCTCCATTATTTATATGAAAAATTGACAAATTGATTCGTTCATCTCAGAATGTACAAAACGGCATATTGGCTTTATTATATATACAGCGACGATACGAAAAAGCCCACTAGGGTATTGATTATAATAAATAAATTTAACGAAGCCGCGGGCTGTCGGTTTTGCATCCCTGGGCAGGCCGGCTCAGGACCCTCCCAGGATAGGCCTGGAGAGGGGTGGGGCCGCGCTCTGGCGGCTCGATACCGCACTA
>JADDOH010001861.1:0-118955 GCA_016648135.1 Agrypnia vestita
CGGTATTATTATCAATAATAAAAAATAAACAATTTTTTCAAAGCCATAATTTGTTGATAAATCAACATGTATTGAGGTTAACGGTTCTTCCGTTGGGGTACAACGGATAGGATAGGATAAAGATAAGCAAAAACCAAAAATAAATATAATGGAGTTGGGTAACTAATATGGAACTTATGTGAAAACAAATATAATGCTTAAGTTTCTGCAAAAAGAATTGGATTATTTCTAACATTTAGTTTCCCAAAGTATTAAAAAAAATTGAGAACAGTAATATTTGGAAACAACACCAATATTAAAATAAAACACAAATCACTTTGTTTTGACGACTTAATTAGATTATATTTTTTATACTCATCAAATTTTGTCCTTAATAATGTTCCATGTACCCAGTCGAACTACTCAAGTGCCGACACCTTTTTACTGTGACAATACTAGAACAAATGCTCACTACAACTCGCTAGTACCTAGAATACACAGGTTAGGTAACAATTATACAAACATAGCGGACGTGTTTGGTTCTGGCCTATCACAGTATAGGGGCGCGATACTGCGAGCGCTTCATTTCGCCATAATGTAAATTATATACACTTTCTTTTTTTTTTGTTTTTCTCTCTGTTTATATTATTTTTGCAAATAACTGTTATATACCTACATATGTAAAAGCCTATTTAGGCGTAAATGAATGAATAAATGAATGAATAAATAAATAAATAAATAAATAAATAAATTATACAATCTACATGTTTCGAGAACAATGTTCTCTCCTTCAGGATTGTTTGTGTACTAAAATTGAAAAACTTAAACCATGCAAGTGTGTTACGGTGAAGGGGTGGGTGAGGGGAGGGGGAAGTCGGAGATGTTAATAATTATGTAATGTCTTCTGAAGGGGATGGAATCTTATGTGGAAAAATATTCAATAGTGGGTTGTGCACAAATTTTATCTGCGTATTTATAATATTTGAATTAATTTTAATAATTTTCCTAATTTCAAGACACATGTTTTCTCATCAAGCCGTTGTGACTTTTTTTGAAACTTCAGAGCAATCGGACAGGAAGTGGGTCAAATAATATTGAATAAAATATTTCTCTTAAATAGACAAACGAAATTAAATAACAGCATGTTAAAATATCGGGCAATTTGATAGTTTTTGGAATTTTAGTATTAAGAGATTTCTTTGTTTATCATGCCCATGGGACTCGGAATTACATGACCAGTCGCAATAGAATGCCATCCATCGCTCAAGCGATTAATTAAAAATAATGATAATTAGGCGGTCGGAATTAGAGTGAATTTTAAATTACATTTTCCTTTTCCATCAAAATTAAATTAAACATCAAAATTATGTTAAAATATAATATGTTTACATAAATATACCTACACAATTATTTTTAAACATTTTATGTATTTCAGAGTCGGGTTAATCAATGCATCTCAGTATTTCTTGTGTTCATCTTCAGTGTTTAAAAGTGGCACTTTTCACGTTACGGTGTGGTCATTTGATATGTGGCCATTCTGCATGGGATATGAAATATACGATATCTATAAAAATATATATACATGATATCTATAAAGCAAATAATTATTTTGTACGATTAGGCCATAAATCTCTAATAAGTTCGGAGATTCCATTACAAAACCATAGTGCTGCTCGATGCGTTTCCCATTCGAAAATCTTTTTTGATAGGTAGTTTAAAATCAAATCTCACCTAAATTAGTGAGATTTTTTTTGAAAATCATAGATATCAATTTGTGATAATATATAAAAGTGTTGTTTATAACCTGAATAAGCTGATTTTTTACAAGAAAATAAATAACGATTTTTAAGCATTTATATTAATACAGAAATTAGCATAATACATAAAAATGGAACAGGTAATAGACTAGACAATTAAAAGCTATTAAAGATTAGAAAAGATATTAATGTGAAGGATCAAATCATAAATATTCAATTATGTTCCCTTTAGACATCAACACTCTCCACCCCCACCCACTATCTACCGCCACTGTTGATACGTTCTGTCACACTATTTTTTAATTAGTATATAAGCCCATATTATATGTATTTGTATTTAATATTGTTTATATACACCCTGAAGAAGCTACGGTCGTAGCGATCGGTACTAATTCAAAATAAAGTGGTGTTAAGCCAAAGTTTTTTTCTCAATTTAATTTGGTACTTCTTTTGAAGAAAAAAACAAACGAAAATGGTGATTTATAAATATTTTTACGCTCAACGATTTATACGTATTATATAGCCATTCTATTTATATAACACGTTGCAAATTTAAAGCGTTTTGAGTTGTAATTTTTAAGAAAATGGCGCTGTATAAATTATTTGTTTTATTATTATTTTTAACTAATTAATTGATATGACTTGAAAATATCACATCATCGATGATGATACCTACAACATTTATCTAAGCAATGCCATAATGTTCAAAATAGTATATTTTTGATGATGAAAGCAAAAAAAATATTTTTACTTGCTATAAGAAGATTGTTTCATTACTAAGTTCCCTGAAGTTCGACAGTGTTAATAAAACTTATAACATCAATTGAAAAGAAATTACACTGAAATTGAAAAAAAATTAAATTTACAACATCAATTGAAAAGAACCAATGATTGATAATGTGTGTGATTGCTGTACTTCTAACTAGGTAAATATAGTTTGAAAAATTCCTTTCCTGTACCGGCAGTAAAAATTCGATGAATTTATTTTTTCTCTAAATCCAATACCGGCGAAGTTACAATTTTTTAAAATGTAACGAACGAACAGAATTTGATCAGCTCTACTAAAGTAATGGTGACTCAAAAAATGTATGATAAAAAAAGTAGAAATTTTCCGTGAAATGCGTTAGAGTTAAAATGTATTATTTCTTTCAAAATCAAAATACATAATTCTCTATGTACCTAATATTGTCCATCACTAAGATGGCATAAAATAATGAAGTATAAAATAATAAATAGGTATAAAAATCAAAAATAGTGCATAATTCTCTATGTCGAAATATCCGTCACTAACACTACCAAGATATAAGCACTCGCGGCCTAAATATATATTAAAAGTAAAATTAATTAAATAATTTTAAATAAATGCCTTCTTCATAAAATTGAGAAAAGGTGTCGATGAATTTTTTTTTCATCATCATGAAGTTCTTTTTACCATGCCCGAGTTACGAGGATATTAATATCCCAGTCTCCTTCCGAATTAAGAAGTTTCCTGGGGGTTGGTGGGTGGGGTCGATCACGGGGTCAAGCGGCACAGTTCCACATGCCGGCCCATTCTATCCTCTGTCGCATATAAAAATGCGGGGTGAGTTACGTCCCCCCATTGTTAGGCCGGCCTCGGCGCGGACATAACGTCGCAATAAATCCGCAAAACCACCCTTACATTCAACTACTGTCAGAGTAGTTCTGGGCGTATGCCTACTACATGTCGTACCAAAAGTTTTAACAATATCAAAAAGTTTTTAAAAATATGAGCACAAAAAAAAAACATTTTCATTTTCGAAAATAAAATAATTCATGCAGATTGTTAGTCGGTTAGACTTTTAATAAAGTGACGCATACACAAGCGTATCTTCAAAAGCGAAATGTTTCAATAATTGTATTATCGTCTGTATTTTGCAAGGTTACTGGATATTTTTTTAATTTAAAAAAAATAGAGATGGGTTTACGGAATACCTATCATATCAATACTTGTATTTTTACTATTTTACAACTAACGATACTCAAATAGTGGTCTGTTAACTCTCAATAGATTAGTTATGTTGAAACTGTTATTTTAATCGGTTATTCATGATAAATTTATTCGAGTTTTGCATTTGATTGTATCGATGATTGGTAATTGAGATATAACAGTTGTATTGTACATATGATCGCCCGCCGACTTGTGAAAACTCAATAACCAATCATTGATACACTCAGATACAAATATCAAATAACGTTATTGTGGAATCGGCGGAAACCACACTCCAATAGATCCATAGAAGAGGAGTGTTTTAACGAACGTGAGTGTTTATTCGAAAATATGAAAAAAAGTTATTTTTTCGTGTAATTTTTGAAGGCTTTTTATTGGCGGGCACCTACTTTATTAAACTTTTTTTAATGCTTCTCGTAAAAACCCTTACCATTTTATCTCATACTAACCTAACGGCCAATTTTAAATAATTAATTGTCTAATAATTGTCTCTTTATTTAATATATCCCGCAATATTGATGACATTAATGTTTTTCAATATTGTTTTTTTTAACAAACGTCACAAAATTTATGAAACTGGGAAGACTTCGGTGGCTGGATCATGTGGAAAGAATGTTCGAGCATCAAGCACCAATATCCCTGCTGAACTCAAGACCGATAGGGTGAATGAATTTAGGAAGGCCAACATTTAGATGGAGCGGCAACGTTCTCAAACACATACCTGCCTTGGACCTTCTGAACTGGAGATAGCTAGCACAAAACCAAGATTGGTGGAGGAAGACTTATAAGGAGGCCAAGACCCACCAGTTGTTGCAGAACCAAGAGTGATGATGATGATGATTTTTTTTTAACAAAATGTTAGTAATATTAGTAGGTATATAACCACTAACTGCGAAATTAATTTACCGGTATCTAAACGTACCTGCCTCTTTTTTAGGACAATCACTAAACCAGCATGCAAATAACCCTACACACAATAAACAAACACACATAAACACAATAAAATAAAAAAAGCAAACAAACAAAAAAAAATAAACAAAGTAATATTCACAAACTAAAACCTCCACATGAGTATTCATCTAATCGAAAGATAATTTGCGTTAAGGTGCTTGCCAAAATAGGTCAAGAATCTGAAGGGTTTTTGATTTGGCATTATTGGGTAAAGCACAAAATAAAATTCCCTTTAGACCCCATCTTCTCTCGCTCTCCTCCCTCCTCCATAAAGATTCGTTGGTACCATCGGGTACCACTGGATGACTGCAATAATACAATGTTTATTTTATAATACTACTCATTTATCAAGTAGTTTTGAAATTTTTGTAGCATTGATCCTGTTCTTAATATTAATGTTTTTACATTTCTGGTCCACCCTGTCTACCCTTTTTAATGGTAGCGGGTAGGAGTTGAAGTGCGTATCTCGCATTGTCAGTGAATCGGCCTGCAAGGAAGTGGGGTGGACATACGATAATTCGAGGGTGAGCGCAGGGATGTTTGCAGCAGAGGACATGTTGAATTATTATTTTTATTGAACACAAGAAAATTTTAAATGACGTTGTTTTTAAAAGCTAATTGTTATATCTCACCCTGAGTGCGAGACTTTTACAAAATAAAGGAGACAAAATAAACATTGAAAACTAGTTAAACTTTCATTTAGCACAAAAAGTCAATTTAAATTTAGTATGACATTCATACTAAATAGTAAATAAATTTGTTTGGTGTAGGGTTTTTGATTTTAAAAATATCTATTTACTTCAATTATAAATTTTACGATTTTCAATGATAAAAATAATTTTAACGTACTATAAGTAAATGTAACTATGATTCCGTAAACTTAACATTTAAGAAGTAAGAACCTCATGATGTCAATAATCTAAACTGCGGTAATTTTTTAAGAGATTGATAAATATTAACTGAAAATGTAAACAAAACATCTTTGCCCGTCCAGTTAGTTATTACATCACATATTCATTTTGAGAAATGTGTTTTGAAGTTTGATATTATCATATAAGATCATGGTCGTTTAATGCATTTTTATCATTGCGTAAGATACTGAAACCATTGTTTATCCAATGTTCGTAATCCGACAATATTGGATGCTGCCAGAGAGGTTTCTCGGAGCTTTAAGGGAGACATGGTGTATTGCAATAGCTGGACTTTGAAGGGAGGAGCATTACGGTGCTCCCTGTCTAGCCTCATTACCTTCAGGGCTGGCGGGAGGTGTATTTTATATCACTTTTATATCCATTTATAACCCGAGTAGTGATCACTTAAATTAAATTTTGAACGGCGGAGCCATGTAAATTAAATATTTTGAAAAATATTTTGAATTATCCGGTTACCTATAACGTTTTAAAATAATTTTATTAAAGTATTGGATATTTTTTTAAATTTTCATTATAATAAAAATATATTTTGGTGTTTCTTTGAATGTAAAAATGGGGTCAAAGCGTTTAAATTAATTTCCTTTAATATTTGGAAAATATATGTTGTATTATATTATTAATTAAAAATACTTTATGTTCTAAAATAGAACCTTAACAGCTTTCGAGTTGGTAAAACCAAAATTGTCTAAATATAATGTGCAGATATTAATTATCTTATAATACAAATCACAACACATACCCTAATTCTTGCTAAGAAATTCATTAATTTTATAAATATCGTTTAGGGAATTCGAGTTTTGTCTTAATAAATAGTCAGTCCAATAATTTAATCGTCCTAACCGTAAGTCAAAATTTGTATTATTCGCTTTAGAACGCTGAGACATTTCCCCTCTCACATGATTAAACTTCTTTGACTTAGAATTCGTACACTTCTGTACTTGTGGTGTATATTTTACTTATTTTTTTTTATTAATGCATTGTAACACAACTTTTATTTTCATAGTGTTAATGATTTCTCATAAAAGTGTATATTATTTTTCTTCATTTCTCCTTAAAATATTTTAAAGCAGAACATTATTATCTAGGACTTTTATTATGCTTATTAATAAACTCATGATTGTCTGTATATTTATAAAATGAAAATAAGATTATTATTTTTAAATAATTCATTATAACATATCGTCGCTGTATATATAATTTATCCTATGTGACGTTTTAGTACATTCTGAGATAAACGAATAAAACTGTTTTAAAAAATAATTACAAAGACTAGATTTATGAAAAATATTTTAAATATTTACTAGGCAGACTTTTCAGATGAATGGCGATATGTTTTTTTAGTATATCTCCATTATTTATATGAAAAATTGATTCATCTCAGAATATATTTAACGGCACACAGGATTTATTATATATACAGCGACGATATAATTATATGCCCACATCACCGCGAATGACTTAAATGTTTAATTGTATCAGCTCGCTTTCTTGCACGAAACTTTCTACTTTCCCTGTTCCTGCTTCTACCCTCGCCAGTGACGTGATAATAAGAACTCCGATAGGACTGGGACCTTCCATGAAGGGCTGGCTCGGTAATCAGAAACTTCAGAGTTTGGTAGATCCTGCCGGCATGATGTGGCTTATCTGGAAATAACTTTAGCTCGAATTTTCTGGCTTTCAAATTGATATTGTTAACTTTGACAATTGAAAAAGATGAATAGAAGTACATTTTCAGCGAGAAATTTTGTATGATTATTCATGAAACCCTCACGAACGTCGTAAGAGTTTCATTATTGTATATTACTCGAAGCTTTAGTTAAATAATTCGTTTCAACGTTACATCAAGTTTGTTCGTCGTTAACTTTAAATTTGCAATTTTTAAGCCGTCATCCATTATTTAGGCTTACGGCTAATCTTTTGTTAATGTTTGTTAGATATAATATCATGCTTTATTAAAAATATCAGTTCTTTTGAAAGAAAAACAGATCGTCTAAATATTTTCGTTTCGTTTTTTCTCGAAATTATAACACAAAACAATGAGCATTGGTATTTAAAATCATTTTAAGCAAAAAGTCGACAAAGCAAGACATGTAATTAAAATTTCTTCAAAAATAGCAAAATAATTTTGCGGTGACATTATTAATATAATAATGAAAACAAAAGTTGTTTTCACCACTTATTTATTAAAAATATCAACGTGTTTTGAGGCTACTGATCCATTCGTCAATACTATACAATGAAACCAAAAATAAACAAGTTCTTTTTACGAATAGCTATCTTTTACGTTATGTTTTTATGTTAGTACTTAATTATTTATTCGTTTCCACTAAATAATTTTTAATTTATTATTGTTATACTTCGATTTTTTATTTGTCAGTTATACATTGTATCCTGACAAAGAGACCATTGGCTCCGAAACATGTTGATATTTTCAATAAATAAGTGTTGGGAACAAAGTATATTTTTATTATCTTATAAAAAAATATATATTTAAACTATTTTTGTAACCTGGTTGACTATTTGTATTTAGTTATGGTTGGTTGAGTCCAGTTACTTATGCAAGGGTTGTTAATAAAAATTCTTTTCTGCGTTTGACTAAATACAATAATTATGCTATATTATTAAATTGATAAATGAATTGCGGACGATTTTAAATTAAAAAAAATATATATTTTCAATTTCTCTTTCTTGTATCTTCCACTGCACAGTGCCTGTAATTGATTTATATCCATGACGTCAGACATGAAATGCATCTGGCTCTGAATTCTGAACTAATATCACGAAATGTGCGACCCTTCTTGTAAAATAAATCAAAATATTGCGTAGAAAAGGAACCTTACGCGTGATGTTGACGTACATATGTACCTATGTCTGGTGCTGAATTTGGACTCCTCTGAAAATGTACGAAATTGCGAAAATCTCATATTTATAAGACTCTAATAAATAATGCAGACCAGAAAAAATTTGCAGGATATATTATGTACATAAATAATTTTCTGTATTACTTTAGGGCTTTTTGCCTGTGGACCTGCCTTACAAGCCTACCGTGAAGTACTTGAGAATTCGGATGTATTTTTATTTCGACAGCTTTGAGCTTATGACAGTTCATGTTTTAGGTTTAAGGTTTCTCATAAATATATTACCCTGATCTTACTTATTACAAAATACCTACATAGCTTCTGTTTTGTCCTCCGTAGACTCTCTCGCAAACCGTATACATACAATAGTCATTAATGTCTATCCCTTCGGGGATTTAGGCATGTTTTTATATAGGCGAAATAAAGCTAGTTTACAATATATTACAGGTAGATTCCTGACCAAATTATGAATCTTAAATGTTCAAACATCAATTTATTAATATTGTCGTTTATGGAAATAAGCGACTTCATTATATTGCAAAATAATATTGTGCATAAAATAAAAATCTTACGTTCGATAGTCTTTATCACTGTTATCCTTAAATTAAACTTCGTAACACATCACTATAATTTATTATATTATAACAAGGCTACAAAGAATCACGCACTTCTGTCAAGTGCCATTTGTTTGAATTTGTCACAACACCATCGAAGAATCCAGAGCGGCCTAGGATAATCTACGGCTTTCGGGAAGCATCGAGAAATATCTATAAAAGACTGAAAGCCACGGGAAAGTTCTCTAAAACACTGAGAACGTCTAGAAGGTTCGATACCAGCATTGGCCAGATATAAATACGGGCCACGCCGCGCGCGAGTGGTAGTTGTTGTTTTAGCGCGCTTGACAGCGAAAAAAAGCGAAGGCTGCCGCGGGCTGCGGAAACCAGGGTGACCAACCAAGTGACAGCGAATAATCCAGAAAAGAAACTGGATGGAATGTTCTAGTGAATAGTGAATGAAGTGATAAGTGATAATAAAGTGTATTTACGAGTGATAAATTACGAAACCGTTTAATTTAAATAACAGCGTTAAATTTAATAGTGTTAAGTGACTATGTACGTTTGATGAATTAGTTAATCAGTAATTAAATTGTTACGTTTTTATTAATTCCTCAATATATAAATCATAATTATAAGAACTATGTTACTGAGCAATACAAAACTATGTATTTTAAGCTATCAAGTAGTTTCAGAAATTGTCCCGTTGAATTAAGAAATGAAATAAACCTGTAATATAAATATAATACATACATTTAAAATGACATTTTTGTATTATTATTATATTTATATAAGAATTAAATAATTAGCTACCTATGTGGTATTTTTATTTCTCAGAATTCTGTATAAGGAAATTAATTGTTCATTGATTATTCAAGATTCCATATATAAATATATTTGAAAGAGTTCGATTGGAATTATGTATTGGCTCAATTTTACTCAATGGTCGGTAAGAAATCATTAATATTCTAAAATTTCTACAAAAATAAATGGAAAGGTGCCAAGAATATGTATTTATGCCGATAAATTTGAAAATGATTTGGATATTGGTATTATTTTGCACTCTGCCAAAATCAATATCTCGTTAGCACCAGAATCTCCCGTTGTAAGTTGCATTTTTATCTTCGGCGATTTATATTAATTTTTTGGGTGGTGAAGCAATTTTACCGCTAACTATCAATCTAATACTTTTTTCGATGGTTTAGTCATTAATCATTTTCAAAAGGATCTGTAGTAGTCCTATCGATAGATTATCAAATACATTTTTATAAGGGGAGTAAGCGAAAAGTATTAATTTATTTTTTTATTATTCATTTATTGAGTAATCCTAACCAGATAAAAAAATATATTCACAGTTAATAAATCGAAATATTGAACCAAATTTATATAC
Organism: Agrypnia vestita; assembly: GCA_016648135.1. NCBI lineage: Eukaryota > Metazoa > Arthropoda > Insecta > Trichoptera > Phryganeidae > Agrypnia > Agrypnia vestita. The sequence continues at coordinate 10,391 of JADDOH010001861.1, forward strand.
GCATAGAAAAAGGGAATTAAATTCAATATTTTAAAAACCTAATATAACAAAAAATTTAGAAAGATTACTTTATTGTTAATTAATTAAAGAATCGCAAGATTATCTCTAATGTGAATTTATTAATTAATATCAGTATCTGCAAGTTTTTCACTTAAAATTCTTTTTACAAATGTAATAAATCTAAATTTTGAGATACTAAGAAATATATTTTCTTCAATAACTGCAAAATGATTTTGTGGTAACATTATTTATATAATTAACAAGAACACACTCTGTGTTAACCACTATTTTTTTTCAATATATACTTTAAAATAAAAATCAAAGTATACACATAAACAAAATAAAATAAATAAACATATGCGAGATGAATATTTAATAACGTACTAATGTGAGATTTTTTTTATTCTTATGTACTAATGTGAGAATTTTTTTATTTGTAGGTAGAATTTAAAAACCTTTACTACCTAATATTAAAAGAATAGTTCTTTACCAAAAGCTGATGAGATAATTCAGAACAGTTACATATTGCTATTTGAACACTTTAAGGGTTCCTTAACTCCAACAAGAAAGTTTTTATATGTTTTTCCTATATAAAAATGATCCATCATTAAAAATAAATTTATTAAATATTGCTATTTTAACAAATTACGGTTAAAATAAAGTGTTTTTTTTTGTTAATAATAGAAATACATTTATTAAAATATATATATATACATTTCTATGTATTGTGTTTATTTTAATATGTACGTAGAGATATAAAAGTATTTTTGATGGATTTTACACCGCTGTAAACAGTTTATTCGATGCTTCGTCTACTATCCTTGTTTCCCACAGAATTATAATAGCAGACAGCGCTTTTCCATGCTGATGAACAAACATTGTTCGGACTGTATGAGATAAGGGTAAATATGATAGATGGGCTTCAACAAATCGGGCATATTAAAGACTTAATGAGAGATAGGTAAATTGATAATTTTTAAACAATTTATTCGTCAAAACTTGACCACACTTGAACTTTTTTGATTGCTCTTGTCATGGATTCTAGCTTTAGTCGATTAAATCTTGTACAAGTAAAATTGTACATGTAATTATTATTACGCCTACGAGAAAGGATAAGTGACTAATTTTTCACAATAAAAATATTTTTGAAAAAATAATTTTTAACCTTACTATAGATATCACAAGATTATCTCATAAATGTTTATTTTAATCCATACTCGTGTGAATCAAATCTCACCTGTCAAATAATGAACCCCACTGTCTTAAAAATGATTGGCACGGACCCCATGCTGAGACGTAATGATATGGGTTTTCATTAAATTAACGGTATCCGATACATATTAAGTATATATTAAAACGTATTTTATGACCTGTAACTAGCTATAAAATCACGTCATACATTGTAAAAAAAAAAACAATCGAGCCTTACAGTAGTCGCATAATATGATGTGTAACATTTGACATCCCACAACTAAAAATATCAATTGAGCTGCAACATAAATTAACATCAAAATTTAAAAAAGTTTATACCTATATATTTATTAATTAGTAAAGATAATGTATGTGCATTTATTTATTGCTGAATTTCGCATTACGCATTTTGTTTAAAAATGTGTTTGGTCAATTATATATTTTTATTTATTTTCAAAGATGGCGGTAGTGTGCCTCTGTACATATTTTATGAACACTTTGAATAAATATTTATAAATAATCACAGAAATAACATAACATTTGAGAATTTAAGTCATTAAGGGTAGTTATTGTTTACATTAATGTAATAAAAGGGTTTATTGGATAGTTTCGAAGATATAAGCCAAAATATATCAAAGTTACAACATCCATACGCTTGACAACAGACGCGCAACATATATAAAAAAATCAGATGCGTTGAATATTGGAAGTGTGCGTCTTCGCTGTGATGGCACTTGCTGGACATTGATTTGTTTAAAAACGATATTTTTTTACCATTGCGCGCGCTTATTGGTCAAATGAAATTGTGCGCGATTTCCCGGCGTCTCATTTCCTGTTACGCATTTCAGTCCTCTTTCACGAAATCACTGCCACAGATTGCAGGAAAGCGAGAGAAAAGATTTTACACATCCATAATTTTTTACGACCCTTGCGTGTAGCATGAGCCGTGCGCTGATCTGACTGTCACAGTCGGGTGCCCGGGCCTCATTAGCGGCTAGTCATCATCAGTGTTATTATTAATTCATGTTAAAAACATTCGGAATTAGTACGGTTGATGCGTATGAACAAATAATAAACTATCATTACAAACATCAAACAAACACTACACTTCTATTTCACAAACGCTTTTATCTCGAGAGCTACTTTAAGGGTCTGTTCTCCATTTCTTCTTCGTGTGCAAATTGAAATACGCAATATATATTTAATTTACTAGGCTGCGATCTCAGAAGCACCTCTGGAGACATAAGTTTTTGCGCAAACGGGGTGCCTTACGATGAATTATGAAAACAAATGTTTTACATAAATATTTTGAATCTGGTCAAAACGAGTTGGGTCTCGGGCTCGCTAGGAGCAGCCGAGGAACGTAAATAAATAAGTGCTCCACGGTAACTTCAGCCGCACAATCCTCAGAGGGTGAGAGGCGTTCCCGAGGGTGCCATACTACGGATGATAGCTTTTGAGCTTAGGCAATGGCAGGAAAAATATACACTCCCTTACAAGCGTGGCCTTTGACATTGTTAGAGCTTCGGATTCCGTCGCTAGGGACATGTTTCAAGTAGTTGTTTTGTCTCCGAGGCTGAAGGGGGCACTTGTTGATAATATCTAGCGAAATATATCCGAGTTTCGTATTCGAACCCTTGGTAAAAGGTAATTTGGAGTTGATGCAAAGGTAAGATTTATTTTGTAATTAAATCTTAGCTAGTTTCTTGTCAATTCGAGCCGATGGAGTTGTCGTTTTAACTATCCCGTCAACATTATCAGCGATCAGACCCTCTGCTCAGTGCATAACTTTACGGTTTGTTTACGATTTTTCAGAACCTTTCATATAGTTCAGGCGCAGCTGTCGCTTAACGATATCGCGATAACGATATCAACAATCGTAACAATTACTGCATAATTTATAGAAATAAACTTTGTTTACACCACTTTTTTATTGAAAAAATTCAACATGTTTCAGAGGCCATGGCCCCTTCGTCAGGATACAAATGTATAAATTTTATATAAATATAAAAATATATATACGAAGGGGCCATGGGCTGTGAAACATGATAATTTTTTTCAATTAAAAAGTGGTATAAACAAAGTTTATTTCTATAAATTATAATTATAATGTCACCACAAAATAGTTTTGCTGTGTTTGAAGAAGAAATTGCTGCATAGTCTTCATGTCTTGTAGTCTTTATTTTGAAAACATCATCATTATTTTCGAATATGATTATATTAACTTTTGGAAGAATATTATCGAGGATTATTATTAACTTTAGCACGACAGGAGTGGCAATTGCTATTTGTCACTTGTATGAAGTACTTTAAAAACTGAAGATTTTAGGTATTAATAAATTAATGTATCGAAATAGAACGGATATTTTAAACCGTTTCAAAGGCACAGCGTCTTCGGGAGAGAACCCTCACGCCATGGTTGGTGGTTCGAGCCCCATTCCAGAATACCAGTAAGTTAGTTCTATTTTCATAACACAAGCAATAAGCCCAGTTTGAAAATAGTAAGAACATTGATACTACACGTTTTTCGTTTCCGCATCTCTCTTTTAAAAAATATGTCCTTGACCCTCGCAGCGAGTAAGCACTCCCCTGAAGACGCTGTGATATGACTCTAGCGAAATATTGAGAATTTAATCTGTATACGTCCATACGGTTGGTGTAAAATATCGGTTTTATTGCAGTGATAAATATATTAAAGACACCATAAAGCGATCTTTTTTATATATGAAAGTACAAAATGAACCAAAAAATAATTTTCTCATAATCAAACATAATTAATTAATTAATTAATTTAATTTCGTTATCTGTCCGTCCATCCGTCTGTCCGACCCCGTAACTTCGTGTTACGTCCGTGATTTCGTTCAAATTCACGGCTAAAAGAAGGCCGGAGATGGGGCTTGAACCCTGGGCCGCCAAACCTCAACCGGCCGATTAACGCATGTTGCTACGGCCGCCTCTCCATAGATCGCCAAAAAGATGCTTTAATTGTATACTAGAGCTGAGCAAAGCCGCGAAGCTACGCTCCGTCATTTTTGACGGGTTAAAGCTAGTTATTTATTAATTCCAATGTAGGAAATAATTTTCATGTAATTGTTTTCATTTGGAAAAATAAAACAATATGTTTTTCGATAATAATTATATCAGGGTACATAGGTATTTTTTTTTAAAATAGAGATGCAAACACGGAATTCGTATCACATCAATATTCTTACTATTTTTAAATTAAGCTTAATGCTTGGGCTATGAAAATAGGACTAACTTGCTTGTCTGGAGTGAGATTCGAACCTGCGACCTTTGGATCACGAGACGAGAGTCCTAACCACAAGACCAACAAGCTACTCATAGGTATGTTAGATGAAAAATTACAAAACTTGACAAAATTTCACAATACACCACGGATATACCTACATATATAGTGCTGAACAAATCTGATGAGATAATAAAGATAAAAATGCTGTATCGTAGAACTCACCTACAAGAGCAGTCTGTCGATAATATAAAAGTTTCCCGTATAATGACACTTCGATGATAGTTTTTTTTCAGAAGAAAGATTTGTCTTTTGTATTTTTTCAGTGACATACTTACTTTGCTATTTATCTTTCTCTTATAAGAACAGTGCTTCATAGTTGTACAACTAACGATTTTGAAAGCAGATCAAACTTCGGAGTATTTAGGTTACTCTGCTTGATATACTTAATAGGTTTCTATGCTACATCATAGCGAATGGTGAAATGGTAATAAAATATTAAGAAAAGGGTAGAAACACTCTATTTTTGGTCTGCGGCACAATTTATCTGACCTCAGAAGTTGAATAAAAAGGTTTTAAAGGATAATAAGTAACCGTAAGTACCACATAAATACACTCACCCTTAACACCTTAAAGTATGTATATAATCTGCATGACCAGGGGTATCTGCATTTATCATTGCTTTGTACTCATTCAATTTTCAATTTCGACCTCTGAATATTATTCATCTGATTTTCGAACATATTTATAATAGAACATTTAGAAAAAACAAAATATTAAAATTTATCAAAAAAAGGTTATGGTCCTCTATAATACTTGTTGGTTTAAAATATAATATTTAATACGGAGCTTATATTTTCTCTAAACTGAACAATGTACAACGTACACGTTTAATTATTTTCGAGAAGCGGTCGCTCTCGTCATCAGGCGTAATTAAAAACCAAACGAAAATAAATCAAATTAAATATTTTAAATAACAAAAATTAAAGTTTTTTTTTAAATCTTCTGGTTTTGTGTTTCCTGGGGTATTATGCCATATTTTATCGACCTTTTTGGCGAAAGTTTCAGATCACATTGCAGGTTTCATCATCAGGACCGATTTGTATGATGATGGACCTGAAATCGGATCCAAAACGTCGACCAGAAAGGTTGTAAAAACAAGTTGTACGGATATTGAATAATAATTTACTTATGTTGGAATTTGTTTTAAGTGTGTAAAATTTAAAATAATTATTTCGCACTACAAAGTAAAAAGTGCCATATTAATTAATAATATTTAGCCATAGCACAGGTCAGCTCATTGTTTGTTGACGCAGTGCATACAATAATTATTATTGTTCATTGGCTTCGCGCTTGCAGAGCTTGTGTATACAATAAATTGTTGATTAGTTTGGCAGCTGAGTGCAAACTTATTTTTTGATTATAATTTCAAGCTTGATAGATTCACTCGCTTATTAAGCACCTAAAAATAAACCTATTAAATGTTTATGATTTTTTTGGTTATTCATTATGAACTTGATATAAAAATGATGCAGACGGAAATCATGTGATGTTTTTCTAATAATATATGTGTCCATTACAAAAAATAATTAATCAAGATGTATCATAGATGTCCCATAAAGACTAAGCTATTTATAAAAAAGTAAGGAAAATATGCATGGAAGTCTTCAATCCAACGTTCACCAATTCCACTAACTTCTTCGTTTTATCTTAAAAATTAATATTTAATATACTATCTCAAACAATTGAAAAACAAATTAAGAGAACTTCTAATACAAACAACTAGACACCATTATCCTCAAAATCAAAAACATTTTACTCCTCTACTTTATCCCGTTTATAAAATATAATGTAAAATAATTATATATTGATCTAAAACTGCTCTCTAAAAAATGCTTTCTGATTAATCGATTCTAAAAAATGCTTACAAAATACTCTGTGATTAACTGATTCTAAAAAATGCTAAAAATGCTGTATGATCAACTGAATCTAAAAAGCTTAAAAATGCTGCCGCTTTTCCGAAAATCTTCTCTTTTTTACTATTTGCACATTTATTTCTTCATAACAAAACATAAAATTACAAATATCATGTGTGTTCCAAACATTTCTTCATTCAAAATTTTCAATAATCATAATATATATTGGTGACAATTTTATTTAATAAATAGACAAGCACATAATATAAAAACGGTATCAATTTAGAAGACATTATCATTATGTACCTACAGCATTTGCGAAATTATTGGTATAATATTGAAGTTTTATAAACCTGCTTAAGAATGAAATATTTTGGAGGAAACAATAATAATTAATCAATAGTATCAAAAAATGTGTAAAAATAAAGAAAATCAATAGTATCAAAAAATATGTAAATATAAAAAAAGAGAGCAAGGTCAAGAAGTACGTTGGCCGAAAAATCAAAATCCAATATACATATGACTGACAAAAATATTATTTATATAACGGCTTAATAACGGTAAGCAGCTCTAATTGTGATTTATCGTCAAAATCAACGATATAAAGCTATCAGGCAAGATTGATGACTTTGGTATCGCAAAATAAATTACATATTCTACGAGTGTTCTAAGCGAGTGTATCCCCGTATGAGCGAGTATTGGTGTCACCACAGCGGGCAGTCCCTAATGGGAGGGGTAAGCCGAAATTCGGAGCGTGCTGGGAAAACTATTCCTGCATTTATTCGGCGCATTTTTCATCGCACAGTCAAAGACAAAGAAACAATCTAGGCCAATAATTTTTGTGGTGCATTACAGTTGTTAATTAGTCTTTCTTTATGACGACTGTTTTATTGAAATATCAGATACGTATTTTTGATGTGTAACATAATTCCTCTCGCTTTCCTGCGATCTGTGGCAGTGATGAGTGAAAAAGGACGGAAATGCTTAACAGGAAATGAGACGCGCGCAATTTCATTAAACATCGAAAAAAATCATCGTTTATAAACAAATCAATGTTCAGCAAGTGCCATCCCAGCGAAGACGCACACTACCAGCCAATGCTTCTGGTTTTGTATATATGTTGCGACGCTGGTGTCAAGCGTGTGGATGTTGTAACTTTGATAAATTTTGGCTTAAATCCTCGAAACTATACAATAAATGCTTAATTTTTTTTAACATTAATATAAACAATAACTACACTTAATGATTAACATTCTCAAATTTACGTAATTTTTGTGATTATTTTTAAATATTTATTCAAAGTTTTCATACACATTTTGGCGGCACACTTCCGCCATCTATGAATGAATATAAATAAAAACATATAATTGACCTAACACATTTGTAAACAAAATGCTTATGTATATATACGTTACCTATCTAGTGCGGCAAAATTCAATAATCAATAAATGCACATACATTTTCTTTACTTGCATTTACCAATTAATAAATATAAAGGTATTAGCTTTTTTAAATTTTGATTTTAATTTATTTCGCTGCTCAATTAATACTTTTAACTGTAAGATGCCAAATGTTACACATCTTATGTAAGATACAAGACTACTTTAAGGCTCACTCGTTTTTTTTTTAAATATGGCTTTTTCTATTTACAACGTCGGGTAGGATTCAGATTAAATAATAATTGAAAAATGATACATAAATATTGGTTTTTAAACAGAAGCATTAAACAGAAGCAGTGTCGTAGGTTAAGTACTGCAATCCAGTACTTGACACACCCTGACTTCAGTGTAGTATTGCAAGGTAAAACTTAATCTACACACTCATCAATGTGATCTGAAATGTCGGCTAGAGAGGTGACATATACGTGGCAGAATATCCCAGAAGACTATACACAGAAGATTATAAACTACGTTCTAATTTTGGAAAATCACAATGAAATGTCGGGTATAAAAGCAAAGTTAGCAATATAGGTACAAAAAAAATTAAATGCAGTCATTGAGGAAAACTAATTTATAATGTAATGAACTCGAGATTTTACATGCAAAAGACCCTATAAATTTATAGTAAACATTATTTTGGAAGGAACAGATACAAAAAATCTAAAATTCAGTACATTTTAAATTAGTATTCCTCGGTGACTGCATTGAATTTTTTTTTAATTTTTGGTATTGCTACCTTCGCTTTTGTACCCCAAAAATGTAATTAAGCGTTGTTTTTGTTGCTTTTTCTGAAATGAATAATTTCAATCTGTAAATATTGTAGTTGATGCGTATGATACTAACATGTTACGTATTCATATCGTTATTATATATTCCCCGAAGGTTCTGCGATTTAATTGAATCTCACTTAATGTCGGTACAACACCATTTAATTCCGTTTGAAACAATAGGAGAATAATTACTTTACTGGCTTCGGCATCATCATCTGTATTGTACCATTGGTTCCGGGACAAACACATTTCAAATTAATATCAATAAGAGATGTAGCCAACACCTGAACGGCGAGAAATGACAGGAGAGATATTGTTAATAAATCACCCGCTATAAGGGATGATTTGGATGAATCTACAGTTTGATTAATTCCTGTTACGTAAGTGTCACGTGCCGTTCTGGAAACACCTGAATTAGGGACACGTGTTGCGAAACGGGATGAAACATTATTGTTGATTAATTCTCTCCGAAAATATTATATAATTCAATTTATCGTAATTTATTTATACCATTACAATGAAAATTAAATAATCTTGTTACATATTTTCAAAATATTTAATGTTGTTGTTTTTGTAATAATCCATTTGGAAAAATTGAACTAAGATATTATATAAATATATTGGATCGATACCGGGAATCTAAGGAAAGCAATAATCTGTTTATTGTTCGCAGAAGCTGGGAAACAAAATATAATTAGGAAATATCATTTTTTTTGCCCTTAAGATGATAATACAAATATCCAACTATACGTCTATATTTACCTAGGCATAAACATTTACCATTCCTTACAATTTAATATATGTATTAAATTATTAAAAAGAGGAGGAGATCCGTGGTTCGAATCCCGGTAGCAGCCAAATAATTTTTCGTGGATTTGATTTTTCTGCATGTCTTTCTAATCGATCAATTAATTTGGTTTTAAATTTCACACAACTTTTTTCTGAAAAATTGCAACTTCACAATAAGAATGTGTTCTTGAATATACTATATATGTGTGTTGTATCAAATGTGTCCAAAAATAATAAATGTACTAAACGGTTAATTCTGGCATCCTCTAGCGGCAGTAACACAAAGTAATTTGTGCCTACCGTACCAGAAATAGTGGATTTTTCGAAAAATGGATAATAAATGTTAACTAATTAATAAATTAGACTTACAGATAAGGTCGATGTATTCACGGAAATATAACGTACGTAACGTAAATGTACGCTATAGCATAATTGGATAACGCACCTGCCCCGGATAGGAGGATATCCGTGGTTCGAATCCCGGTAGCAGCCAAATATTTTTTCGTGGATTTGAACTTTTGTATGTCTCTCTAATTGATTACTTAATTTGGATAGCTTCAATTTAAACTAAAATAATTATGAAACAGTTATTTTACTAAGGAACTAACGAAAGTGTACGAACTGCAATTCATTTAAATTTATTTTATTTATTTATTGACGGCTCCAGATGAACGTTTTACAAAATTTATATTCTTAATGATAATATAATATTATGCATATTTCGAAATTACTTAAGAGAAGGTATCTCAAACATTGTACATAATTACAAATTACGTTTTAGTTAGATTGTATATTCCACTATTGTTACCCATAATAACCTTTACTGGTTTTATTTTAAATATTGTGTGCGTTTACGTGGACCAAATGAGAATAAAGATAATACGAAAAAAATGAAGGAGCGTGTACTAATGCACACGTGATAGAAGTTATACTTCTTTGGTATGATTATGATAATTGATATTTACACATTGATTAAAAATGTATATTTATAAAACAATACGATATATATAAATATGATTTATGACACTTTAATTTATATAAATAATTATTCATTCATTCATTCTTCTTCATCCCCTTGTCCTAGTAGGATCGGGGGACCAAAGACTCGACAAGGTGTTTCCATGTTCCCCTGTCTTGCTCTGCTTCGACCTTTTTCGACGATTTCGAATTCAAAAGTTTTGAAGCTGTACATTTATTCATTAGACAACCGTATTCAATGTCAAATGAATGATTTTTTTTTGTTTTGAAAACGAATATCCGACAATTACGCCGTTTTTGGAAAAACATCGACAACAACATGAAATCCAAATACACACCTAAAACCGTAATTTAATTGATTTTGAATTAAAAAATTTATGATTGATACTCGATTGAAGATGGTGGACAACACATTATATATATTACTGTAACACTAATTTCAAGAGAATAAATTTTTGACAGTTTAATGGATGCGCGCGCATTTCGTGGTCTCTAATTCCCGCTACATGTTATTTCTTGCTACACACGCAGGTGCGCAACTTCCGTTACTTTAAAATTTTATCCTCAATTACAAGGCCAAAAAAAGATTATTCCAATAATATATAAAAAATTAAACAATTATGGACAATTTGTTAAAGCTGCAAATCCATAATACGCTTTTAAGAAAGTATAAACTAATATTATGGAGATACATATTTCGTTGAACATTAAATACTATAACAAAATAATTATTTAACGCTAGTATCTTGATAATCCTTACTATTTTATATTGAGACATTTGATTAACATCAGATGTTATAATATTTCAAGACGTGATCTATCTCATTGACTAAAATACTTAGTATAAGAAGATGATAGGGTAAAGAAGTATGGATAAATATATGTAACGGGGGGTATAAAAAAAAAGGCAGCTATATCTAAAAAAAATTAATGCAGTCATCGAGTATTACTAATTTATAATGTACTGAATTCAATATTGTATAGGAAACATAGACTTTATAAGAAACATGATTTTGGAAGGGATAGATACATAAAATCTAGAAGTCAGTACATTTTTAATAAACTATACTCGGTTAAGCATTAAAAACATTTTTTTAAATTTTTTGGATAAAACTGCATTTTCTTTTAAACCCCACAAATAACTCTTTATATTTAAGTTTATTTGAAGTGAATGTGGCCTTTCTTTCGTATGATTTAAAATAATATTATCTTTAAAGAATAAATATTGATCGATTATTGAACTTCTGTCAGAGGGATTGCATCAGTGTTTGATATATTCTAAACACATAAAATTAAAATTAAATTATTAAAAAAAATTGTTTATTTTTAAATGTGTACATTTTTAATAAACTGCTACATTTCTTCACAAGTTGTATCGTTTAATACACATTTTTTCTTACTGTACAATATAAGGACTCCGCCTGACGCGGATACACCGTTACGCACCACCCTCCTCTCCCCGTATAACTTACGTGACAAGAACAAAACTCGACTCCATTTCAACCCATTCTCCCCATTTTGCAGGGATTGAGAAACCCTTTAGGAAGAAAGATTTAACGGATATGAATTAAGCCCATCGAATCAATATACGTAGTAGGTACCATACACGTTTGAAAACAACATTTCCATAAAGCAAATATAATTTATTTATATATTTAATGTGGTATAGATTTGAATGTTTATACGGGTGCAGTCGAAACATCAATAGTAGGTAATATTTGTTTTCCAGTAGAGTTTATTCCAGAGTAACCACATTGAGGATGGAAGACCGTGTCCGTCATATTATTTGCTATACTGTACTGTACCAATATTACAATACTGAAGCTTTATTTTGGACGGCAAATGAAAAACAATAAACAATTTAAATATTTATTCATTGCACAAAGTTACTGGACACGAATTTAATCAGTGCGCTATTTTTAAATTCACACTTATTGTTTCTGGAATATTTCACACAAGTTTGTACTAATTGACTTATTTTTTGCTTTGCTTTGACAAAGATTTGCTGCACTTTTGTCTATCGCCAGGTGTCTGCTAAATTTCGCGCGTTAGTACTAACTCGCGCCGGATGTCTGTCACTTCTTTATTTGGTCAACTCCCTCAGTTCGCTTTGATCTGTGTAATCGCAAAAATATCAGAAACAAATCTGCTCTCGTGCGCCCATCGTTACTCCTATACAGAAATGTTAGCTCCGCGAATGTTCGTGAACGTTCTCCATATTACTTGTGTTTATAGTTTCTTTGAGAACAGTTAAGTTGATTCTGACTTCATGCGGACCGTTCGAGAGGCTTCGATAATTCGCAGTTAACATTGTTTTGATAAATAATAAGTAATAAATGAAATTGCAATAGAAATAAGTATTGCTAGATAATGACTTCACGTCATTATTATTTATCTATCTATTACACCTTAATATAAATGTAACTCGCATCACTGAGCGTGCCGTGTATTACGTACAAAATTCACGCACATTGCACTTATTGTTTTTGATTTTAATGAATAACCTTAATTCAGTATTAAGTTTTCTGGGATATTCTGCCGTGTTTCTACGATCTTTCTGGCCAATGGCGTCGTTTCGGATCCCATTGCATTGTGTTGAATCTAGGTATATGGATGGACAGTGGGATCCGAAATGTCAATCAGAAAGGTCATCAAAACCAAAGAGCATTTTACATAATATTTTACAGCGTACAATAATATTATAATATTTTATTGTGTATATTATGTCATACTATGTATTTATTCAGCCACCATTCTAACTTTATTTTTTTTTCCTTCCAGGTAAGCGAATCTCTCCACCCGTTCATCGTCTTTAATCCCGTTTGTTGTAAGTTTTAGTACCTATATTTTTTTAACACTAGGCTTTTTTCTTTTTCTTTATACTTTAGATCAATTCCTTCATTCAAAGCACTACCATCTGTTGGTCAAATAAATATAAAAGTACCTACGTAAGCTACTTTAAAAGTAATAGTTTTTTTGCGATTATTAACAATATTAATAGGTGCTTTGAACAGGAGCGTATTTAGGAATCATCATCATCATCATCACCACTGTTGGCTATACAACCCTTGGTGGATCTTGGTCTCCTCAAGAGTTTTCCTTCACTGATCTCAGTCTTGTACCAGCTCTCTACAATTCTGTTCAGTTCTCTAAAGCAGATAGGTTTTGGCCTTCTAAAACTTATTTGTCCTTTTGGTATTGGCAAAGTATTTCAGTGTTGTTTATTCAGTTATTCTCTGTATCATCCAGTTTTCTTCTAAATTTTATGACACTTCTTAAAAAAAGTATAGAGCTCATTATTGTAGCATTAGCACCAAAGTCTATTGTCTAGAACCGGTCCAAAGATATACCTCAAAATTTTCCTTCCAAAAACTTTTTAGATCAATAAAAGTCCAGTGCTTCATACATACGTTTTGGCAAGTTGCTTTAGATCTATGTTCTTTAATTGGTACATTGATATCCAAAATCTTCGATGTTTTGTTAAACGTAAGCCTTGTCTGATGTCTCATTTTTCTTTTTGTTCTTCCGCCTCAGGTGGATGATCTTACTTCCAAGGTACACGAACTCTTTTGCATTTTTCAATGTTGCTCCTTACATTAGCTACTCATTTGCCACTCATTGCGGCCTACAGCCACATATCCAATAAGCTGTTTGAATTCTAAAATAAATTAAACAAAAAATTAGTTAAATGTAATTCTGAAAAACATTTAGAATATAATATTAAATGTTGTAATAAAAAACCTCTAAAATCGTAGAAATTAAGAAAATGCAAAAAAAATAATTATTCCTGATCATTGAATGTGACCATAACATACGATACTTGTGGGAAAGATTCAGTTTTAAAATCCTAAGGTACACAAGTAATTAATTTTAATTCGATTCGGGGGATTATTTTCACGTAATATTGAGGACGTAGAATAGCCGGTTGCCTAGGAACATTCATAGATTTTGAGTTGCGTATCTACCCTCTTGATTCAGCTAGATCACTTTAACTCTAGCAGAAGCTTTCATAATAAAATAACACAAATGTAAAAGACGTGATTAATAAATTTCTGATTTGAAGATATTGATTTATCGAAAAAACATTACGTTGAGTTTTTACGAGTTGTCTTTAAAAATAGCCTGCGTATGTATCTCTTTTTTAGAAAGTAGAGACGAAGCGATGAATATGAAAAACGTGTGTAGAGGTCTTTTTATAAGATGGCCCAGAGCTAACAACTTGTATGATCACTCTATAGAATGCAACGTTCACCAATTTCATTGTAAGAACATCCACACATTATCAAATTTTGAAAGTTCTATGTATATTAAAAACTTTCGTTCATTTGAATGGACTACGCAAGAGACATCTGTAGTATTTTCTCTGCAACTAGTTGCATAGATTTTCGCAGCTGGTTTTGATACCTTCACATAAATATAGTGTTTTTTGTTTGTTTTTTCAACCCCTGCTGATTCCCGGCTTCTCCTTATTCGCATCCACTTCATCCTTCTCCTCCCAGTCACTCTCGCACACCGCCAAATGATGGCTCATTTATTTTATCTGGCCTTTTATTTATGCGCTCTGTACACATCTCCGGGATGGAGATAGCCGCCGAGACGGAGTGCGCTCGTTTAGAAACAATCTTCTTTCGCATTATTAACGGGAAATGAATGATGACTTAAATCTTAAATCAGGCCGTGTTTACTTTTTAAGGCGGCGACACAGCCTCATTACTCCGAAGGTGGTGGGGTGATCTTATTTGCCCGCTTTATCTCGCAAATTCTCAGCGCGCACACCTTTGTATTAATGGTTATAACAACGACAGCACATTCACTTTTATTTTTTAGGTGAATAAAAATATAAGGTAGAAATATATATTAACAAAATGTATATAACCACTAACGGAGATTCTTGGTCTACCGGTTTCCAGTCATACCTGTATCTTCGTTAGGAAGACGAAGACGACGCCCTAAAGAAGACGTCCTGACGAAGACCGGTAGACTACTAATCTCCCTAAGTTGTAATTTTTTTTTTACACTTCAACACGCCAGGAGGCCCAATTGCAGAAGCGAAAAACATCTCAAAATACCCAGGTAAAATTGAGTAAATCACATCAATTAAAATTGTGACCTCACCGGGAATCGAACCCGGAACCCTCGGTGTGGGAAGCCAGTGTCATACCCACTGCGCTACGAGGGCCGCCCCACTAATATACTCACATAACTTATATTTTGTTAAATGCCTGAACATAAAATTAATGCTTCAAATATTTAATTGTTTCATAATAATCAAATGAAATTTTGGATTTCAAAACTATTTTTATGAGAAAGTAGGTAAGGAATTCTTTGCAAGTCTATAGGGCTTACAACATTTTGCGATTTTTTCTCGATAATAAATATTTTTTTGGAAATAATATACATTACTTCTACTACCTATATCTTTGTAAGTTCGCTTATAGCTTTATCAATACATATTATAAAAATACTTTAAAATTAATTTGTGTTAGTAAATGGATTAATAATTTTACAAGTGCAATAGTTTCAAATAAATATTTAAAATCGTCTTTAGTCCAGCTTAGTTAAGTCCAATATTAAAAAATTACAACAAAATATTCAAAGTTATTATAAAAAATAATAAACGACTACAAAAATATTTTCTTTTAACTCGTAACAACGACAAATTCATACGTAAATTATTATTTATTCATTGCAAAAAATTTTTGTTTCATTTTAATTTGACCTCACTGACGCGTAATATATGTGTTGTCTGCGTATATTGTTTTCATATTGCGTACGAGCGAAATTTTAAATACAAGGCACTCCATTTTTTTGGAAATAAAACAATTTAAAAAATATCAATAATATCAAAGAAAAATATGCAGATTTGATGTTAAAATTATCTAAAAATTTAATTTTGAAAGTATCAAATGTGCCATATGATAAGTATGGCATCTAATATAAATTTTTGAAGTGAAAATATAATCAAGAAAACGGTGTAATCTTAAATTTTTGTTTTCAGGATTCCAAGCGCTTATGTACGAAATACACACTGTAGTCTACATATATGAGGTATAAAAGCAAAGGCAGCAATATCTAAAAAATTTAAAAAATGTTTTGAATGCAGTCATTATCCATCCCTTCCAAAATTATGTTTCCTATATATTTATAGGCTATGTTTCCTATAAAATCTTGAATTCAGTGTATTCTAAATTAGTAATCCTCGATGACTGCATTATTTATTTTTTTGATATTACTGCCATTGCTTTTATACCCCACATATCGTTGGTGATCTGACAGTATGTCCTATCTTATTTTTTTTACTGAATTAATAGTGATCCCCGGATTATAATCCTGGGATCATAAAAGAAGCATAAAAAATAAGGTAGGACATATATTTCCAAATCACCAACGAGTGACATATGACTGACCTGCGCCACAATATATTATATTTGCAATCTGTAGAACACTCGCGTTAGTAATATGTCTTCCATAGGCGCTTTGCTAATTTCGATATAATAAAATAATAAAGTGTTATCATTGACTGTAGAAAAATGTATGTATATTTGTTATGCTGCTTGTTATGTCTAAATCAACAAATAAATTGAAGAATTCACTGTAATCTGTACGTTTCCTATCGTGAAATTGCAAACTCTTATAATTAAAACCGGAACATGCCTTCGTAAAGAGAAAAATGTACTCGAAACATTTTTTTAGTACGATCCTTTGTACGTACCTTTTTTTCAATTTACGTGGTACATTTGTTTACGAAAGGGCAAGACGTTACAAGAAATAGCAGAACAATCCACGGAGGCGTTTCGTTAACGTTCTCTCTCATTTTTCCCGACGCTTCGCTACATTTCAGGTTCGTTAGAGCTGAGATATGTTCCTCCTGAAATGGCGTGTTGTATTTCCTCACAAAATTCCACCGTTGTGTTACGGAGAGTCATTATTTCGTAGTCGAAACTCTAAATATATTAAAAATACGAGCTTTTACTATTAATTATTCGCTAGTTACGTGTGTCAGTGTTTTTTAAGGCCCATTTTCATACCTAGAACTGCAGTAATAATAATATAATTGCAAAGAGTAGCTTGTTGGTCTTGTGGTTAGGACTCCCGCCTCGTAATCCAAAGGTCGCGGGTTTGAATCTCACTTCAGATCAGCAAATTAGTCTTATTTTCATAGCAAAAGCGTTTGGCTTAGTTTGAAAATAGAAAGAATATTGATGTGACATGCATTCTGTGTTCGCATCTCTATTTTAAAAATATATATATATATGGCTAACCTTTTATTTATTCAATTCTTTGGACGTTTTTATTTTTTATTGTGAGAGAATATAAAACCTACCGCATATATCTATATTTTTAAATTTATGCTTATGTATTTATAATTCTTTTGAATTTTTTACATTCAAAATATTTTGATTTTGTCCAAACTTTTTAGAACGCAGTACTGGATTTTGTCTTAGAGACATCATTAATCAAGATTATATTATAAATGTCTCACAGAATCAAAATTATAATTTTTTATGGAAAATAACAAAAATATAATTTCGTCTCTATGAGACATGTATAATATATCTTGATCAATGATCTCGCTGGGACAAAATCCATAGCCATAGCCAAAAAAAACTCTCTCCAACAAATATGAACAGAAGTAAAAATAGAACAGGGAATCGTAGAAAAAAAGAATAAGGAGAGCCGATCCAAATGAAATGGGAAATGGGATAAGAGAAAGAAGAAGAAGTTTATTTTCAAATTTGTCTTAAACCATTACCTCCCACCATACCTCTGTATACATCTGTCCAAAACGTGATTTGGTATCTTTTTTCTATAATTATCATGGAAATAATTACTTATTTTAAAACTATATGGAATAATGAACTATAAAATAATATATTTTAGCAATAATGCTTTAATAAATGTCATTGATTTATCATCATGATAAGATATGAGAATAGACTATTTAGGTTAGATGTTTTAACTGTTTTTTATTTTACAAAATTATATATTTTAACTCGTTTTTTTATTATTATGTATATATAGACTTTATTATAACGTGAGATACTATTAGTATAACACAATATTTTCAATTACCGTGTGCTAGGTTATATTTTATTGCACTGTATACGAGCGTTTTCAATGGGCATCTGACCCCTTTATTTTCTAAGTTATATATATTTTTCTTTTCCAATATTTTTCGTTACTGAGTATGTCGTAATAAATAACAATAAAAAAAATAATTCATGTACAGTTTTCTTTTGGGCGCTAAAGGGTTAAAGGAATGCTTTACTTACAAATCTGTAGTTTTATTTATTTGAAGGATATTGTTTGTAAATGATTTGAAAAATAAAGGTTTTGTCCGCATGACTTGGTTCCGGCAGAAATGTACCGGATATAGTGCTTTGGATAAAGCCCCTCACATTCCTGCAGTCGTAATATCTCGCGGCTTGTCATGGGCGCGCCATCAATCTGCATTATTAGACTTTTTATCGCTTGCTGGGACGTGACTGCCCATTCTTTACGCCACTGGCCAAATTTAAGAAATGTCACCCTTCTTCTCATACTTAAATATTAATATATTATTTTAATTAAACATAACATTATAAAATTAATGTTATCATTAACTAAATATCTCACCATCATTTCGTTTCTCCGCAGGAGTAGACAGAGACACAAAATGCCAAACTCTACAGCCCTGGCGCCCATTTTTTCATAGATATTTTTATTTACTATTCATTTTCAACGCTACAACACACCATGATACCCTCAAATGTCCTCGAATGATACACATAAAAAACACCCACCCAGGCAACTTCTAAAATATAAAATTTCTGATAAAATTCTTGATAATTACTCATCAAACAGACGCCCAATTCCAAAAAATCCATATTAAAAAAATACGTTTGGATAGAAATCTCTTCATTTAATTCATATTTAACATTTTATGAATAAATAATATATGAAAAAGGATACCCAAATATATTTTAAGTATTGTTATATGGTTTTTAGTGCACATTTAAAAGGCATAATTAAAGCTTTTAAATGTTTTTAAAAAAATGAAAAAAAATGAAAATGGAAAAAATGTATTATACCTACATATCGAAAAAACACTAGAGGTACCTATTTTATAGCAGAATCTTCATTTTGTCTCACTTTACATCAACTTCATTCAACTATTTTTCTTAATTTAACATACATTACGGTAATATTATGTAAAACGATGTAATTAGTTTCGTAGGGTAGTAATTATGAATCTAGCAGTATCGCTTATACAAAAGTAATTACATTGAACTAAGAGATTTTTCGAAAATTAGCCACCCAAAATCACTAATCTATGATACATCACTCTTGAACGTGTCAAAATTTTCATGTAAATACGAGCTTATTCTGGGTTCTTCGCTACTTTCGATAATTAGTTTCTCTGCAGTGTCTATTTTTTGTTGTAAATCCTCTTCATCCAGGTCCACGAATCGGTGAACATCCATCTAGTATTCTTTTTGAAAATGTTCAAAGAATAAGTTCAGACAGATATTTTCGTGATATAGGTATGCAATATTCACATAAAGGACTGCGCAAATATTTTTTTTTTCCACAAAATATGCCCATTGGGAGATTGTTTATTATTCTTCTCACATAAACATAAGAAACCGAGTACTTTCAGGGGTTATAACACCCTGGTAGTATAAAATTTAAGTAAAAATTGGGTGATTTTTTAAAGGGAGGTTATTAATATAATTTATTTTTTTATTGAAACATATTAAGGGAGAATACCTACTTAGACATTTTGAAAAAACGTTTTTTAAATTTTTGCATTTTCTTAAAGCTCGAGGTTCTTAAAATGTCTGGTGAAAATTTCACGCAAAAATTAAAAAAAATAACAAAGTTGTAGTGGCATATTTTTGTTGATTACGCGCCGCGCCACACGGCGCCACGCTATACGCAGGTAGCTGCCAGTCGGGCTCTTACATAATAGAAACGTAAGACATATTTTTATTATGTTTGTGAAGAGTGTTCGATGATATGGAAATTCAAGGTAGAGGACTTATATTATGGACCTGGAATCAACGATTTTATGTAAAATGAAAATTCCGCGATTTATTCATTACTCAATTTTCACGTTTTAGTCGAAAGCATGTTTTAAAAATCGGTGACCAAAATATCTCGGCAACCATTGAACCAATCAACTTGTAATTTTTAGTGGTTATTCTATGTATAATTATCTAGTTTTTGTCGTAGGATTTTTTAAGTGACTTAGTTTTTTTTATCTTCATAATAAAGCCGATTTTTTCCCTAAAAACGCTATTTTATCAAACGCCCGCGATTTTATCAAAAACCAATATTTTGAAAAATTCCTACGTCAAAGACTAAATCATAATCTGTTTGTTTTGTTTTGTTTAGTGGTCACCGCGGAGGACCTTTTTTTCGGTAGTCGACAGAACCAAAAATTTTTCGCCAATGTTGAATATTTTTTAATAAAAAAATTAAACAGGTTCATAAAAGTATGTACTTTTATGTAGAAATGATACCCATACCATAATTCATATAGGTTTCCTTAAAAAAATCACTAAAATTGCCTTTTTTGCGCTTTGTAGGTAGGTGTTCTCCTCAAGGAACATATTAAACTGTAATTCGATTGGAAAATTTATGAAAGAACATGACTTAGTTATGTCTATTTCCGTGGAGCTCCTCCTTATTTAATTTAAATAATTTATTTATGAAAATTTCATGATCTTTTTTTTTGTCTCGAATAAACGTATACCTTACGGGGAAAGTTGCATCTCAGTTACCTCACAATCATCTCCTTGTAAAAAAACGCCCAATTTACATTTAAATTTTACTCACCCAGATTGGTATAACCCCTTGATATTAACGTTCAGAAAGATTCAAGATAGTTTATTTACAAAATAAAATGTAAACTTGTAGAAGGTTTTCGTATCATTTCCACGACTGTACGCCATCCCCTAACTTTTTGAGTTAGTCTCGAGAGATTCAGGATGTGGCTACAGATGATACAGCACTCGCCCTGGAAACTGAGCTCCTCTCGCGATTGTTCTCCTTGTAAAATCTGGATCGTAAAATTGTAAGTTTTACTGCATCAGCGTACTTACCTGGGACGTGCCTCGGCTTACCATAAAAATATGGCGTCGTCTGCCGGCATGTTTTCCTCGCAACTCCGGCGTCTTGGGAAACGGGGATGATACATGCTGATGAAGATTCATCTGTCACCTGTCCTACGTATGTTGTGCGTAAAAAAGGTCAGGTACAACCCATTTTTATGGTATCCGGCTCCTAAGGACTCGAGCTTCATTATTACACTATTCTAGCATCTGGAACGTATAGAAATATTTTTATTTATTTTATTTGTATTATATTAAAGAACGCATTCCAATTGATAAGTTTTCTGAAACTTTGATAAGATAATAACATAAAAGATAAGAACTTTGTTCTGAAATTGCAATTAAAAGTGATTTTTTAAAATCAAATTTAATGATCAATTAGACAGACATACAGAAAAATCAAATCAGTGAAAAAATATTTGTCTGTCCCGGTATCAGTTCCTCTAATTGATTTATATATCGTTGCTGTATATATAATTAAGCCTATGTGCCGTTTAATATATTCTCAGATGCATGAAACAATTTGTCCATTTTTCATATAAATAATAGAGATATACGAAAAAAACATTGCCGTTCATCTGGCAAGTCTGCCTAGTAATTATTTAAAATATTTTTTTAAAATCTAGTCTGCAATTATTTTTTAAAACAGTTTCATTCGTTTATTTCAGAATGTACTAAGACGGCACATAGGCTTAATTATGTATACAGCGACGATATACTATTAAATGATCTCTTCACTGATGAGGTCTACATGACTACAAAGTATTTTAAAAAATGTCAGTTTGATAATATGTATATATATAAGAATTGTATTTGTACCATGTATTAAATTAAATAAATAAAAAAATTGCACGATGCAAGGAGCATTTTCATAAAACTATTGCGGATGGATTGCATTCAGTAGACAGTTTAATCAGTTCTATTCAAAAAATGTGCGGTAATTGTTTGGGTCATTTTAAAATATGTATTTCAATATTTTTATGCGTATTTTATAAGTATTAAGCATTGATTGGTCTAATATAGAAAATATTTAATTTATTTTATATATTCAGGTCGAAAGGTGGAAGGAAATATATTTTTAGTCCTTGTTAATATCGGTGTTTCGAACTTTATATCAGTTTTCTCAGTTGTAATTACTTGATTGAGTGCACTCAGTTGTTGTTTCTCCCCACGCAATTATGCCATGTTCTGTAATTAATTAGCAAATCGCGAAGTACAAAGAGGTATCAGCTGATGCTCGGCTTTAATTTTTTTAAGTATAAACTCATGAGAAACGTTTCAGTTATTATTTTAATTCCTATAATTATTGGAAATTATTTTCTTTATGTTATGGGCTAGCTTGGCATAAAAATGCATTTATATGTGAATTTTTCTTAGTAACAAAGTGATAGTATAAATTTCGTTACGTTCAGCTAATTTTGATTTTAATTCATATTTTGGCTGGATGTGTTCTGGTAGCTAAATATAAAATAACACGTGATGTTGTAACGCGAATCAATTTTGTATATCACTTTTCGGACCTCATGATACTTCTTTCACGCGGTTGTGCAATTAGTCTGGGCTTGGAAGGGTCCGAAAGTTAATTAGGGATAATGGTTATAAATGCCGGGGATCACGGGCCTCCGCGGTGCGGGCGGGAGCCCTCTGGGTCAGGCCCACACAATGGGACTCTGCGCTAGTTTTGTGTTAAAGGGTCTCAATTTTCGGGTAATGCGGTTAAGTAACTCTCCGAAATGGTATATAATTGCAATCGCTGGAATGTAGGAACTTAATTAGTTTTTTTCCTAAATTAATTTGCATCAAAAAACTAACAAACTTTGTATAAATCACATTGATTTTTTGTAACTTGTAGTTGTCCAAAGCCATCGACCTATCAGGAGCTGGATGCGGCTAACCAGGTACCGATCGCCGGTACAGATCTGTTATCTAAAGCTGGCACATACACAGTACTCACACCAATGCAATTTTATTATATAGCATGTATGAAAAAACCATTTTATATTATTTTAACCGATTAAAATGCAGTTTTTTTTAAAGGTTTTTAAAGGTACTTGGTATAACGAATTTTGCTAATCAAAGGGTTGTTATATGAAACCACCGTTTTTAAAATCTATGAATCATTTGGGTGGGTTGTGTATTAAATAAAAAACGTATAAGAAATATAATATTTATTTTGTTACATTACTTCTTCTTATCAGAATAGCAAAATATTTTTTCCACGCCACTTAAATCGAACAAGGAATAAAAAAAATCACACTGTATTTTGTAATAGAAGTAAAAACAAAACAATAACAGTCTCTGTCACGCTCATAAGCTTGGCCGCGCTCGAGAGAGACAGAGAGATTTTTCGAGATGCGTATACAGTGCGACGTCACTCCGGGTGCTTACGCGGGGAAATGTGTGAATGCGTTGTACACGCCAGCTTTAGTTAAACGGCCTGTAGGTACATCCACTCTGTCGCCGATTTCTGTAGAATTCCCAAGTTTACTACTATTTCTGTACTCAACGCTACATCTATAAATTGTTGCTTATAAAATGTACCGTTAATCGTCAGTATAATATACACCCTGCATCCATCTATACATCCTGCCTCTGTCAAATTGATGTGGATGAGTAATCAATTAATTACCTACTTAAATCATGTCATTTTTCCCCATTGCCAAATATTTTCACAGTTGCATGGTCTTGATGGAAAAGCACTTTTTTCTTCTCTAAATGCCGTCGTTTTATTTTCAAATTCTCGTCGGATCGGTCCAATAAGTTGCAGTAATATTGACAATATTTTTATATGTATGTTCTATGAACACAACTACTGGTTTTATCCACTGCAGGATTATTATTATATGAAGATAAAATTATCGAAGTCTCACAGAGCTATTTATATGACAAACCTGTACTTAAGTCTTCTATACGATACCCAGGGGCATTGCGTAGAGTGATCTCTTAAGTCAGTTCATACAAGCAGTAAGCCCTGGGTTATCGTATAAAAGACTTTCTTACAATTTTTTCATATAAATAACTTCGACTTCTATAATTAATCCTGATGCAATAATATTCTCAGGTTATCGTACACTGTATAGGTCAGTTAGTAAAGAGTTAAGGTTATTATTACGGTAGTTAGACATGTTTATGTGTGTTTCGCTGAAGTCTTATCCAGAGCATCATCAGGAGAGCATCCTATCACCGCGGGGGTGGACGACAAACAGTTAGGATGCTCTCCTGATGACGCTGGATAAGATTTCAGCAAAACGTCAAGATTTGCTTCTTAGTGAAATATTCGGTTCGTATAAAATATTTCATTTTCGTTTCATTTGACACATAAATCATCATAATCGTAGAATAACGACACTATTACATAAAGACACTTTATGTCATAGCTCGATAACTAAAAAAGATTTTCCTTTGAAACTTGGGCTAGTTATTTAAAGTTGATACCTTTAAAAAATCTCAAATATAGTCAGCGCAGTACAATGACATTTTTACACATGCAGCATTGTTCTACGATCGCAAATCAGAACCGTCGTTATACTGACTTCGTATAACGACGATTAAGTTATTGAGAAAAAATACACTTTTTATATACCTACCATTAGATGACTTCTTTTTTTCACTTTTTAACGATCCAAAAAGTCAATATGGAATTTTTGCACATCCGTCATTGTACTACGATCATGAAGAAATATCGCATACTGGCCTATTGCTACTTGATAGGAGCAGGGTGGAATTTGAGGTTAGAATGTGGGAAGTTCAAAAAGTCGCGGAATTATCAAACCGCCCTCGTTTCATGGCGGAATTATCGTACCTCCGGCGTCTCTCACTGTTTACCCCGTTACGTCATATCCTCGATGTTGTAAAATCGTCGCTCGACGCTTTACCCAGTGAAATATTTTAGTGTTACGATCTTGCTCTCCATAACGCCTTAGTTATGATTTCGGAGTGTACTTTATAGCCGCTCCGCTTAAGTTTTGCTTTACAGTCGCGTTTTCCAAATTTCGCCCAGCGCCGGGCTGAGATTTTTCGAAGAGTTGTTGACTGACGTTAATTCCAAAGTAAGATCTTCCCTTAAATAATATATATTCCTTTCGGGACTGTCGGGGCCAACAGTTATTTGTTGAATGGCTGCAGAAATAATTAGGCACAACATTTCGAAATTGATTAAGGTTAAATATTTTTGAAGCTGGGAAATAAATCAATCTCTATATTTTATAGTATAAATATTTCACGGCCTATTTTCACTGTTATAAAAGCAATGTTGTTTCACAAGATTCAGTATGACTACACTTTACTCAAATATTGAGTTTTCATTCAGGCTGAAATAAAAAAGTTACCCAATAAATGTTTATGTTGTCTCGGGACATGGCTCTTGGGGGCAAATGAAAATACTAAAACAATTAAAACTTTTATTTTTTACGCAAAAAAGTCACTGGACACAAATTAAACATAACTATTTTTAAATTTATAAAGTGCTTCTTTAATATTCCACCCAGTTATTATTACACTGTTTCTTAATTCGCACTATTTCATGCTGTTTTTATTGATTCGGTCACTGTTTAGAAAACTCCGTTCAATATTCGCATGCAGGAAAACTTTTTGTCAGCCGCCAGACACTTCCTTTATTAAAACTATTGCTGAAATATATGTGCTGGTCATTATGCGCTCGCTTCATTGCAAATATCGCACTGGTTAAACGTCAACTAAACACTGATGCGTAGTGCGACGCCCCTTGCCTTTACAGGTAGATAAATGTCTTTCTCGATCTTTCGAGATTTTACGATAACTGCCTAGTCGTTACGATATTCGTGTGGTTCGTTCTAGAACCTTCTAGTATATTCTGATTTTAATGTAAAAGGTGCAGAGTGGTGTAAAATTGTAATTCTTTTCGATTACAATATTAATTTAAAAAAATAGTTTGTCAGAACTGGGATCCATCCTTATTTATTATTACATTTATTTTATAACCGTGAAAAAGTCTAAAGTCCTCCGGCATAAGGAAAAAGACCGAGAAGTGCTGCGAACTATCAAGATAAGAAAGCTACAATATCTCAGACATTTTATGAGAAGACCAAAATATAACTGTTCGAAGAATATTTTTTGTTCTGTGTGAAGGCTTGAACTTTGTGGTAACATTATTATTAAAATAAAACATATGTATGTGTTTTATTTTGATACCAAAATATACGTGTTTTATTTTAATACCAAAATATAGTCTAAACCAACTTATCAGGTAAAAGAAGCGTAGGAAGACGCCGCATCTCATTGCTGCGTAACTTGAGGGACTGGTATAAGTGTAACATGACTGAGCTGTTCCATGATCGCCTGAACGATCTCCGACCTTCAGTAGGAAATATGGCACCATAAGAAGAAGAATAGGTAAAATCTATTTTTAGTATAGAGGTAAACTATATCTTTATAAAAGGATTACTGGTCCCAAAACATGTTAATTATTCAGCAAGCACAAGATTTATATGATTTTTATTTTTTTTTAATATTAACAATGTTACCAAGTTATTTTGCTAATATTGAAGGAGCTAAATATTTTTATTTATTTAATTATATTTTTCCCGTATACCTCCTACATGAATACTTCGGAACGTTTCCTTAAGTTCCCTCTTTATTTAAGTGGCAAACAAAATAAAGTATATACTCAATTAAAATCTTATAATATTTTGTCATAGTTTAAAATCTAAACCAATGTGAATATAGATTGTTTTTAAATAAATTAGTAAAATTATAATAATATTACAATTACAAAATTATAAACTAAAAGGACACGGTAAAAGCTGCCACAAACAACACATTTAAAAACGCGAATGAGTATATATGAGTAGGCGTTTATAAGTAAGCTAGTTAGCTCAACGTTTAGCCTTATTTTAATAAAATTTCAATAGCCATGGAATTTCAAATTTCCTCTCATAATTTAGGGAATTTTGTGACCGAAAGCGATCCTTGATAAAAATGTACTGTTTTTTACTTAACGCTAATAACTTAAGCTCGGATTCACATAACAGATCTTCTTTTTTTTTAATCTTCTTCTTGGGCAGTCACTCATTGCGAGGATGACGTCTTTTATTGATTATGTGTCTGAGCGTGGCTGAGGATCCCTATTCTGGAACCGTATACCCTTCCACAAGTTATGCACGTGCATCCGGTGGACAATGAGGTTCTGAGAGATGCATTTTCCTCATCGTCTTTCCTCTTTCTTCTTTACTCGAAAATTGCAACGGTCGCTTGTATATTTATTTTGTAATTCTTTTTTTTTAACTAACAGACCGTTAACAGGTCATTAATGACCCTAATAAATGGTCCTAGAAAGACATTAAAGAACAAAGTACCTATGAATATTTTGTGAACATTTGAATATGATATAGTTACACAATACACAGTTAATTAAAAATTAAAAAAGAAAAATAATAAAATAAATATTTATGTAAAATAATTACATACAATTATTTTACATAAATATATATCGCAAATGAATAAATGTAAGTTTTTGCATAATGCACAATGAATCATGAAAATAAAAATACTAGGTATTAAACGGAAACCCTTTATAATTACTTGGATTAAATATTTCTTGCGAAAAATAAATAGAAGAACAATTCATGCGTATCAAAATATTACAAAAATTAGTTTAAAGGAAAAATATTATTACGTTTACGGTATAATTTGGTTCGATTTCAAACGGAGTTTTGGTTAAAACTTCAGCTTGTAATAACAGCGAGTTTTAATAATATTTTGAATAATTTACCATATTGAATATAAGCATATCTCCGTCAGCTGTCATGGATCCCAAATCACATGGTTTTGATTAACCTTCGTTAAAACAAATTAGCATTGTAATAGAATTCAGGAATACCTTATATAATGATTTAATTTAGAAGGGGTTTTTTGCTGATACAAAATGGTAAAACATTAAAAGAAAATCCTAGTTAATACATTTTAACCCATTCTAAGACGTGCGTTATACACATGCATGAGACGGATTTGAAATATAAAACAATGGAACAAAGATACGTACCATATTAAATTCTAAACAATTAGATATACAGGGTATCTCGTAGGTATAGCAATTTCGTAAGATTATTCATATTTTAAATATTAAAACAATTTCGTAAGATTATTAATATTTTAAATATTAAAACATTAATTCTGTGGTTGGATATTATAAGAGTGTTAGTTAAATTAATATAAACAACTACCAGATTTTAGGTCTACCGGTTTCGAGACGAATTCGCAAACCACTGCATAGAAAGTTATCATAAATTTGACTTTAAAACCGGGGTGAAAATATTAAATACCAAAAATAAAAGTTTATTATTAAATAATTTAGATTTATTTTACATTAGGGAAGCGGTGAATAATAAAGCACCTCTAATAAATAACCAAATCAATTTTCCATACAGCCTTTTGTTCAATTTAACTTTCACAAAAGATTTGGTAACACCCACTTTAGACCTCGTCCCCTATCATTCCCTCTCCTTCGTAGATTCCTGATCGTTCTGTAGGCAAGTTAGTGCATGCTAGCTAGTCTTTAGAAAGATTAAGATGCATGTGATAGATATTGGTGAAAGGTTAACAGTACTATGGTTGTGGTGTACCTATAGACTGTGTAGTGTTGTGAGCTTAGTAGTGTAGTGTTGGTCCTGAGGAAGAGACGACTACGTCTCGAAACCGGTTGACTTTAAATCTGGTAGTGGTTTACACCAATTTAACTAACACTCTGTTAACTTTGTAAGAGTTTTTTTCATTACATTTTGAATAGATTTGAAAATAATAATTTTAAAATGTAGGTAGGTACCTATTTTTAAATATACTGATTTTTCTTACATTTAATAACATATAACACATTATAACTTTTACGATAAATATCAAATAAGTATTTTAAATTAAGTCATTATCTTATACTATACATATATAGAAGGTAAACCATTATATTTCAGCTGCTGGGCATGTTTATAAATAGTTTAAATTATTTTTATATTTTTTATAATACGTTAATATTTTCGTTTGTGCAATACTGTATTTTCTAAAACATTAATTTTATTTTTATTTCTTCTAGAACATTCGAAGCTTTTTTTGTTACTTATAAAAATAGAGGATTCTTGGTCCTTAAACATTTCATAACGTTTTCGTTCCATATTAATTTTTTTGAATATTTGATTACTGTGAAATTATTTTTCACCTGCTGTTAAATATAAAAAATAATTGTATGATTTTAGCACGGACAGTACCTACCCCTGTACTAAAATTGTAATAATGCTCCAGCTTAAAAAAATAATATACTAGTCTGATAAGCTTAAACTGGTATGGTAATAAAACAAAAAAATGGAAAAAAGTTAAAAAATGTTTTGAATGAATGAACCAAAATGTTATTCTGAGTAGATACAACATAAATAAATGATATTGCAGAATTGATGAAACATCCAACAATTCCCATCAATTTCGCCCGTTTACCGATCAAAGGGCCTCGTCTTACTAATAACCAGTCATTATACTTTATGGCATATTCGGTGATCGTTAATTTAAAGGGTGTTTTCCACCCGCGTATCTCCGCCATCTTAATCGAAACTAGCGCCGCCTGGCCGCGGTGACGGCAAGCCGACGCACCCTCCGCCGTCGTGTTTGAATATGAAAGTAAATCTCCCTTAAACATTGCATTAACACTTTAGACAGGGCGGCACGCGGACCTTCCGTTTAAACAATTCCGACGGTATTTTAGAAAGTTTTCAGAAACTTTGGGCAAAATGAGTAAAAAAAATATACCGATGGGGAAAAGCCTTAAGGTCAAAAACTTTTAATTGTGTCGTTAAGTTGAACTTTGGGTTACAATAATTTTTGTTCTCTTAATTATTATTCATTTTTCAAGCGTGATCTGGCTATTGAATCTATGTGACGTTTAAATTATACATAACGGAAGAATGATTAGAGAAACGATTTTAAATAACAACGATGAGAATAGATTTTTTTTATTAAAAAAACTTGTCATTAAAGCAAATTGCAGATGCCAGATATCGATTTCGGTTCCTCTGACTGTTGTGTTCTATTACCTTATCTACTTATTTATCCCATTGGCTTTCACGTTGAATTGTGATACAAGAATATAATGCTCATGGTGATTAGTAATATTTTTTTTTTCCTCTTAAAAAAATAGGAATGTGAACACGGAATACGTGTTACATCAATATTCTTACTATTTTAAAATTAAGCTAAATGCTTGTGCTATGAAAATAGGGCTGACTTGCTAGTCTTGAGTGAGGTTCGAACCCGTGACATTTGGATCTCGAGGCGAGTGTTCTAACCACAAGACCAACAAGCTACTACTATTATAATTTTAAAAATCCAACAGGCCATGAGGTACACTTACTGTAGTAAAACATTTAACGAAAAAATCAAGGGTTAAGTTAAGTTTAACGATA
This sequence comes from Agrypnia vestita, assembly GCA_016648135.1. Lineage (NCBI taxonomy): Eukaryota > Metazoa > Arthropoda > Insecta > Trichoptera > Phryganeidae > Agrypnia > Agrypnia vestita. Next base: position 41,233 of record JADDOH010001861.1, read on the forward strand.
TAAAATATGCATAATTTTTTTTAAATAAGCACACGCTTTCATAATACCAAAACGTAACACCAAACATTATCAGTAAAATAATATTTATTTAGGAATAAAGAATTTCAAAACATTCCTACAGCAACTAAGAAGTTAACTGAGGTCAAACAAATAAAAGAGAAGTTAGATGAACACTATAAAGATACAATTAGAAATTAAATATTTTTTAAATATATGTATACAAAATAAGTATAATTACATTAAAGCGTAAGTCCCTTTCCAATCACAAGAGTTATCTTTTTGGAGAGGTATAGAGAATAAAATTTATATATTAATTATCGTTTTAATTGATACATATTGATGTTCATGTTTTTTTATTATCTCGATCGGTTACCTAGTCTCATTTATAAGTTTATATTTATGTTTTGTTATTTTCATATGATATTATTATTGTTTACTTTTTTACATTTTTATATATTATCTGATACGTAGGCTCACTACAGGTCGACCACAATCAAAAGACCATTCCCTAGCTTTGTCCGGTAAGAAAAAAACGGGAAAAAGTATCCTGGCAAGCCTGTATTACAAGCCTCAATATGATATTCCAAATAAATATACATTTTTTGGTTTAAAAAAGGTTACTAGAAAAACTTATTTTGTGTTCATTTTTTGCATCGTAACAACACACATATTTTTTGCGCACATCCTTTTGAATGCGGTCTAGCTATACCAAGTTTATGTTTAAGTTTTGTTATGTTCATATAATATTATTATTTTTTATAAATATATTTTATCCTTTGTAAACTATACCTATAACTAAATATACAATGTACTTATGCAAGAAAATGGAAAAGAAACGTGCCGACAAGCTGTATAAGACTTGGCACGATCTATAATAATATAAAATATGTATAAATTTAATAATGAATAATAAAAAATAAAAATAAAAATTGACTTGAATAAAATAATAATAGTATAAAGTAATAAACTGTGTATAACTTACTTACTGGAAAAAGTAAAAAGTATAAAGTAAAAAACTGTGTATTATAATAAATATATTATTTAAAATCATCCTAGTACCTTTTATTATGTACACTACTATAACACCAGTACCTACCTACAATAAAACATGTTACTGAATAGTAGTAGAAAGTCATTAAGTACCAAGTTTAATACTTCTACGGTAACAACATTTCGTCCGGCAATACATAACTTACAAGCTATTTTACGAGCTTCCATTAAATGCGAGTTGAATAATCGGTTGCTCAGGACATTGAAGTGCAACATTGTATAATACATTAGGAGCAGAACTTTGCTAGAACCGTGATGCTATTGTAGGGCTGTAGGTACCGGAAGACCTTCTCTTCCGAATCGCCAGATGGCTTCATTTGTAACTCACTTCCGGTTGAAAAGTAAGCGAAACCCAGAAGACATGTGCAGCATACTGACACAAAAATATAATATTTTGTGCCATATTGCTAGATAATTCGTGTCTTTTGGCAACATTTAGTAGATTATTGTTTAGCAATTGTTTGGGAATTCAAATTAATAAATCTTTTTTAGCATCTTCAGTCCACAGCCTGTTTTTAAACCACAAGAATTGGTTTGAAAATGTTTGTAGAAAGAAAAATAATGTATCTGTATAAATGATAGACAAATACTTATATGTATTCTTTTAAAATAACAATTATACTCCGAATGTCATCCGTACTTCAAGGGTTCAGAAGAAAAACCACCACTATCCAATTACATGAACCTATTTGTTAATAGAATTATCAACATTTTTTAAATCATACTTCAATTTTATTTTAAAAACTCGACATATTTCGGGAGCGATGCTTCTTTCTTGGGGACAATGAATGTACTAAAATTTATGTTTAAATATAATAAATACAGATTAATTATGGTGAGCCTTCTTTTCTGTTTCTAACTTTCTTTGTAACCATGCTTTTTCTAACCTCACCAAAAGTATAATAATACTCTTTGTTCAGGGTGAGGAAGCTCCAAGTAAAGACTTTGTTCTCGTAAGTATTTATTCGGTGACAATAACGGTTTAGACAAACGTTTGTACAGTAAGATGCGGTCTGAATAACAATGGTAGTAAAAGAGAGAGCGACTCGACATTCACGCGCCTTTTTATACTTTCTCTCTCTCTGTCATGCAGTCTCTTTCTGGCGTCGCGACATACGTTCCTCAGATCTATTACAATAACTAATATGTTTATAGTTGAATATAATATTAATATTCATTGTCCTGAAGAAGGGAAACATGTCACTCCCGAGACATATAGAATTTTTACAATAAACATAAAAAACTTTTTACAAAAAAAAGTGGTTTAAACATAGTGTTGATTATTTTATTTATAAAATAGTGCCTCAAACCTTATTTGAAAATTTTATAGAAGTGAATCTATTTGTAACCAATTTTATAGTCAGAAAAATACGTTTTTGGCTAAATGCTTATTTATTTAAATACATTTCACAAGCAGCTAACAGTTGTTACAAATGATGTAATATATATAAAAATGTTATAAAATGTCATCACGTAAGATATTCTATATCGTAGGTATATTATATCCCAATTCGATTGATTAGTAGCGGTTTTGCTTCTAAGGCCGGCGCCACACTGTGCGTATCTTTCGCCGCGTCTTTTCTGTTGCGTGAGACCGGCAAATGGGTCGACCAATCATCCTCGTAGTGTGTTTGAAAAGCGCACATTGTATGGAAAAAAATGTAGCGGCGTTCCGCAACTGAAGAGACGCTGCGGAAAAACCGCGTAGTGTGGCGCCAGCCTAAATCCTTCAATTAGTTACTTTTCTCTGAAATAATTTATGTATACAAGTTGAAAATTTCCATTAAATTCCAGAAAATAATTTAAATTAATGTATTTAAATTTGTAACTGGAGAATTTAGTATTTATTTGTGACGATCGGGCACTCTAGTCGCTTCAAGCATAATTTACGTAAGCGGAGAGTATATTACTTATATTTATTTTATTTGTAGGGTTTTTAAAGTAATTCAAGAAGGTTTACACTTAGCGGACATATATTAATTTAATTAAATAAAATTGAAAACACTCTATTTTCACCACTTTTACAGAAAAAAATATCAAAATGGTTCTGGAAACGTGTTTATATTTTATCTTATGAAAATGTGAATTTTCTGGTGATAACTGTGATATCTAGAGCAATAATGATGTTATTTAAACATACGCAGATAAAAGACGAAGTATTTCGAAATATAATCATCGTGCTCGTAAAAATGTATCCTTAATGCTACAATAAAAATTAAAAATATTTAAATATAATATACCTATTCTTAAGCAAGAACATAAAATAATGAATTCAAAGGCTTAAAACTAACGAATAACGCAGACACACATTTAAGTAAGTAATTTTATAGATATTATGGTAAGCAATCAATAGATGTATGGAGCAGATTTTATTCTAATGATTCAATATTTACTTTGTAAAATATTTTCATGCATTGAAAGCTTCAATTCGGATAAATAAAAAATAAAATTAAAATACTATAATAATAATAATAAGAAGAATATAATAAGAATAAAATAATAAGAATAAAATAATTCTTGATTTTACTCATTCTCCTCAAATGTCAAAAACAATTCCAAATGAAAAAGGGAGGAAGCTAGTGTATCCCAGAAGTATTTTATGTAGAGTCTTTTATATTCTGCGTATTGGTTACTACCGGTAGTAAAAAATCCACTCTCGGTTCTCGGAATCTGTGTGAAGACCGACAGGGACGAGAAAGTCATTACAAAAAGGTTGAGCACGATTGCTTTTATTTTGTATGTTTTGGAGAAAAAATAGGCTCTGATCATTGATAGGACTACCAGGAAATCCTTAATATGTTATTGAATATGATGTTTTTGAAAATAAGTGTAATTTACATTTGACTTTTATATGATACATAGATGAGGGTAACGTATATTTAATATTTAAATATAAAAAACTGATTAGCATTCGGCATGCATAAAAATATTAAAAGAAAAGTCTAAATGGTCTTTCACAAATAAAATGTAGCATTAAATGTGTTTATTACGAAAGTGGTAGACTAAGAAAGAAACTAGCAGTTGGCTCACGAAAGCGACGGCAGTTTTAGATTGCGACAAAGAAATGAATTTATATCAAACAGCATACGTATTCAAATTTTCATATCAAGGCATAAAATAAGCAATCATCAATCAATCAATCATCAAATTGTCAATCAATTGACAATATTATACAAGTTTTCATATAATTTATTTGCGAGCTTAATTTTTTGTAATTTTTTAGGTACTCATAGAGTATACATGGGTATGCAATTTTGATTTTACGTAGTGAGTAAAAATATGTAAAAAGATAATATTATGGTGGAAGTACTGCATGTGTATGAATCAATGATTTATTCACACTATGGTTTGATATTTCAAAGGTATCAAACAGGGTTGTGTAATGTCTCCATGGCTGCTCAACTTGTATGGCTTGTATATGGATAATTATGTGGAACAACTGGAATGTATAAATGTTTAAAGAATAGGAATTAAATTCTGCAAAGGAATAAATAAATCGTAAAATTCTATAATATAACGAATAAAACTGCATTATCAACTAAAAAATGCAGTATGTGAATGTGAATGCATATGATGGTAAATGAACTATGTATTCAGGAATATGAGGGAAATTCGTTATTCTTAGTGACTTTCGATCAAAATTTTAGACATTTGCGTCGTATAAATGCGTTTCCAGAATGTCTACTGGGAATAATTTGATACGTCGGTTTCCCGCTAAAACGTCCGGATTCAAGATGGCGGCCTCCATCTCCTCTCCCCATCTGGTTATTGTTTCTCGTTAGTGTCGATTAATGTGTCGGACTGAGTGGCTCCTCGGACTCTTTGTCTTCACGTCAATCTTCTCCGCAATCTACATACAGAACACACAATCTACATATTACAGTCACGGATCAGCAACCCTAAACATTAGTGTCTCGTTGCCCCATAGAGGGGTGTTGGATTGGGAAAATTAATGTGTCAATTCTAATTTGTATATGTTTTCAGGACTAACGTATTCGTAAATATCTGGATCACGTCTGCGATAATCTTGTTCAGCGAATTAATGTTTTTTTAAACTTAATTATTTGACAGTTATACAAGCCACAGACAATGGCTAACGGCTAATGAACGCTAGAAAATATTAAGAAATTGCGATTTTATTTAGAACAGGTTTTAAACTCAAAGTCTTATTGTTTTAAGTAATGGAAAACTATAGAAACAAATGATAAAGATGTTTTAATTTTAATTTTCATGATTATTAATATTGCTATTGTTCTGAAAATCAAATAATTTTCTGAATAACAATGTATGATGATATAAATTGATATGTGTATTTTATGTAATACTTTGAACTTGAATTTGAACACTTTTTAATTTTTTTATTATTTTGTAAAATAAATTGTCAGTTTAAAAAATATTATGATCAGTTTAAATAATTCAAATAATTCGTTTTCGTTCAGTTCAATTAACATTTTATATATAAACATTATATATAAACCTGCTTGCCCCAAATTGTAACATAGTCAGGATTGTCCCTGAACAAACGGGCAGCCGCGCAACGCGCAATTAAATTTACATATATAAATAAACAGGTAACAAATTTTTCGTTTATTATTATCGATATCGTTTTTTTAATCTTTTAAATACGTAAAAAAATTTTTACGCGATCCACATTTTTGAACATGATTGTATTACGGGATCTCCAGTATTTTGGACAGTAAATTTTGATAAAATGTGTTGAATATTACTGACCCAATAAATACATTTAATTGATAATAATAATAAAATGAATTTTTAATATATAAAAAAAAAATTAAAACATGCCAACTAACTCATGAATTCTTTCAGAATATCAGAAATTATGTAAAAAATAATTGATTTTTATTTACGAGTATGCTGAGGCTTATAATTTAATAAAATTTATTGATTATGTGTAATTTTTTTACATCATCTGTCTCCTTTTCAATATACATCTCCCACCATTCAACTTTTAAAATTCATCAGAAAACATATTTCCGTTTTGTGTTCAACCGCGAGTACGCCCTCCTTAAACCTCGACATTTGTCATATATACATTCCAAAATCTAAGCGATACCCAGAAACTGCGAATTCAGGACCGTATGGGGAAAATTTGGAATTTAAAATTATTACAAAGACTTTAACCTATATTACCTGCAGCCTAAAGTTTTAAAATCTTCCATAAAAATATATCTTCCTGCGTGGCAGTTTGAAACGCTCGGGATATTTTTTAATGAAATACTGGTTGTTACTTTTTGAAACGCCCTCCTTAATAAATACAATATCATGTATCATTATATTAAATTATATTAACGAGTATCACTCCTGATTCATGATACGATACAAACGAGTGACACTATGAGGATATTAAAGGTATTCTGGTTAATAGGGTTGTTCAACTGAAGATAAAGCACCTTTGTTTTGTATACTTGTAGCGAGTGCCTATCCATTATCCTTTTCAAAAGCACTCGTATAAAACTAAATGTAATATTATTACATACTTTAGAATTAAGATAAGATTTTAGAGCACGTGAATGGAATTTCGTAAGCAAGCGTCTCAGATATCATCTCAAATTTTCGAGTTATAAATTTATTATCTAATTTTCTTAATTTATTCAACATTTATTCAACAGAGAGAAATTTTGCCAAAAAATCCACCCTTATAAGAACATTTTTTTAAGCCTTGTGGAGTGTACTCAGTCGGTAAAGTAGACGGCAGAGGAGGCTCTGAATAATTTTGGTGTCCATGACTACTCGTATGCGATGGTATCTTCTGTGAATGTGAATCTATTTATTTTTATTATTTTAAAATACAAAATTGTTCTCGTGCGACTTCTTTGTTCTATTATTTTGAAAAGTGCCTTAATTACTAGGCATATTACTAGGCATACTAGGAGGTTTTTGATTAACTACATGTCTACTTTACTTTTCCACACAATTGACATTCAGTTCTAAGTACTGTCACGTATCGTGGCTGTGGGAGGAAAGAATGAAAACGCTGAAAGTTAATTACAGATTAATTAATTATTTACTGTACAGAGTCACTTAACACTATTTAACCTACGACTATTTTTTTAAACGCTTCAACAAGTCAGGAGGCCCAATCACAGAAGCAAAATACATCACAAAACACCCAGGCTTAAGTAAATCACATATATTAAATTGTGACCTCGCCGGGAATCGAACCCGAAACCCTCGGTGTTGGAAGCCAGTATCATACCCACTGCGCTACGAGGGCCGCGTTTCTTCTTTAAATTGCGCTATTTCGTAATTTATCACTCGTAAACCTCGCTTTCTCGCTTCTTATTATCTCTTTAGCTCGCTATTATCGCTTTAACACTTTGACATTTACTAGAACATTCCATCCAGTGTTTGCACGTATTATTTGCTTCGGTTTCTTTCGCTACGTAAGCAGGAACTTCATTAGAATATTCGCCTGCGAGTTATAGCATGGTTGGCCGCCTTGGCCTCTCGGCCCGCGGCTCACTTCGCTTCTGTTATCGCCTGTCAAATGCGTTCAACAACAAACAACCTTTGCGCGCGGCCTGGCCACGTATCAAGTGTATCCGTGTATTAAGGTATCGTACATCCTAGACCTTTCCAGTGTTTGGGAGAAAATTCTCGTAGCTTCTGGATTCTTAGATGTTTCCCAAATGTTTCAGATGCCTCCCGAAAGCCGTAGATTACGCTAGGCCTTTCTTGATTTTTCGATAGTGTTGATGTGACAACAACCAAACAACTGTCACTTGAGAGGAGTGCGTAATTTTTAGCCTCGTTACAGTACTTTTTGTAACGCTTCACCAGTTGATGATGGCAGACATGAAATGTATTTTTAAACTGTAGGTCAATAAAAACCCTTTCTCTCGAGTATTTCTTTTTAATGATCAAATGGCCCTTTCTTTATGAATATGCCTAGTGTATTATAAAAAAACCGCTCTAATTACAAACATTTACTAAGAATTGTCACATATGATTAAGATTTAATGTGTTAACTAATGTATCACTCAAAGAGCGTTAGGTTGTTGTTCTATCAGGGTTGATCCTTCATGATTGCTCTTTAGATATCCCTTGTCTTCATATATACTTGTATCCAGATAGCAATGTGATGTCTTGTGGCGCTTTTTTTCACATTCTCAACCTATCTGATGTGTGGGAGCTAAAATGATAAGTCTTCTGTGTGTAGTTTTCTGGGACACTCTTCCATGTATATCCTCGGGGTTCTTTTTCGACATTTATGTAATGGGAAATTATTATTTTCTCGAAACATAACTAATTAAATATAAATATATTGTTAAACTCACATAGACTTAACGTTTTTACCTAATTTAGAATAAACTTTAATAATTTTGATTAATATTCTTTGACTACAGAATACAACAGCTCGCAAAATAAATTCCGTTGTCTAATTACCTCGCATTTTTGTTTTGTTTTATTCTAAGGGCACAATTTGATTATATTCGGAGTGTAGTTTTGTTACACACCATAAATATTAACAAAGCTACTACTTAACCAATATTAATTGATAATTACATCACATCTGCTTTCTCCGTTTGTTTTATATTTATTTTATTATTAGTGTGCTGGCTCCACGCTACCCCTCACGCCTCAGCGGGGAGTGAAACTTTGTTTTGTCTGAAAAAGTAACGAAGTTACCCATCAACCCATCACATCATTTAATTAGCTCATTCTCATCCACGTGTGGCAACGGTAAATAAATTCCCAAAGCGGGTTAAATATATTTTCTGAAGAATATTCTCAAATTAATTCAGTTAACAAAATATAATATAATTTACAATGAAATAAATGTATACTAGGTTAATCAAGTGAATTTACATAATTGAATCAGTGTTATTATTATATCATATGTTCTATTTCTTAATATCAAATAAGCTGTTTGGATTCTAAATAAAATAAAATAAATAAAAATGAAAAATTAAATATATAAAAAAGGGTAAAAGGAAAGCTTTTTGAAAGAAAAGTGGAAAAAGAAAAAAAAACATTTTATTGCTTATATTGGACATATTTATTGTAAGAATAGTACGAAAAATGACATAAAATGTACAGTTTCTTGGCAATTGAAGATTTTGTTAAGATAAAAATTCATGTGGGTGTTTATGTTTGGGTGTGTATGCGTGCGTGCTTGCGTGCGTGTTTGTGTGTGATAATATTAGTAATCCTGGGTAAGGTACCAATCTTATTCGATATTTATTGCTCGTTTTGTATGTGAAATCGTTCAGTAATGCAATATCATAATTACAATGCCCCCCAATGATTAACACGTGAAACGAAGTGATGAAAATGAAGAAAAAGAAACGAGGGTGCTCGATTATGTTCACAATTTTTTATCAGTAATATTTGAAGTATACTGTAACATATTGTGTAAATTATTAAAAAATAAATCACCAAATTAAAACTATGCTATAAAAACAAAAAATAATGACAATTTTTCTCAATATATGTACTATGTGGTAGGGTGCTTTATGAAGATAAAAGAACAAGCGCAGAAGCCATCAGCGACAATTTCAATGGATTGGCTACGTATTCAAAATGAAACCAGACTCCTAAAAGTTTCTGTGTACGCCCAGCCATTCCAGGGCAAACTCTTACATAAATGTCATAAAAAAACCACTTGAGATTCGCTAAAATCAAACCTTCAAAATAATTCTAACCTTCAAAAGGCCATCATTAAGTGCAATACTGAACGAGCTGCAGAAGGTGGGTCTAACTGGAGGGCAATTGTGTACATTGGTACCCAGCACTTCGAAACATAACGCCACCAGCGAAAAAGAGTTAACATAAAGATCAGTCCACAACCGCTGTCTTCCTATAGCCTTCAGTCGTCTGAAGACCCATAATCGTGAAAGACAGCGGAGAGCCAATGACGATATTTTTGTGTTGAAGAATACAGAATGTTCGTGATGAGGATGCGGTCTATGCCGTGTGAGGAAGACTCATCTTCTGTGAGGTAAAGAGAAGGAAGTTGGAACATATTTTGAAGTGACCTACCTAGTGTTTACGAGTATATAACAGTATAATGTGTATGTATTTAAGTAACTTTGTAACAGTAAGTATTTCTTACGGTATTTTCATTTTATTATTATTATTATTATTTTATTACAATTAAAAAGACGCATACAAAAACTTTGATAATACGTTCATTAAATACAAGGGAAACAAATGATATTTTCATCTTCATAATATTATAATCATTCATAATAAGATGTTTGAAAACAATTTTTAAAAAACTATCAAAATTTGTTAAGTACATATAAATAAATAATTTATTTTTTTCAAAATTAATAATTATGTCCAAATAGAAGATTAAAGCTATCTATAAAAAATCAATTTTTTAGAAATTGTTTTATTAATTATTGAGTCTTATTGAAATTTATAATTTAATCACTGGAAATATTCAATTGCCGCAATAAAAGTAAGAGTATTTATTTGTCAAGTATCCTTATAATAAAATATTTCTAATTACGACAAAAAGCTTTGTTACACCAGTCAATTAAGTGTTGTACTCAGTGTTAATTAAAATAAGCGATTTGTTACTATTAACGTTAACACTGCCCTTAGAAACGCCCCCCTATGAAAGGCTGACGCTTTCATCCCCTTTTAACGAGGAAATGTTCAACAGAAATCCCGTAATATTTTAGGCGCGGGGTAAAAGCCAAACTCTACAGTGAAAAATTTCAGAGACTCAAAAGCCCTGTCCGACGGCGAACGTAAAAAATCGACTCAAAAAAGTACACTTAACTTTTTCGTTTTTTTTCTGTTTAATTATTATGTTAAAACGAAGCTTAGTATCGGACGCCATCTAAACGTCAAAGGTTTTAATGCTTTTGGGTTGTTTCATTTTAAATGTGTTTTCCCCCTTTTTTCGTTACTCTTTGGTGTGTAACCTACTTGTACTATTTTTACATTTTTACTTTTAAAAGGGATCTTTCATAAAATATGATTTACGTTAAATAAACCCTTCACGCAGGGGTACAAGGATTGAATCATAAGAAACGTAATTTACATATTTGGGTCATGAAAGCAAAGGCAAAATATCCAAAAAATTAAAAAAATGTTTTGAAAGCAGTCACCGAGAATATTTAATTAAAAATTTACTGAATTTCATATTTTATGTAGATATCTATCCCTTTCAAAATCATGTTTCCAATAATTTGTAGGCTATATTTCCTATAAAATATCGAATTAAGTACCTATATTATAAAATAGTAATTCTCGATGACTGCGCTATTTTTTTTGGATATTGCAGCCTTTGCTTTTTTACATATTCAATGTATTTTGATATATCGTTATATCATATATTAAGTGTTTAAGAAGAATCAAAAATTTTTAATTAATATTATATTGTAAAACGCATCAACATTTCACTCAAGAAATAGTAATAGTAATAAAACTTTTTTGAAAACAACAGCGTAAATAATAACTTTGATAAGTGACCAAATAAAGACACCCCACGCACAAGCAATAGAACTTTGTTCTACGTGATTGACGTTTATTGACTGATAAATAAAACATTTCATCGATCGATATTCTTATTCAGTGAGACCGTGATCAATATAATAATTATGATCACATAGAGGCGATCAGTGGTAATGCTTTGAAAATGTTAGGATTTGTTCTGCGTACTGCCAGGGTTTTCGAGAATACCCGCGTACTGAGAACTCTTTACAACTCCTTGGTGCGGAGTAGACTCGAGAGTGGCTCGATGATCTGGGGGCCACATGAGGGCAAGTACTCTCTTATGGTGGAGAAAGTCCAAAATAAGTTTCTGAGATATCTCTACATTAGAGAATACGGGCATTATCTTTGGCTTTACCCAACCGAGTTTCTCCAGGGTATGCTTGGCTATAATAGTCTAGAGACTAGAAGGAATGTGTACTTGATTACACATTTTTATCGATTGTTGTGCGGTATGATCGATAATCCTGAAATTATGCAGATCATTGGTTTGTATGTTCCTGATAATTACATTAGACATAGTCAGCATAGATTGTTTCACATTCCAATATACAGGACCAACCTGCCGATGGTTATACCTGTTGGAAGAGCCACAGCTATGCTGAACAAAATCGCTTTGGGTATTGATATATTCCATGTGCCTGAGGGGGTTTTCCGAAGCGGGATTCTCCTAAACCTTTGACCAGATTTTATGTTATTTTTAATTTATTAAATATTTTTATTTTGATATATACTTCCATAATATGTATGCCTTGAAGACTTAGTTTGTAATGTACATATTATTAAATAAATTGAATTGAATTGAAAAATTGAAATTGAATTATTTATGATATAGACCACAAATTTGTCTACCCGAATACAAAAAAAAATCATTAAAAAAATATTTGGCACCACCGGAATATTTTCAATTCGGAAAACTGCGTTTTTTTTTCATCTTCCATTATTTTTTATTTTTATTTATATTTTAATAAATAAATTAATGTGTACCGTTTAGGAATTGACATATAAAAGTATCGTCATTTTTGACGGGTTACAGATAGTTTTATAATAAAATGCGTTTTAATTAAAAAACAAAATAATTTTATCGTTCGTAAAAATATTACATAATCACTATTTTCAAATACGTAAATTCTTAAAAGCTCTTTAATAAATACTTAAGTACTCGGTGTTAAAGACGACATCAAAAGTATGTACATCCCCTCTTTGAAGGCTGTGATATGAATATTTCTCAGAAACAATAATATTCCATTCGTTTTACTTCTCGTTTGGCTGGAGCTACTTAAATACGAACAGACTGAGGGCCGAATCGAAAATGCTCCACTCAAAAACTCATTCCGAATTCGCTTTAAGCTTGGCTTGTCTTTTGTGCAGATGTTATTCTTAAAATAATTTATGGCGGCGGCTCATTGTAACCGCCTTGTGATTCCTGGCTTTCATCTTAGCCTAACTGAGAATTAAGTTATATTGCTGATTTATTATAAAGGTCAATACAATATAGGTAGAATTCTATAAGCTTTTGTAAGCTATTTTTTGAGGCAGAAGCAATTTGGCTCATACATTTTACATAGTCTTAACTTTTAGAAATGTGATATTTTTCTTTTATATTATAAATGTGATATTTTGAATAAAACAATAATAAACCTTTTAGTGTAAGTAGTTCAATTTCCATTTGATTTTTTTTTTAAATTTGTACGGCTCAGAATCTTTTTGAAAGAAGGCGTAGGTACTTAGAGCAAAGAATATTTTTTTCTGAATCTCATCGTAATGTTGCGTCAAAAATTAAAATTCGAAGTAAAGATATTAACAAAATAAAAAATACATGTGGACTATTGGCTCGAAATATATATTGTTTTTTTAAACATGTATTCAATAAATATTTATTTTATATAACTGTACAGTTTTTTGAAGAGGATAACAATTCACATTAAATGTGTATGGAACATTGTTTATGAGACCACTTGAGTGAACATAACAAATTATTACCGAAAACAAATATCTCTTTCGTCAGGTGATAAAAAAATCTTTGTCATAAAATTATAACATTATTTAGTGGTTGGTTTTTTATGCTTCGTATTTTTTTTTTAATTTCTTCGATTAATATTATTAACCTCAATGTATTTGTAATAAATATTAGAAATATGACTGCGATTTTGTTAAAGTGTCGCTCTCTCCTACGTCCAGTTGTTATAAACAGTTTTTTTTTTTGTTCTAATACTTCACAAAATATTACCCGCTTGGTTAAGTACCATTATTTCCAGTAATGTGGTTAAGTACCATTATTTCCAGTAATAGAATTATAAAAAACATTATTTCTCATTTTATATATCTTTTACAATTTTAAATTAACCCAAAATCATTCAATTCATATTTTTTTAACGAGTGTAATTTATAATGAACCAGAAAATCTATACTTAATCCTAATTTTACGTGTTAAACTTCGAGGGCTAACTTTCTGGAGCTGTGTTTTTCGATTAGAGTTGATTAAATAATGAGGCAGGGTGCAGACCGGAGGAAAGATATAGTGAAGACAGCTTGACATCGCGGTACACTATCATCCCTTACTTTGCCTCGATTCCTTCTTTAAAATACGTTAATCAAGGACTTAGACTCCGGACATTTATTTATTTCAAGTCGGCTTTTTTTATTTCACTGCCTTACTGTTACAATCAAAATAATGAAACAAGTTCCAACTCACCGTGCCTGATTTTCCCAGTCTAACGGACGTGAAGTTGGCGCTAACGGGAACAATAAAAAAACAGAATTTCGGTCACGGAAAGACCTTATCTCCCAATGCGTGCGATTGTAAATGTAGGGGTTGGGTATCTCCCGAAAAGCCTTCCGGAGAAACCATTCCAGATAGGGGCGCGCGGTTGATTAAATCGTAAACACTAATTTATTAATATTTGAAACAATAATTCACCAAAAGATAAATCACACAATATTACGAAAACCGATATTTATTCATCGTTGAGTTTTACCCATTTTTACAGTTAAATTTCTCATAATGTTAAGTCATAAAGTATTAGTAGAGTTTTTGGAACAAAAAAAAAAGTTTTTATTTTTAAACAATGAAAAAATATAATAATGATATGCATATTGAAAGTAAGGTCAAAATATACAAGACATGCCTGCGACCTATTATGACATATGCTGCAGAGACGCGGGCTGACACTGTCCGTACCAAAGGACTCCTCAAAACAACTGAAATGAAGATGCTGAGATCCATTACTGGAAAAATTCTACGTGACCTTGTCCGAAATGAAGATAGGGAATTCTTTCAAAATTGTGGACATAGCACGATAGAGTATATGCACAAGGAGATTCTGTCGGGATCACGTAGCCAGAATGGACAGGAACAGACTCGTGCATACAGTAGCGAATGAAATCCCCTCTGGACGGCACCCACCGGGAAGACCACTGAAAAGTTGTCGAGTGATAGCTGGACCTCGTTATCGCAGGAGGCGTAGTTTTTTGTGGCACAGATGAACAGATTTACTAAAAGAAAAAGAAGAAGAAAAAATAAAAAATAAATCAATGATTATTTAAATGTAATATTTTTTATTGATTGCATCAATTGTGTTTTTCGAATGTACCTATTTTTACTCCCTTTATATTAATTAACTCGTGGCGTCTGCTTGCTTGCTTGCCGGCTTGCGTCAAAAATACTTTGGATCGATTATTGACTTTTTCTCGTGATCCAATCGAGCTGAAACTTTGCAAATAGACTCGTGGTGATAATCAAAAAGATCTGTCAAATTTTCGTTAAAAAAAATTAATAATTATAGTATAATTTCGGATTTTTAGATATTTTATTGGTTGTTTCAAATTATCATTATAAAAGTTTGATTAGCATCGCCGGCGATAACGTCGCGGAATATTTTATAAATTTGAATTACTCCGTTGGTATACATAATAGGTACTTCACTACGAATGTCGAAAATCTAAATTGACTAACAAATGTTTTTAGAATTTAATCTTCAAAGCATGAAGCGTCTTATCAAAGCTCAAAACATCTGACATTTTAGAAATATATTAAATTACTGTAAGTTTTGTGTTATGTTATATGTTTTAATTCGTATTTAATTGTTGTTATATTTTACAAAGAAAGGGACCATAATAAATACTTGTTTTTTATGCGTTAGTTTTTATAAGTTATATATGGATAATAAAGTCAAAAGTGGAGATGTCTTAAAAGTTCAAATAGGTATTCTGATATATAGTATTTAAAATATTATTATCGCTCGGTCTATATTTTAAAAAAACATAAATTAAAATTTTCTGTGCAAAATTATCATTATGAATTTTATGAAATAATTTAATTGTATGGGAACTCTAAAATTTTATATTATGATTGTACGGGGATTCTACAAATAGTATGATTGTATGAGGACCACAAGTTCCAAGAGAAAACTCCCGGCAGCGTTCTGCGATCCCGATTTTCTCAATGATTCTACGATAACACCATATTCCGACCCTTCTAGGGCTTCCTTATCATTCAAGATACCGTTTATACAACCTTGAAAAGCAATCTAATAGACCCTTGAGCAAAATATATACCCACGAGTGTTGGAGCATCTTCTAAGCAGAACGAAGGCGGAAATCCCCGAAAGTCTAAAAGCTGCCGATTGGCTTAAAGCGAAGCTTTTCAATGTGTTTACGTGATTCACAATATAAATAAATAATAATAATCACAATGATTTTGATAAGGATATTAACAGTGTACTTGATATCACTGTCTTTAACGTGCCAACATGCAGATATAATTATGTACTGCGCTCTCTATGTATGTATATCTAGAATGTTCCTAACTTACAATGACCTGTTCACCGACATTCATATATTTTCAGTTTCGTTAACAATATTTAGGAACCAAATACTAGATTTACAAAAAAAAATAGTAACCAGACGTTATCTTTATATTTTGTAATTTTTTCCTTATTTTTCCATTGTTTTTTTCATTGCCAAATGTCTATAAGTATGAAATATGGATTCTATTGCTTATCATTTTATCATAAATTATATAAAAAATACAATTTTTTCCATTCTCGTAACTCTATCTATTTTATTTTTATAAAGAAAATAAATAAATTTAATACATTTGTATTTATCTACCATCGTATATTTTCTTCTCGAAACGAGACGGATGTATTCCATGCTGACAAACAATGCTCTCATTATAGTAATCAGTATATATCTTTTTATTTATTTACTTACACAAAAGTATTCGTGAGGTATTATTGTCATCTGCATCTGCACAAATACCCAACTGCAGAAAATAGGACTTAATTTATTTATTTGTTCATAGAACTGTATTTTTTCATTATTTTATGTACGCAAAAGTACATATTATTATGTTACATATATTTTTTTTTATAAAATATTTTGTTCTGATTTTACTGTTGTGCTTACTGCTTAGCTCGACACAGGTTCATCCTAGTGAGATTATTATCTAACAAAGCTTAGGATAAATAAATAAATTAATATAATATACCTAAATGGAATATGTTCATTACAGCTTGGATTTATTTTGTTTTAACGACATCTTTCGGCATCTTAAACAACACGATTTTGGAATAACAGTAAAAACTAAATAATAAAATAAATTGTAAAATGCACGATAAAGGAATGAATGAACCAATTAAGAGCAAATCTAATGTATCTTGGCTAAAACGAAGTTGATGGAATTGCTATCGCTGATATCTTTTGATCATGCGGAATTTTATACTGAAGAGAGATTGGTAGAGAATACACATGTGTGGTGAGTGTTAAAAACAGGAGGAAGAGAGGTCGTTCACAAAAAACAGAGGATAATCACATAAACCAAAGTTATTGATATTTTATGTAACTTTATTTTATTTATTAAAATGAGAATACCACAACTTTATTATTGATCGAATTGGCATTAGCATTGCAGAGAACCATAATGATAGATTATTAATATTATTATTATAGTTTGTCTTCACCTGTCTCGAAACTAGTACCTAGTCAAAAAATAAAATATATTTCACAAACTTAAGTAAAGATAAAATAGTAAATATAATTTAATATTTTTAATAATCCACTACAAGTAATTTTCTAACAATTATTATTAAATATTTTCGCATTAATATTTTTCAGACATGTTCATTCTTGTACTATGCATATTTAGACATATATTTTTATATATTCGTCAATCGTAGCTTGTTGGTCTTGTGGTTAAGACTCTCGCCTTGTGATTCAAATGGCGCGGGTTCGAACCTCACATCAGTCCAGCAAATTAGTCATATTTTCATAGCACAAACGTAGCTATGTTTGAAAATAGTAAGAATGTAATATGTAATACGTGAACACGTATTTCGTGTTCGCAACTCTACTTAACAAAATAAAAATAAAATCATCTATCTAGTATCTGACCATCTTCATATCATTGCAATTACAAGAATCATAAAAAATTTTGAATCATATAAAATTCTGTATTTTTAACGTTTTATTTAGTTTTTTTTTCCAATTGATTCAGCAACATTGTAGATTGACATTTAAAAAAAATATTGATTATATTATTTGTATAAATCTTCTTATATTATTTGATAAATTATACCTACATGTTTCGAAAATACCTTATTATTAATTATGTAGATGTAATTTATCAAATAATGTAAGTAGATTAATACAAATAATAAAATCAATATTTTTATTTTATTTAGTATTTATGTAACTGATAATTCTTAACACTGATTATTGCAACATTAATCAATGTGTTAAAACTTTAAGATGTAATGATTTAACTCAATCTAGATACCTAAGTATCAACAGATGGGGAGCTCCTGGTTAAAGGAAGGCTCAAAAGAAAACGAAAGCTCTCATTCTAGGAGTGGATAGTTCGGCCGACATCTAAACCCGAGTCTGATAAGGTAAAAGCTTCCAATGGAAAAGCTTAGTTCATTCCCGAAAGTAAATTCCTTCATTAGATGATTTAAATTTCATCCGACGAGTCAGATTATATATTATTTTTCTGTGAAGGGCATTTTTTAAAATAGGTTCAACTTTATATTTTTGCCCCTTCTAACCCAAGTTTTTATTTTTATTGTTAATTTTATAACAATTATAATAATTATATCAATAAGAGTAATCTTTACAAACTCTATGGCTATAAATGAATCATAAAAAAATTATTACGGAACATTATTGTTTATTGATTAGTAAAGTAAACGTAGATATAATAGATACTGATGCATATATACTGCGAAAACATCAATAAACTTTACTGAATTTTTAAGAATTAAGTCTGTTAATAAACAATAAATATTAAAAATAATCAATCAACGCCGGACACCGGAATACGGATTTGTATAGTAAAGTGACAGTTTGCTATAGTATTTTTAATATTTTGTTTTTGATTTATTTCAGGAACCGCATTGATGAAGGTGGTTGAGGTCTACAGAGAAATACAAGAACAACAGATGAATATTGTAAGTACAAATATGTATTTCTTTAACAATTTGATGATTAAACGTACTAATTTAGAGGTTCATAAATGTGGCGTCTGGCTGCAAAACCGCCACGTTGCATATATATGAAATGTTCAGTAATCAAAAAAAACTTTTTAAGTATTTCCCTTACACATTTTCCTGTTTTTTATTATTTTACTTGATACATATTAAGGATGTGTTAAAATCTGCATACCAATTTTAAAGATTTTCTTTGTTGTTTCCGTAATATAAAGATATATTGATTGCAAAGTGGCGGTTTTGCTACCCACCGCCGGATAGAGTCGATTTTGCTACCGAACGATCGCGAGAGGCGCGCTCGCGGACGATCACGTGTCGACTTGCCGACTTAACTCATTGCGAACAATACTGCGATTGAAAATTAAACAATGAAATATATTATTTTATAAATATTTTATTTGTGATTAACAATAGATGCAAAAATATTTTAAGAATTAAAATTTAGTGCATGTTTTGAGTAAGGAATATGGATTAAATATATTTTAGAAAATATGTAAATAATGAACCAACAATCATGGAAACAAAAATATTTTTAGATTTAACAATAATTCCGTATCACTTCTCGAGACCTTTACTACGACACCAAATTTAACAATAGATATAATATATTTTTAAATAGGCAATTATTTCATCGGCGATTAACGGAGTTTATAAAAATATTTTAATGATTAAAAATTGATCTTCGAGTACAAAAATTTAATAACTTAGGCACATAGTTTTAATTATTTTAAAAACTAAAAACAATAATCTTAAGAATTAAATAAGAGTATGGAAATAAAAAAATAAAATATATGATCATACCTATATGCCTATATAGGCTGTCTTATAGTAAGTAGTAAAAATTTTACAAGTGGGTTTCTGTCTTAATAAAGAGTCGAAAATGCTCAAGCAACCATGACCTAATATCAAAAGTTATGGAGATATGCAATATCAAAGTTTGCATTTTTTTTTCAATATTTCCGACTTAGTTTAGGCAAAAAGTTAAACTATCATTACAGGAACTTAAATTGATTATGAAAAATTGATACAAAAATCGAAAATATAATTTTTTACAAGGTGTACATCTTATATACACTATGTAACAGAGCTAGTCCACAATATCTGATAGGTAGATTTCTACTTTAATTATGATTCGAAAATTTTCAAGCAACCGTGACCTAATATCAATAGATAAGGAAATATGTGACATTAAAATGTGCATTTTTTTTTTCAATATTTCGGACTTATTTTTTTAAAACGTTGTACTTTTACTACAGTAACTTATATCAAATATAAACAAATTATTCCCTTTTACACAAGTTAAACAAAATAATAAATACCCTGCAATTCTAATTGGAAAAATAAAATTGGAACTTTTGCAAGATTTTTATAATCTAATTTAACTTGTACTGAAACAAATTAATTTTTCGTAATTAATATAAGTAACTGTAAATATAGTTCAACTTTTTGTAGAAAATAAGTCGAAAATATTAAAAAAAAAAAATGCAAACTATTATTGTTAGCTCATGATTGCTTGAAAAATTTCGACTTATTATCAAGACAGGCAATTAATATCGTTTATAAAAAATTCATGCACTGCAATACAAATGAAATAAAATAATAAAAACCTCGTGAAAATTTCTATTTTCAATTTTTGCAAGGTTTTTTATCATTTTATTCGACTTGTATTAAAGCGAATGAATTGTTCATAATTGGTATAAGTTACTGAACGGTAGTTCAACTTTTTTACTAATTTAGTCCCAAAAAATTACAAAAACGTTTATATAAAAATTTCATCCTTTTAGATCTTATTAGACTATCTTATTTCACCCAGAGTGTAAAGTCTCGTACTTCTAGCTACGAGACACCTTGATTATATTAGGTAACATTTGCCGCGCAACGGCTAGTACAGACGATAGCCAATTGCAGATGCCAATGGCCGCGCAGCAGCCACTTGCCGCCTCGCGGTCGCCAGTATAACCGTCTGCAGGACCTAGCAGCAAGCAATCAGTGAATAGATTTAAAAATTATTTAAATTTATTCACTTCAATACAAATCAAATAAAATGATGAAATATTTACAGAAACTGAAACTGAAGGCGATAATGATAATCATGATGATGAAGATTTTATGCTGATGGTTTATGTTATGTTAGATACAATAAATACTTATTTTTGTAAGTTAACTTTATTTTACCTGTAATAAAATAAATTTATAGTAAATCCAATCGCACGGTCTTCAAAGTGTCAACAAAAATATTCAAAAATGTGCACAAAGCGGACTTTTTAATGTGATAATTTTCCTATTTCGCTTTTGAAAGTTACATTTATATCCATCCTTGTTTACTTCATGCTTTAGTACACTGTATTTTGGTAATAAAAGATGTCTACTTCTAGTTTTTATGTAAATATTTAAGGCAATCAAAACACGCGTTATCTGCGACGGACGACGTTTCTCCATATTAAATCTCGTAGCGGGGCTCCATTCTGATTGGTCCGAGTGAATAGTGTCGGTTCTGCATCCCACTTTGCGGCAACGTGGCGGTTTTGCTACTCACCGTTATATTTAAGGACGATTTTGAAGGGCATGGAAGATTTTTTTCTAATATTGGAAACTTGCAGAATGTGCAGAATAGGATACAGATCATTAATCAATCAAAACATGAAAAATGGTTTTGTATGGATAGTGGCGGTTTTGCATCCAGACGCCACAAATATTGTGAGTTTAAAACCTTATCTGTCGATAAGAGAGATTATGGTACTATCGAAACTCGAGTGGTAAAATATTAAATCCAATTAAATTTATGTAAAGATAATATTGTTTATATTTTCCATCCATTTAAATGATAGTTATAAATAGGGTGTGAGTCCCGTAACATGATTATCTTGTTTAAACATTTTATTTTATTTTTATTTTCATTTATTGGTTTTCTTACAGCCATATAATTAATCAATCTTGAAAAAAAACAATAATTTATGTACAGAGTTTTGGGCCAATTACAAGAAAACACATATATACAATTGATTAAAAAAATAAGAAAAAACATGTCCAATAGTGAGTTTGTGTGAGTGTGTGTATTTGTGTGTATTTGTGTGTTTATTTATTTATTTATTTATTGTGTTTTGGGAAAAATTAACAGCAAAACAATCTTAAAAAATTTTCACTGAATTTAAAAATTTACTTTAACTTACATTAATAGCGAAGATACAATGTACAAATTAGTTTGGGTGCGGTAGTGTAGATATTGTTTGTTTTATGTTTCTTATTGTTGCGTTGAAAATGTCAATGTGTGATAGTTTGTGTTAAATGAATTTGTGGATCTGTACATAAAGGAGTTTTGTTTTGAGTTGGTCTTACAAAAGGGGAGATGAAAAGTAGGTGAATGTCTGTTATTGCGAGTTGGGATGTGGTAAGATATTCGTTGAAGAAGTTCCGGACTATCAACTAGATTGTGTGTTATTTTGAATAGCATCACCGTGTCAGCTATGTTTCTTCGACGAGTTAGGGTCTGCATGTTAAAAAACTTCGCAGAGTCTTCATTGCTTATATGAGATCTAAATGAACGGAGGTCTAGGTATCTTAGGAATCTGTTTTGGACGCTTTCAATTCTATTTTCGTGTACTGCATAACCTGGATTCCACACCTGAGATGCATATTCTAAAATACTACGAACGTATGAGAAATAAAGTGTCTTGAGGGTACTGATATTTTTGAAATGCTTACATGTGCGTATGACAAAACCAAGCATAGATGATGAGTTGGTGACTATGTTATCGATATGTTTGTTAAAATTTAATTTACTGTCAAGTATTACGCCAAGGTCTTTGCTTTCGGATTTGGTAGATAATGTTATATTATTAATTGAATATTCATTAGAGAATACCTTTTTATTTCTTGTAAAGCGTACAACGAAGCATTTAGAAACATTTATTTCCAGGCTGTGGGCATTGCAATACGTGTTCAGACGATGTAGGTCATCTTGCAGCCTTCGACAATCTTCTAGTGAGTTTATGGGAGAAAAAATTTTCATATCATCTGCATATAGGATAGTTTTTGAGTTTAGAAAGCAGTCACCTATATCATTGATATAAATGTTAAATAGCAATGGTCCCAGCAGGCTGCCTTGAGGTACTCCAGATGTTACAACAACAGTGTTAGATTTAAACCCTGCAACCACTACAATTTGACTACGGTTGGAGATATAAGAAGTAAGCCAACGATAAAGATTGCCGTGAATACCTATCTTTAAAAGCTTGTTTGACAGTGTTGAGTGATCAACCCTATCGAACGCTTTACTGTAGTCGGTGTAGATAGTGTCCACTTGTATTCTGTTATCTAAGTAATCTTGGAGGTATTCTACGAAAGTCAAAAGATTTGTGGTTGTAGATTTACCACTAATGAAACCGTGTTGATTAATATTCAAGGTAGGCTTAAGAGCTGGATACGTTTGGTCATAGATTATTTTTTCAAAAATTTTGTTAAATATACAAAGTTTGGAGATAGGCCTATAGTGTTTTACATCATTCTTGAAGATAGGAGATACATATGCAGATTTCCAAATAAGAGGGACAGTGCATTCTGTTAGAGAACGATTGTAAATTAAAGAGAGGGGTAAGGCTAGATTGTGTGCACATCGTTTAATAAAGATTGAGGGTATTTCGTCCGGGCCGGCACCTTTGTGAATGTCAATATTTTTAAGATATTTTAGTACAATTTCCTCTGTCACTTCAATACTGCATATATTAGTTATGTGGTTTTCGTGGTTAATTATGGGCGTAATGGTAGGTCTATCATTCGGTGTACTAAAAACTGAGCTAAAATATTCCGAGAATAAGTTTGCTATATCCGTGCCATTATTAGCCTTCCTACCTCCTAAGAACATGCAATTTGGGACATCTTGAGATTTATTGCACGTTTTGACATAGCTCCAGAAGTTTTTTGTGTTTAAGTTGATATTAGTTTCAATGTTGTTTAAGTAACGTGATTTGGATTTGCGACATAAATATTTGTGCCGTTTGCGTAGGAGAGAGAATGTATCATAGTCGGCTTGATTTTTGAATCTCTTATATTTACAAAAATATTTAAATTTTTCTTTGGTAATCTTGATAAGGGAGGCGTTATACCATGGGGGATATTTCGTATTCCAAGTAAATTTATGAGGAACATAAAGATTAATGAGACTTTTTAAGAAGTTATACAAGTTATCAAGAGCAATTTCTATTTGATGATTAGAGAAAATAGATTCCCAATTAGCTTGTTCAAGAGCGTAGTTGATAGAATCGTAATCTCCACGATTAAAAAGAAGAACTTTCCTTTTTGTATTTATCAGTACAAGGTTTTCCTGGAATGAAAAATTAATGGATATGGCTTTATGATGTGTTTCTTCCGGAACCAGCGGGTCATCATTACCTACGGCTGATGTTAATAAGTTAGACAGAACTAGATCTAAAATGTGGCCACTTGGGTTTGGTTCACCGTTAAATTGAGACAGGTTTAGAAAATGCATACAGTCTATGAAATACTTGCTGTTATGTGTAGAATGATTAATTGCTTCATAATGTGAAGATGGTGTAGATTTTATCCATGTAATTTCAGCAAAATTAAAATCACCTAAATTAATAAATGAGTCCGTAGGGTTATTTGATACCACATCTGTTAACATATTTAGGAAATTTTCTATAAGGTATTGATAATGAGTCCCACCAGGGATATATACGCAACATATATGAACAGGATGGCGTGAGCCATTAGAACGAATTGTGACCCAGATGTCTTCAGCGGAGGATTGCCATTCCGGCCGAGCAATGCTGATCAGTTCATGTTTAACAGCTAAAACTACACCACCGCCAAGGCGTTGACCGGTTGAGGCATAGTCGCGATCTCTGCGATAAATGCTGTAACGGGAGTCAAAAAGCTCTTCGTTTCTAATGCCTTTATTGAGCCATGATTCCGTAAGGGCGATTATATCGTAGTCATTTGAATATGTGTTTTGAAGGATTGTTGTTGTTTTGGTACGAAGGCCTCTAACATTATGGTAATATATGGTTATGGACATGGTGGACTAATAAAATAAATATTAGTTTGTAAGCGGCTAATTATCCGGTTACGACAGTATAAAGTAATAAATCTAAAAAAAATAAAAATTTAAAAATAACGTATTCGAGTAGGTATACTAATAGCGGGAAGAGCTATCCACTTTACTAACGGAGTTGATGTTTTGGTTTTGAGTGTAGTGTGTAAGTGTTCATATGTTTGCCGGGATGTCTCTATATAACTAAGTGTATATTTAAGAGTGCAAAAAATAGTATTAAGGTGGTGTGAGTGTATACTTAATGTAAAAAGTGTGCATTTGCGTTGTAGTATATTAGACATTTCAACAGAAGGGTTGATGTGTGGAGGTATACCTTTACATTTATCAACATTAGAATGAACAGTGTTGATGCGTGAAGGTACACCTTTACATTTATTCAAAATAAACTTTGACTCGCTTAATAAATTCTTCATCTATATCAAGTTGGAAAGGTTTCAGCAGGGAAAAGAGATGATATTTATGTTGTGAAGCGAGTATATCCTCGCGTGCATTGTGAGTGTGAGTGTCTTGAGGAGACAGTTTATATGGACAACAAATAGTACAGTTAAAACTTAGTGTAAACATGAAATTCATTCCTCTAACTAAGAGACACACAGTAAATGTTATTTAATCTTTTTTATATCCACTTCCCGAAATATCGCGATAGGAGGAGACTCGTCGTTTCGTCGAACGTATATGCGGCAATGTTTCACCCAAACATATTGAAATCCCGCGCTTTTCGCTATGGATTTCACATTGTGTAGCAGCACTTTATTGCCAGGGGTCAGGTGATCGTTCACAAATACCCTGTGAGCATCTCCGGGTACACCTAAATCGCGAGTGGTAATTCCTTTGTTCCTCCTGACTCCTGTAATGATGCTATCCTTTAAGTGTCTTCTGGAAAGTTTTAATATAATTGCCTTTGGTCTTCCTTTGTCGCTGGAGCGTGGAGCCACTCGTGTGCAGAATTCGATGTCCTGTTGGGAAATGTCGATTCCAGCTACTTTTCAAATGTTGATAACAATGTCGTTCAAAAGTTCGCCTTTACGTTCTGGTACACCCGTTATCTCCAGATTGTGAAGGCGCGACCACTGTTCGTTGTCACTAATTTTGTTTTCCATGGCTATGACGTGAGCGCGCATGTCTGAGAGTTCCGCTTCCATTGAGTCCAGCCTTTTAAGTTTCTCGTCATAGGAACATATTTTTGCGTCCATTTCTTCAAATTTGTTATTGAAGAATTGCATGGCAGTTGTTACAGCGGCAAATTCCTTACGAAGTTCACTGATCTCATTTCTTATGTCGCTGAACTGTTGCAGATTTGCGCGTATTGTTTGTATTTCTTTTAGTACTTGAGTCATGGGATCTTTCGTTGATTCGCTTGAGGTAGGTGTTCCGGGCTGATTTATGCAATTGAAACATTTAATTGAGTTGCGTCGGTCTTTAGTCATTTTACGGTATATTGATTCAGAAATGCCAATGCATGTAATATGAAATTTATTCCTGCAGTCTAAGCAGGTGGTGAACACTTCATTGTTTTTCAATTCCACTTTACACTTTGAGCAATTCATTGTACTAAAATTAGGCTGTTCACACTCAGATACTATCAGATAAATAAAAAATAATAGGAGAGATATTTATCAAACTTTGATTTTTGACAGGTTATTGTTGTATGTAAATATTTTTAAAAAACTCACATACAAAAATGTGAGTTTTTTAAAAATATTTTGAATATTTTTTTCGTTTCTACCACATTATTAATATATTAAATTACAGTAGTAAGCACTTGCAGCATTTCAAAAGAGTTCTAGTTAAAACTTTTTTGTTGTTTGTATCTACTTATAATTTAAATCTTTGACATGGTCGATATAATTGTAACGAAAGAAAAAAAATGCCTTGACCGAAAATACCCATTCTCCGATTTATTGTAGATAAAAAATTATTAATGTTTGAATTCAATGGTCCGCCCGCCGCTGACTCCTTAATGAGGCCAAAGGACTTTGTGTTTACCGTACCGGATGAAATTGAGTGGAATAATGAAGACTTTTATCGGCGTCAGACCTTCTTTTAGAGGCTATTTAGAGAAAATTGACCATGATAATTGTTTAATCAATCGATGCCCGGCGAATGTACCTATTTTAAATATTTCTCTATAAAAAAATCTGAATGAGTTTTCCGATTGTGATTTTTAAAAGAGAGATATTTTTTCCGTCGATTTTTCACTGTGCAGCACTGCTTTGTTATCAATAAATTATTTACGTGCCCAGTGATTTTATTTTTGAATATCCAGATTTCAGTGCTGAAGTTATTGAACAATTCATGTTTTATAATTGGAACCTATTCATTCAGTTGACAATGGGTTCGTAGCAGTGGCGGCTGCCACTAAAAATATGCAGCGGTGCAAATGACCGAAGGATACAAAATATTTTTTTAAAGAATTAAAATTGTTTAAAATATTTAAAAATAATTAATTATGGTATAGATATTTTTAATTATATTAATAATTTTACAACAAAATCTCTTTGCTTCTATCGAAGAAATTATTTTTATTTAAATTGGTGCACGCATGTTATGATAACGTGACTTATCGTGTAAAGTTATTTTACCATTATTCTCGAAAATTTTAAAATGATTAACATTAAAATTAATACTGTGAAAAATTTTCTATCGATAATATTATCATTGTTTCTTTTTTCGTGGGTTGTTTTCGTTGTCGCCTAACCACAGACTCTGTTACGATATATATACGATATATAATATATATATATATATATATATATATATATATAATATTTTTTTTAAATAGAGATGCGAACACGGAATACGTGTCACATCAATATTCTTACTATTTTCAAACTAAGCTAAACGCTTGTGCTATGAAAATAGGAATAACTTGCTAGTCTGGGGTGAGGTTCGAACCCGCGACCTCTGGATCAAGAGGCGAGAATCCTAACCACAAGACCAACAAGCTATTCATTAATCATATAAATGAAGCACGAGTTTTTTGTCATGCTTATTGAATCAGAATCCATTCAAAGAATAACATTTTCATATTTTAATCTATTTATACCTATAAAACTCAATGTCTGTCTGTCTGTCTGTTCTCTATACAAATCCACGTCGTTCGTCCGATTCGATATATATTTCTTAACTATTATATCGTATCAAAGAACCTTTCTTTTCACTTCAAATTCAGTTTTAGTCTAGTAGTGAACAGAAGAAAGCTCTTATGTTTTTAAAATGTCTGTCGATTAATTGCATTTACGTCCCTGATTCCTTTACAAATAAAAATAAAGGCAAAGGCGCAATTATGGTAACCAAAAACCTTTGCGATGTAAATATGCCACTAAAGTATAACTGACATACATGTGTTTTTTTAAATTAAAATCCAAGGAATTTTTATTGCTTTGTAATTTGGACGTTCATAATTTACGAATGTTCTTATGGTGTATTGTGCCGTGTTTTAAGACCTTTCTGGCTGACGTATTGGATTCTATTGCAGGGTTTATCATCAGGGCTGATGTGTTGATCACACATTTGCAATGGGATCTGACCCTGCAATGGGATCCGAAATGTAGGCCAGAAAGGTCGTAAAAACACAGCATAATATTCCAAAAGACACAAACCAGAAGGTCATAATTTACACTTTAAAACGTCATTAGATATTGCGTTGAAGATGGAAGATTAATCACCCATAATGCGGTATCTGAATCGCATAGGGATGATTTCGCGGTAGGAACTTTGGAATCCTCATTTTTATGAATTGCGTTTCAAAATATGTTAATTTGAATGCTAAAAAAAACACGAATGTATTTTTTGTCTTTTAGTGACAGGAGATAAAAGTAGTAGGAAGGGTAGTTTACAATAACTTGAGGTAAAAAAACCATTGGGCTGTGCCTGGGAAAGCCTCACTGGCCAATCCCAAAGCCGAAATGCCCAAAAAGTAATGCTTTGTGTTTGGTGGGATTACAGAATATTATTTATTTTAAGCTTCTTTGCTATAACCAAACAATTACAGAAAAAGGATATCGTGAACAGTAAAAAATTTAAACCTCATTTAAAAAACAGAGAGGGGATAGATTTACACCAGGACAATGCGCGAGCTAACTTAAGCTTAATGCCAACTTCAAGATGTCATAAGAAATGATGCAAATCAGAACAGATGACATTTCATCAATGAAAGTGCGACTAATCTGTCAAAAACATAGAGCAAGAGCATAACGAAGAAGAAGAAAAACAAAAAAGAAAATAGATTTTTTGATTACAGAAAATGCTACAAATTAAAAGAAAATCTAATCTTTCTTTGTAGAAAATGATATAACTGAATAGTAAATATTTTATATCTTGAGATGGTAAACCATTTTAAGGTAATAGGTAAATTTCACCTTTTTTTAATAGAATAATATTTACTTTGGTCTGGAAAATACATCTACAAAAAAAAGTAAAAAAAAATTTTACATTATAAAAATGATTTTGAAATTCAACATTTCGAATTCCCGCCAAATTACGTTATCTCACTAGCACGAGTACGTGCGTCAGAGTTGTATGTTATTTAGATATACAAATACGACACTATAGTTGATAGGTTACGGCCAATCATGCGCGTTTTAATAAAGTCGTGTTTTTAAAGATTTTTATTATAAGAATTATGAATGAATACATTACCCCATATTATCCATACGAATTCACAGAATATAATCAATATTTATGAATCTGATTCATATATTTTCATCGGTATTTGTAATATGTGAAATTTCCCTATTCTGCTGTAACAATTTAATGATCGGTTTAGTTTTATTTGTACCATTTGACTCTGAATAACAATTCGTTCACAAATTGTACAGACAGAACGTATTACATCTAAAATAAGTGAAAGAATTCAGAACCCACAAATTAAATTAAATCTTGGATTCTAACGTTAATTGTGATTTTATCTTTTCAGTTGAAGGCTTTTTACGTCGACCTTCTGGTGCCATTGGAAACCAATTTGGAAAAGGACACAAAAGTCGTGCAAGTAAGTTTACTTCCACATTTCTTACTTCACAATGCCATGAACTTTCACAATGTTCCAGACATTCTGGAACTCCTCACATAATTTGAATATTTTGTTTTAGACGAACGTTTGAGTTATTCTACAAGTCAGACAAGTTTCTTTTTAACTTTTGTATTTTTTTTAATTTTAAAAGGAATTTGATGTTTCCAGCTATCGTTTAAATTATTATTTCGTACGCGTTGTAGAACACTATATTTAATTTTGAATAAATTAATAAATAGCATAATATTTCTTTCGTAAAGGCCTTTTTTGTAGCATGCATACTTAATGTGTAGTCCAAATCTTGCGAGAAAAAATTGGTTGGATTTTTAAGAATCGTCAACTAAATATATTTTTTAAAGTACCTATGCTTTCCAAAAAATTATAATAAATTTCTCCAAAACATGGATAAAATGTATGTGTTCATGTTATATTCGTATTTAAATTGGCATATTGTTTGTAATTTGTTTCTTGTTGCATATACCTCACATTATCCATATCAAAATTCACAGTCTTTTGCTCCCTAATAATTTGGCAGTATTTTTATCGTATATATTATGATAACTTATCATGAACAGATATATCAAATATGAAAAACGGCCCAATTAGAAACTTCAATAATCGACAAGAAGATATAACTTGGCTTTTGCAAATTTCGACATCTTTTTTTAAATTTTGGGCAGCTAGTATCACCAATAGGCATAAACTTAGAATGTGACATGCGCACACGCACATACACACCTTCAAACATCAACTTACTACTTGAATTACTACCAAATGGACCCGTACTTATTCCCTGGAATTAGTCAGTTTCTGTCTTTTATATCACTGATGTACATGATTATTAATAGCTGCATTTTAACCTTTAAACGTAAAATAAAATGAGAAGACAGAAACGTCAAGACGGAAGTGTATGGTGTCACTAATATTTAACATTATCGCGATCATTTATCACAAATCCAACAGATAAGTGTAGTCGGGAAATTTTTCTGATTTATCTTTTATTTTGAAATATTGAACAACATGATTCTCTATGCCACATGAAAATAGTAATGAAGATCGTTCACTTTTTTCTGTGAACACTTCCGCAATGACTTTGGAATTCCTCCATAGTAACACTTATGGATTCCATTCATTAGTTTATATATTCACCATTTATCAATAAAAAAATATTGTCACTACGACAAAACGCGTTGCGTTAGAAATTGTATCAAGTTATTATTTTTTGTTTTAATCTTCTGCTAAAATATTTTCATTTATTTATGCCTATGTTCTATGGATGTGATATGATTATCTGCTTAATACGTCTAGTTTCTGTCAAAAGTTTTTGGCTTATTAGCAACTTCGGTATGCATAAGCGTCTGACATTTTTTTGTAAAAATAATGGGATTTATTTTCCCTGCATTGCAGTAAAAAACGTCTACTGAGCCAATTAAATCTGTTATATTTCCGTTAATACGCGTGACCTAAAACTCATATTTTTACACTTTCCTAAAAAATGTGCTTAAAAATAAGTAATGTAAAACCAATTATGGTAAAAAAGTGTTTGTACGTAAATTTCAGAGGGATAAATGAACAAATATACTAACAGATAATATTTTTAATTGAAAGCATATTCTAAGAATACAGTTACTGGATTTTGTCCTCAAAGCGATGATTAATGATTAATTAAAACAAAACAAATTAGATTAAATAAACTTATGTTTCTCTCATAAATCAAATGAATAGAAGAATAATTAGAAGTAAGTGATTTTGGAAAGACCTGAATGCATTAGGCACATTTTAAAAATGTAGTATTATTATATCCACCCTTTTTTCACTGTTATTGCTCAACATTTGAAGGCGTCCCTATAAAAACGGTCTATAGAGGACATTAGGTCACAAAGTGATTTTTTTTTAAATAGTCTATATAACAGTATGCACCATGTGCGGTATTTTATTTTTCATGATTTCAAACCAATCTTGGCTAAATTCAACCTTAAAGGTTGGCTTACATGGAAAGAGGGTATACATACTCGTATATTCATTTATATTCATCTGGTAGTAACTAACATGACGATAGTTCAACGATGTCACTGGGACTGCTAAACAACATAAATAAATAAATAAAACGTAAAAGTATTGTCCATAATTTGTAAGTGAATATAGTACAATAAAAAACTTGAATTGTTTTTTCTCATTTCTGTAAAATTTTATTTACAAATATAGACCCTATTTATAGAGATATTTATATATGAAGCACCACATAAACTATTTTGGAAATATTAATGATAGCAATGCATTTCTTCTGATTAAAAATTCTTAATAATTGCCAATTCCTTATTATTTACTATCCAATTATTCGAGATGACGTCATGCTTACGGGCATTTTCTATTATGGCGAGAGTAATCTTATTTCCCGTAGCCATCTGCAGTAGTTTACTGCCTAGGTTCACAAAGTCTGTTACCTGTTTCGAGGGTTCGTCGTGCACGTGCAACCTTCAGCCGCCACTACGCCTCTCTCGACAGACCCTTCGCCTGCAATAGTTCAAAAGAGCGCGCGGCAGTGAATTTAGTTCGGTGAATGGCGCAATAATAAAATTCATCTCAGCCCTTTCAGGCGACTTTGTAAACCGGCGCTCGGCGTCGTTTGTGGTCGGGCGGCGCCCGTTGTGACGTTACCGCAGACGCCGGGGCTGGAGTTGAGCGCTTTTGTAGCTTTGATAGGCTTTCTATGCTGGCTGAGCGCCGTGCGAAGGTACTGTTATCGCGTTTCTAATAATCACATATTGAAAACTTCGACGATAACATATTTTGAAAATTGACAAACACTTGTGTAGAAATATAAAAACATAGTTGAAATAACTAACTATCTTACCATCACGTCTTTTTCCCTTGAGGGAAGAATGATAGAAAAGCATGGCACTCCTCAAGGACAGCCATGCTTTTCTATCATGACTCCACTCTAGCCTCGTCCAATTACACACATTGCGCCGTGCACACTTTTCGGTTGTTAACTTTTTTTAAATAGGCTTTTAACCTCATAGCTTCCGCACTCCATACGGGACCCTTACCTTTTGTATAGACATATATAATAATAGCCCTTCTCCAATCAATAGGAGTGTGACGCAGTAGTATATAATCTTATGTATAAAACAGATAATTCGTTTGTCAGAAGCAGTAAAAACTCTTTCACGGTATGCTCTGGCTTCGTGATTAATTTTTGGCACAGTTAATTCAACGCAATTTTTCAGTTTTTGACGTAATTTTCTTCAATAATAAAAGAGATTTTGGAAAAAAAGAAAGGGTGTTGAAATATGTAAAACAACCAGAGACAAAGAATGAAAAAAAAACGTTATGGAACAATTATTTAAATTTTTTGTAGTATTATCTTGCAATAACGTGTCGAGTGCAGGGTAAAAAGCACTGATGATCTTAAGTATCGGCTTTCACCACCATCGAAAGTGGGGAATGCCTTATCCAGGGTAGTTCCCCGATCCTCCTAGAATAAGGGTATGAAAATGGTGATGACCATTTAAAATATTCATTGCGCTTGTATTGAATTGGATAGAATCAAAAATAAATAAAAATTGAGACGTAAGAAAATATATAGTCCTATAAATCAAGACAAAAAAACAAAACAGCTAAACCAAAAATCAAAGAAAAAATGTTTCTGACGCGCTATAAATCTTATCCCTGACAACGGTTATCCTCTCCCGGAGAAAACTAGATTTCGGATATCCCCGATTTTGGCAGCGAGCTATCGGGACGTGCGCTCCCATTGCACCCGCGGGAAATCATCGATTTCCGGTCTGGACGCGGAGACCGGCCGACCGGATGTTTGCGTCCAGCGGCCGGGCGACAGGTTGTAAGAAGGGCGCATCACTTCCGGCTCGGACCTTCTTCGGGCAGCGATAGTCGTGATGTATAGGAACGGCGTCGGATTGTTATCGACGCGCGTTGTTATTTTAATGAAAAATACTTTTTATGTTGTCCTTTTTGGGATGGGAAGTGTTAAAGGGTTACACCACTTTGACAATTCCAAAAATCTAATCTTAAAACTAATGCAAAAGTAACTAATTAAGATTGTTATAATCCATATAACGTGATTCAGAATTATGTTGTGAAAGTTCTGGTTCCGTTATTTATCAACTAGGTTAATTTTTAACTCCTCAGAGTAGTAGGTTTGACATTTTCAAAAAAATCGCATCTAACTAATGCGAAAGTCACTGATTAAGATTGTTGTATACCATTTACCTACCATGATTCAGAATTATGTTGTTCAAGGTCTGGTTCCGTTAAAGCATTTATCAACTAGGATAATTTAAAACTCTTCAGAGTTGTAGTTTCACCACCTTGACATTTAAAAAAAAAATCTCATCTAACTACTAATGCAAAAGCCACTGATTAAGATTTGTTTTAATCCACTTATATTGGATAGGATATAAGTAGATTAAAACAAATAATAAAATCTTTTTTTTTAAATGTCAATTTACGAAGTTGCTCAACCAATTGAAAAAAATATCAAAATTATACAAATAATGTGGCGTGATTTAAAACAGATTATACTAATTATGATTATGATTTGTGTTCGGAAGTTGAAAAGTAGATAACAGGTACTTATATGATATGTTTTATCCTTTAATCATATGTAGTAGATTACGCATTACTTGATAATAAATAAATGTCGTTATTAATTTTTCTTACGTGTACATGGTGTTGCAGATACGTGTACAATAATTTTCTATTTGTTTGTATATTTGGTATTTAAAAAAAATTAAGAAATCACACAACGAAGCTTACCATCCCTAAAATGAGAATACGACTAAATTTTAGGTTTACAATGGGCTCAAACGTGCCGCCATTTGATAAATAAGCAAGCGTCTTAACTACTAGACTAATAACACTGTCATTTATAATAGAATAATTATTTACTCAAGAAGTCTTACATTAAAGGTGTTTTTATTTTAATGAAGACTTAAGGAAGAAGAATTTCTCTGCAGTATGAATATTAAATATAATTTTGCCTTTATTAGTATTTATATTTCTACTTAAGCCGACATCCATCCACTGCTGGATGAAAGCCTATCTTAATGACTGTCATTCCTCTTGGTCCTCTGTTTTCTACATCCAGCTTCTTACTGCGATGACCATCTACTTTTCGGCATCCACTTATTTACTCCATCGGTTATCATTGCTTCGGTTGAGCCATCCATCACCGCGTTACAGTTTAACCTTACTTATCTGGCCAACTACATCTACTACTTCGATTTTGTGTGCGAATGTCTTCAATTTATATCCTATCTATCAAGGACACTTGAAACACAGTCCTTCTGGCTCATTGAGCTACCTTAAACTTGTGGATGCGGCCTCCTATTGTATGTATCCAAGTTTCATTATCGTAGGTCAGGATAGAGGGGTCGCAATATTTAAAAAAAAGTAATTGTATTATATAAACATATATGTATTTCTATTTTTAAAAATATTTGTACTCGTTTACATGCAATCATTTGTGTTATATTTTAATGTTAAGTTAAATTATAATAAATTATCTGACAGGTTTTACAGTTTAATATTTCACGATTTATTACATATTTTATATAGGGTATTTCTATATAAAATAAGTATTAACACTTATCTTACATGTATTTTTATTTTTTTTTATGGAGAATCGTTAAAATTTTATGAATATTAAAAAAATGTTTAATAAAGTATTTTAGTATACTCGTTACAATTTTAGTTTTATAATACATTGAAGTATAATCAAGTTTTGGATTTATATGTAATAAGTGTCAGGTTTGAAAAATTTTATTATATACATTTACTCATTAATTACATAATAATAATAAAAAATGATTTATTTACGATAAATTATAGATGTTTCACAGAGACGAAGCTATATATGAGAAACCTGTACGAAAAATCTTATACGATGGCCCAGAGCTTACAACCTATATGAGCTGGCTTACGTGATCTTTATACATGAGTGATCACTTAAGCCAGCTCACAAGCTATTTATATATGATAAACGTGTATGGAAGTGTCTTATATGATGGCCCAGGTTTTACAACCTGTATGAGCTGGCTTAAGTTACAATGCAATGTACCTATATCAATTCCATCGCAAAAATATCCACACATTACCAAATTTTTAAAGTTCTGTATATACCTATGTGAGAATTCTAGGAACCTTCCATATATTTGTATGGATATTTGATTGGTCTATGGTAGAGACATCTACAGTCTTTTCTCATTAACTAGTTAGTGTAGATTTCATAGCTGGTAATGATACTTATAATCTAAATATAATCATTTCGTCTTCTGTCCGTCTGTCTGTCTGTCCTTGTAACTTCGTATAACTTCCGTAATTTATTTCGAATTCACAGCTTAAAAAACAAATTAAACAGCCGGACATGGGGCTTGAACCCCATCCGGGCCAGAAAACCTGAAGCGGCAGCTAAGCGCGTGTTGCTACCCGCGGGACCGGTCGAAAATACAGTACATTTAGAACTTAGCAAAGACGCGAACCATTTAATGTTCCGCCTAGCATAATTATCAAGGTAAAATAATTAAAATAGTACCATTGACTATCGGCAGGGAAAATATTAAAAAATGTTCAAATATTTCGATATGAGTCGTTATTACTATTTCAAGGGTGTCGGTTATAAATAAGTTTTTTTTTTTCTTAAGGATCCGGCATGTAAAAGTACCGTTATTTTTGACGGTTTAAAGATAGTTTATCTTAATTAGGTAATCAGACCATTGGGGACGAAATCCAGTAACTTTGTTCATAGAACATACTTCCATATATAAAAAAGTAACCCATAAAAATCAAGTTTTTATTGTACTCCCTTTCTTTGTAAAATATAACAAAAATTAAAGACGAATTAAAACTTATAATATAACACTAAACTTACAGTAATTTAATATATTTCTAAAATGTTAGATGTTTAGAGCTTTGATAAGACACTTCATGCTTTGAAGATTAAATTCTAAAAACATTTGTCAGTCAATTTAGATTTTCGACATTCGTAGTGAAGTACCTATTATGTAAACCGATGGAGTAATTCAAATTTAGAAAATATTCCGCGGCGTTATCGGGCCTCCGTTGCTTATCAAACTTTTCTAATGATTCCAATTTGAAAAAACCAATAAAATTTCTAAAAATCCGCAATTATACTATAATTATTAATTTTTTTAAACGAAAATTTGATAGATCTTCTTGATTGTCGCCATGAGTCTACTTGCTAAGTTTCAGCTCGATTGGAGCACGGGAAAAGGGTTAAAAATCGATCCAAAGTTTTTTTTACGGCAAGCAAGCAAGCAGACGCCACGAGTTAATATAAAGGGAGTAAAAATATCTTATAATAATTAAACATTAATTAATATTCATAATTCAACATTGTCTTTAATTTCACAAGCAACCGGCAACTTCAATAAATAACTCACCTTTGCTGTCTGACTTCTGCAACATAAATATTTTCGTTTGTAGTAGACAAGTGGTAATGTCACCCGCGAATCTCCAGGGGCGGACTATCGTACGTTGAAATAAGGGCTATAATCGTGAAATATTTTACATACCGTTACGTGATTCTCGCATATATTTACGATACCTTCTATCTTTTAAGCATTTAGTAAGAGATCTGGACCATTGGGAAAATTATATTTATTTATTTATTTATTTAATGATCGTGGAAGACCAACAGCACAAAAAAAGCATAGAAAACATTGATATAATATAGATGGCCAATTGCAGGTCTCCACATATGGATGAATTGTGAATAATGTATGAAGGGAAAGGAAATAAGAATAATGAATAGGGTGAACGATGGTTTCATTGCAATTATTTCTAATAGAAATATGTCTACTGAGGCAAGACTAGCGGTGCAAAGTGAGAGTCTAGTACCAGCACTGTACAATGTACAGAAGTGATGCCTGGAGCTGGCAGAAGAGGAACGAAAGTAGACTGAATGTGGTACAGATGTGATCGTTTAGATGAATATGTGTCAAATCTAAATGAAGATGTTAGGAAAAAATGAAAAACTGATCTTAGCGTAGTCGATAGAATGAAACAAGGGTCGCTCAGATGGTTTGGGCATGTTGAGCGAATTAACGAGGAAAGAGTGGTAAGAAGAATATATGAAGAATATATTAGTGTTGACGGCACCAAATAGACGTGACATGACCAGATTAATTAGGTAACAATCGTCGATCCTGTATTTAAAGATATACGAATATGGATGAGGCGAGAGTTATGTATCAGGACAGAAGAGTGTAGCGCTCTATCTTCTCTGCCTACCCCCGTGGGGAAACGGCGTGATGGTAAGTAAGTAAGCAAGGAAAAGAAATGGAAGGAAAGATTTTAATCCACAGATTCAGACTTTTTCTTTTGATCATTCTCGTGATTATATTAATTAAACAAATATAGTGTTGAGTAAACCAAAGAAAAGTAACGAGCCAAAAAATGTAACTAGGTCACAAAAGTATTTGACTCACGGTATTCCGGTCCCAGTAATTAATGGTGCGCTGCAGGTCGTTTCATTCAGAATTCCTGGACTCAAAACAACACTTAAAGTTCAAATGAACTTGTTATTAGAATAGTTGGACTAACACGTGTGCAACAACCAACTATAGAAACAAAAATGATAACTGTAGTGAGAACCGTTAGGTAAATTGGGAACAATAACAGGTTAAGTGACAGGCTGGATAGCGGTAACAGCAAAGACAATGTTTATACATTAAATTAAATAATCAGTTTTTTTCTGATCTTTGTATATTTAGGCGTCTCGAGGTCTATTAAAATAGAAAGACTTTGTATGGTAGTTGGGCCATGTACCACGAGGAGAGGATGATCGAACAGCAATCACCGAAATTATTTCTGATCACGAGAGCGGGAGCATGGGACTTGGGATGTAGGGATGGTATTTTAATCGGTAAATCTCAAATAACACTAACCGTTATTTGAGATTTCGTATTCTATCGATGATTGATAACTGATTTTTCGTAACCATCGGTACAAGATAACAGCTTTATTTCAGTTTCTAGTCATCGATACAATTGGATACAAATCTCAAATATTTTTACCATGCATTGACCATCACTAATATGGAAAATAAAAATAAAAATGGCTCGTAAAAAATATCAACAGAGAAAGAATTCTGATGGGGCCAAGACCCATAAGCGGCTTTGAAGCAGTAGTGATGGTTAACCCTTAAATGCATATTGTGCCGAAAACGGAACATTGATTTTGTTTTCAATTATCACACAAAATATTTGTCATTCTTTATATCGATCCTTATAAAAGTATTCCTCAGTCATTGAATTAAAAAAAAATAATAATTTTGTCCATGCCCAAACGGCCATTTTTTCTAAACTATCAAATTATAGAAAAAGTCGATGTCTTTATCTTTATGTCCGTATTCGATCAAAAGAAATCTTGGTTATTTGACAGATTTATCCCAGAAAACTATAAAACGAGCAGGTTTGTTTATCAATTTTGTATTCATACAATTATTTTTATCTTTTTTATACTAAATGCACAGGAAGTCATGCATTAATTTAGCATTAAATGCATGTAGTGCCGAAAACGGCACATGGTAATTTTTTGAAAAAATAAATGAAAAAATAAAACAATGATTTTTTTTACTATTTTTCCCTTAGTCTAAGGGTGAAGCTCTATAAAATATATTTTTTTCACACAAAAATCAGACTTCATGCATTTAAGGGTTAAACCGTTATTTTAACCGGTTATTTTCGGGAGAATTATTTGGGATGGAAGGGTAAGGAAGAGGATAATATATAATTGTTATCTACTACCGATGGTTGCCCTTCGAATTGTAAAAAATCAGTTGCCGATCATCGACGCAATTAGATAATAATCTCAAATAACTGTTAGCGTGTCTCCGGTTAAAATACCATCACTACCCTCAAGCAGTGAGTGATGATGGTGGTGGCATTAATTTGAATATATAAATTATTTTTTACTGTTTCCATCAAAATAGCACCCTGGTGAGGTATCACGCAGCATCCCCTAGTGCAGGCCATCACGGTGTTTGCCAGAGATTCGGCGCCAAGGGAATTCCTGTAAAATGCAGGCTTTGAATGCCGTGATTGTGCCGGGAGGGGTGTTTTATTGCATTCGTCTGAATATAGTCTGAATATAACCGCCCTGCACGCAGCCACTGCAAACACAGCCGCTGTATTACCTGTGTTTGCAGAACCACTTCAGGGTGTTTTCATGAACATTCGAGATGTTGATAGTTCCGGGGGTTGGCGACTGTTTCAATAGGTTTTTTTTTTATGGAATATTTCACATATTTGTTTTGAAAGCAATTTTAATCAACAAAGTTGTTTTAGCGATTTATTCCATACAAATTCATACTTCGATTGAAAGAAATAAACGCTTGTGTACTAATTATTACAAAAATGGATAAAAAAATATTAACATTATTATAGATGTTTCACAGAGACGAAGCTATTTTTTGGAAAAGTAGGGTTTTACAGACTGCACATAATAAAATAGATAAGATGTTTTTCTTTAACCAATTTATGTATAGGGTACTTGCATACAGGCATAGTAAAACAAGACTTAAAATTAATGAATTTTATGTATAGAAATTAAATAAAAACACTACATGATATCACCATAATGGAATACCACCATAATGGAGTACTATAAGTAATTCCGAATTAAGAGACATTAAACTTAAAATATTACATTTTAGTTTTCTTCGTATTTTTGTATATAAACCGATATAATTGTGCATATCGTCGATACGATAAAATAATTGAATAATTTATAATAATAATCTGTCTATTACATTCCTTGACAAAAAGTATTAATTATTTTTATCCCATCAATACTGTCGAATCTAGAATAATTGCCTTGTTCATTTTGATTTGTGAAATCGAGATACTTAAATAGGGTTTGAATGTGGTTTAATTAATTACAACTATTCAGTTACCTATCATTCATCACTCTGACATATTAGCACTTTGGGTTCGTGACGTGCGGCTTCGCTTTTGGATTAACTTTATAAAACTTTTATCAGATATCCAATCAAAAATTCAATCAGAAACTCCCCACGTATCAGAAGTTTAACCGAGAAACCTTAAACTAACTTGTGTGGCTGGTGTTGAAAGCCTTAACGTCGGTCCGTATTTTAATATTAAAATTTATCGACTCCCAAATCATTATGAATGGGCTGCCCGTGACGTCATGAAACCATTATGTAACTGGTCTGCGAAAACCGTACCGAGAGAAATTGTAGACAAATAACAGTTACGGATAATAACACCAACAAGAAATATCTGTTTAAATGGTTCCGATATTGTTCAAAATTGGTAGTCATTAATTATCTTGATTCTGCAGTTTACGTCTATAGTGCCAATCGCA
This sequence comes from Agrypnia vestita, assembly GCA_016648135.1. NCBI lineage: Eukaryota > Metazoa > Arthropoda > Insecta > Trichoptera > Phryganeidae > Agrypnia > Agrypnia vestita. The sequence continues at coordinate 82,691 of JADDOH010001861.1, forward strand.
TCATCTTGTTTATAAATTTATTTTAAATCCAGAAACGGATATTCATTTTGTTTCATCTCGTAGGGTAAATATTTAATTTTAAGTGTTAAATATTAAGAATGGTTTAATATTTTAAATAAAGCACTAAAAGAAAACTAGGTCGAGAATATATAAAAAATAATATATAATTTATTACACACTCAACCCAATATCCTAATTAAAATTGTCTTCGACACGCTCCAGCAACATACATATATTGAATGTAATAATGCAATGCGTTCATGTACGCATCTACATGTCTTGCACAGCGATAGACGTGTATAGTGTACAGTGCAAGCGGTGAACAAGCAAACAAAATAAAAGTGTTTACAGTTATTAATCGCGAGTTAACGGAAGAGTGTTGCGGTTTTGTGCATAAAATCTACGATTGCCGATTTTCCCTTAATACAAATGTGTGAATTAGAGTATACGTATATATGAGTATTTTTGTATGTGTGTGTGCATGCTCGCGCGCATGTCACCTCGCAAGTTTATTACCGCTCATTTTAATTAACATTCCTTATTTACATTCAAAATTCAAGAGAAGAGAATTTTATCCCATCAATTTTAATGACCAATAATAAAAAATTTCTCCGTGTGTTAGAAAATCTAAAATCTTCAATAATTAAAATATAATCTGAAATATAATCTGTAAGATAATATATTGATTTCAGTCGGAACAGAAGCGTTTCCTTCAGCAGCACAAGCTGCGCTCCGAGAGCTACAGCAAGGCTGCAGCAGCCATGAAGAGGCAGAGGAAGAAGAACACCAAGAGCACGAAGACCAGCGGGATGGCCATGGACAAGGAACTGAAGGTAAGGCATCCGTTTGCCATTTGAAGGGGTCTCTATCAAAAGGGTCTATATCATCAGGTCACAAAGTGATTTTGTGATATTAAAATGGTCTACATTTTACCAGTATGCACCATGTGCGGTATTTTATTTTTCATGATTTCAACTCAATCTTGCCGAACCTCAACCTCAAAAATTGACTAACGTGGAAAGATAATATAATATGTATAATATGATAGATGCCGACAGTTCGACCATGTTACTGGGATTACTTTACAACATGAATAAACAAAGAAAACGTAAGCTTACTGTCCATAATTGGTAAGTGAGTAATATAAAAGAAAAAAACTGTAATTTTGGTTATTTATTTAACTAATCGTTTTTCCTCTTTCCCCTGTGAAAATTGCATATAGACCTCTTTTATAGGGACGCCTTCAATTGTTATTTACATAATTCTTTGCACGTCGACTTATGCTTTACGTAGCGAAAAATAAATACACTTTCATGAAGAGATTAGAAGTAAAAGCACCACTATCCAATAAACAAAATTTTGGTTAAACTTTTTTGTACTTGATTTTAAAGCTAGAGAAAAAATTTCAAAATAGATATGCTTTTGATTAAATGTTTTTAAAACACACGATCCTTTTAAAATTGTTAAATTCACTCTTTATGCCCGATAGACATATTCAAACACGTCGCCTTTATTTTCGTCATATGCAAAGTTACGCTTTTGCTTCATATACCAAAATAATTATTAGTAAATAGTATTAGAATTATAAGAATAGTATGTGTAACATGGCATTGATGCGAACGCTTGACATCTAGTATAAAAAAGAATAAATAATTGTATAGTAACATTTTATAAAACATAGGTATAAAAATTCATAAATTTTATGTCATGAACTCGTCATCAACATCAATAAATTTATTGTAAATTATGAAACAGTATATTTTATCCACAATTTGTTTGCTTACAGAACATGCAAATTTTGGAGGAGGAAAAAACTAAATTGGATGCTTTCTGCGAACAGAGCTTAAAGAATGTAAGTACAAAATTTCTTTAGTGTTATATAAAATGTTTGTACATTTTTGTTTTGTAAGGAAGTATTTTTTTTTTTGGCTAGGGATTTTTTTAGAAGATAACAATTAAAAACTAATTTCTTTCTTAATTGTTTTAATTTAGACTGACTTTTTTGAATAAACTATAAAAACAATGGACAGTTTAAAGAAATACATTTTCAAAGTTATTGTTTTTCACTGCTCCATTATTTTTTTTTATAAAATCAAATAGTACACCCATATACAAAATAATGAATACATACTTAGTACTGGAAGCATTTAAAAATTTTGAAATTAGCAAATAAGACTAAAATATCATTATCTCGAATTAACATAAGAGATGAATAAACACAACCCTTTTCATTGTCATGAGAAATATTTTCTTAGTTCCGTACAGTTTTAGATAATAAATAGTCAACATAATTTTCTCGGTCCCTGCTTATAAAATCACATTTCTCAAATTCATTAGAGAGGTCTCTGTTTTATAAACATAAATCTTTTAAAATTTTGTAGCTAAACTTAAAATAAATATACTCGTACTGAAAATAAATCTACTTAAGAAAAATGTTTACAACCCAAAATATACTAACGAAATTATTTTTTTAATATGCGTTTTAATTTGATTTGCATTGGACATATTATAATGAATAATCAGTACCCAAATATTTTTTTTATGAAATAGTCAAGGCAATCGATGGCTTGGTGCAATATATTGTGTTCAGTTTTTTTTCAAAAGTACATATGTCGTCATATGTCAAACTTAAAAAAAAACGAGAGTTTTATATATAAGTACTTAACTAACTCACCATTACACCGCTTCCCGCAGGGGTAGGCAGATATGATAGAAAGCCATTTTTTTCTATCTTGGCACACCACTTTTGCTTCGGCTACACTCATAAATCTTCTCAAGCAAACTCTACGGTTGTTGAGGCGTTTAACAAGGCCATCCTCCAATATTTGTAGTATTTGATCATGCCAGTCCTTTCACGGACGCCCTCTATTCCTGTGGCCTTCAACACTCGCCCCATATATTTTCTTAACCATCCTTTTCTCGCTCATACGTACTAAATGGCCAAACCTCTCTCAGCACTCCTTTTTTTATTGTCTACTAAACTACATTCAGTTCCAATTTGTTCATTCCTCACTCTATCGACCGAAGATTTTCCACACAAGTGCCTTATTGACGGCATTTCCACCACATTCAGTCTACTTTCATTCATTTTTTGCCAATTCCAGGATTAATTTACAGAGATCATGGTTGTATGATTACTTTGTAGGAAAAATTGTAGGAAAAAGCTGGTCGTGCAATATCTTTGCACCAAACCTTCGACATATTGTACATTGTTTTCAAGTTTCCAGAATTATATTCATTTTGTTTTCGGGGTTGTTAAGCCGTGTATCGATGTATATATATTATGTGTTTTTCTCGGTAAGTATGCCTGCCTACAAATCAAAAGGCCGGGATTTGTTCTTGGGATTGTTCCCGTCAAGGAGATTTGACTTTAATAATTTAACTCAATTTATGAAAATAAATTTTGAACCAGCAAAATATTTTCTATATTGGCTGGGTATGGTACGCGTTTTTTACAATCATACAATAAATTATGTGTTTGTAGTGAAAATCGCTTAAATTTTTGAATAGCGACGATGTGGCTGTCATTTTGACGGTTTGAGCGCCATAGAAAATTAACTACTTTTTAAATTCTCCACCGCAAAGGCTTCCTAGACTGGCAAACAGATATGAGTTATTAGTCGTTTTTGCCACTTATTTAATTAAATTCAAACATATTTGAAAAATATTTATAATCATCCCTAAAGTAAGTCTATTGGGACTTAAAAAAATATCAAGGAGTTGTTTGTTGAAACTACTTCTAATTATATGCTGGCTTTCATAGTCTTAAAATGAAATGTTTGATGTAGTTTACGAAGCGTTCTTGCGTAATATATTATAATAATACCCGCATATAATTCTGCTAACAAGAACTCTAGCTCGTGTTACTGCTTAATATTGTAATTCCTTACATTTGTTTTCTGTAAAAGCCCTAAAGAGTGCTCAATAAATAAATGAAATGTTAAACAATATCGAAAAAATAACGGCTGAAAATAAATATCTCTGTACCGTTAGTGCTTTTACATTTCACAAGCTTAAAATCAAATACATCCATAGGGAATATATTTTTTTAATTAAGTATTTTTCCTTTGTTGTGTATTTATATGAATATTTTACTGAAAATATAATTTTTAAATGGGGGAGAAGAAAAAGTATTATTTTTTTCTCTTAATGCTGCTTAAAACATCTCTTGTTCATTTAAAATGTCTTGAATTTCAGTCTAGATTTATTTTTCGCGACGCTGTATTCCAAGAATTTACCGTCTTCTTGATCAGACCACACGGCGGAAAGACTATATTAGCTTTGTTCTTTTTTTAAATTTGGCTAATTTCTCTGTTCCGCCACGAGCGGGGTCTGGATCTCTTGCAACTTAGTCAATTTATAATGCTTCAACCCCTCAACGGTCGGTGTGGGTAGATAAATATCAGATATCTACAGCTATCTAAAACATGTATGGAATTATAGGGCGGCCACTGAAAATGTTCCTTGGTTTTCGCGGACGTTCAGAATCTTCTGGTTCGTGTTTTTTGACCTTTATGGCCAACATTTCGGGTTGATGTATGAGCACAAACATAAGCCCTGGGACAAGGTCGTAAAAACACGATAGTATCCCAGAAAGCACAAATCAGAAAATTCTTTGCAAGCTGGTTTACTTGATCATATCACACGATGCAACGATCAACAATTCCACCGTAAGAACATCCACAGATAATAATTTTTTTGGAAGTTGTGTAATATTACGCTCTATACCTTTCTTTCTTTCAAATATTTGAAGGGAATTTACTTTAGCCATCAATTTATATATATTTTTTTACATATTACACAATATACATAATCCAGTTATTGTGTTCTTTGAACATACTTTTAAAAATATTATAAAGGAAATATTAAATATAATCATTGACCGATTTTTTCACGAATAGTTTTAATATTTTGATAAAAAAAAAACAAATTATTTTGTAGCTAGTATCAAAACGTCAAATTTTGAATAACAAATGTCCGTTACCTTTGGATAAAATGTCAAGAATGTCAAGGAGATTTTTTACAAAAGCAAAGGTTATGCAGACTTTGTTCTAGAAAAACAAAGTTTGCATTTTTTTTCGATATTTACGATTTATCTTTGAATAAATTAAACTATCACGAAAGTAATTTAAATTCAATATTAAAAATGTATTCGCTCTGGTAAGCGTCACTTTTTTTAATAAAACCGTGCAGAAATTTACAGCTGATTTTTTTTAAAGGTTATAAACATTTTATGCAACGTTTTACAAAAGATGTCACAAATATTGGAAAATATGCAAATTTTGAAAGTGTAAATATTTTTTTCTCCTCCTCCTCGAAGTTTTTGTTACTAGTTAAAAGATACCTTGTATACAGCATGATGAAAGAAATTGGTTAGACATGGGTTCCTTTTTATCATAACTTAGGCGAACACCGTAATATAAAAAGGCGTAAAAAGATGGTGGCATCTTTATGTAAGGCTTTGCATATAGATATTTAATAGGATACTGTAAATGGCCATCAGGTCGTTCATGAATACTTACTCAGCTTTACATAATTTACTCAATATATGTAGAGATGTATCACAAATTAATCTTCTTTAGTCGAGAAATAGTATCGTACATCGACATGAAGATATCTTAAGATACGTGTCTTATGCGAAAGTCGGCCAAAAAGGGAATGAATCAGAGTGAAAATGTTGTTGACATGATGCGCATTGTAGGTGAGAGCTTCAAGGTCACTTCATTTTCATCCTCTCTTACAGGATTTTTGGAAAAAAAAATTCCATATCTGTAAAAAAAAATTTTTTTGGAGTCTCCAATAATGTCATGCATTAGGGTTGCTAAAAACGCAATACTTTCCTTTACTTCAGTAGTATTTTTGTCAAAGTCAACATAGCGTTATTTTTATGTAAGAATGTTCTAAGAACATAGTTACTGGATTTTTTCCCCAGAGGGATGATTACTAAATTAAGATAATTTATAAAAGTCTCACAGAGACGAAGCTATTTATATGAGAAACGTATATGGAAGTCTTTTTTATATGATGTCTCTGTGACACTTCTATAAGTTATCTTAATTGATTCAACACAGCGGACTTTAATGTTGTTTACCGTTGAATGTTTTTTTATGGCAACCGTTCTAGTTTTCCCAATTAAGATTTAGTATACATAAGGGGCGAAAATATTGTAACCACTTTAAGGTTAATACCACTCCCGAGTTACGTTGCGAAACGGAGGAGTTTTTCAACGGATCTCTTAATAGAGATCGGTGGAAAAATGTTTTGGGAACTGGTTACCAGCGTACAGAAATAATATGGTGAACACTGAGTGCCTATTTTCTGGGAATTAGTGGTGACAAAATGGTATCTTCGCAGAAAAAGACGACCAAAACAATATTAAGATTGTTTTCTCTCCAGAACAATACTTTATAAATAGAGATGTAATATGGATGTCTCACAGAGATGAAGCTATTTATATGGAATGAAGATATGGAAGTCTTTGGATGTTTACAGGGCTTACGACTCGTCACTATCTTGGCTTTAGTGATCACTTTAAATAATTAACGTTCACCCATGATCGACTACAACATCTGTCAATTTTTTGGTAAAGTACAATCACCATCTGTGATTGTACTTTACCAAAAAATGACAAATTACAATCACCATCTGTGATTGTAATTTGTCAAAAATATTGTGCATACTTTTATACACTGTTATATTTTTTGTGCAGGTAATAGTTTTATTACTGCTTCTGGTTACGTATTAATCAATGTCCTTTGCTGCGAATGGTACCCACCGCATACCCAGGACCGTTCTGTGAGGAAAAACTTGCAAATCGGTCCTGCTCATTCGTCTCCAGGTTGACATTTTTTTAATACTACCAGGCAAGACCGTGCAGCCCCGGTCGTTTAAGCCGTTGCGAGACGGCGTGGCCACTAATGCAAACCCATTCATAGTCCGCCCACAGTGCTCATTGACATTTTTTTTATTTTTCATTAGAAATCAAGAAAATTTACATAAAATATACACATAAGAGAATATAAATAAGTACAAAAAGAATCCATAAAGTACGTGATAAAATATAAAAGAGTACAAAAGAGAAAAAGGAAAGAAAACAAAAGCTAATAAAAATGAGTAGGTACACAAAGAATCCTTAAAAGTAAATAAAATAATATTAAAGAATATAAAATAATACAGAAGTAAAGTAAAGGAAATAAAAATAGTACATAAAAGGATACATAGAGAATGCATAAAAGTAAATTAAATACACTTCAGTGCCTTCCACTATCAGCCTTCTGCAGTTGCTTTAGCTTAACCCTTTAACAGGTACAATGACTGTATTTCCACACCACTTTTATTTTAATTTTGGCAGCAATGTTAAATACTGTTAGCCGTACATTGTTTGAAATGTATTCCAGCGTTATTTTTGTGTAACAAGCATGAAAAAAGTCACGCAATTTTACTGATTCAACTGACATTTTTTACTTATCTGATAAAGTGGGTGGTCATATAGTTGACCATGTTTAATAATACTGAATACTCAAAATTTTGCCACAATAATGTTTTTTTATGTTGCAATTTTTTGAACACTAACGTTATTTATTATAAATAACTTCATTATTTAGCATACAAATTTAAAAATCAACACACGAATTCAATGATTGATAATGGCTTAATCGGCCGAAACGATCGTCCTGTGTGTGTCTAATAATTTGAATTCAGAAAAAGTTTGTTGATTTTTTAATTTTTATATGTTTTATTATGTTAATATTATACTGAATATGCATTCTATATGACAAAGTATGAATTTTTCATAAAAAAATATAAATAAAGTCTTCAAAATTGTCAAATTGTTAAAGTTTTCTAAAGGCTATGTTTTTACTACACTTATATTAGTTTCATCTGTTTATCTGTTTGGATGGAATCTATCTAAAATTTTGCAAACATGACAATACGTGAATCATTTACCAGATATACTGATTTATCAGTTTTTCCGTCATATTTCATTTATTAAAGTTTGATATGGGAAATTAATTTTTGTTTGTACCCTTTGTTATACTTGACCTGTTTGTTTGTAATGTTTTTCCAAAATCTTGATCTGTTAACTTAATTTTAATCATTGATTGACCTGACAATCTTTCACTTAAGGTCTGGCTTTAAAAATTGTTTACAATACTATAATGGAATATTAACGATTATAGAATTAAGGGTTCTGTTTAGGGTAATTTTTTTATCCTTTTAACATTATTAATAGTTTTTTCCCGGTCATTCTCTCAGCTGCTAAAATCTTCTACAACGAAGTACAGATTAAGATGAATATTATACAGCTTCAATACTTTCCTAAAAATTTTCGTCTCATAAAAGTTGTTATAGCTGCTTAAATCTTCCAGAATGAAGTATAGATATAGAGAAATACTACACAGCTTTAATATTTTTCAAAAAATGTTTGTATCAAGAAAGATGGTTTGAATTTTTGACGGTACTTTTACAGGTCGGTTCCTAAAGAAAAAGAATTTATTTATTTATAAAAAAATAATATGAAAAAAAATATATATATATAATATTAAGAAGATCCGAACGTTACATGAAGTTATGACAGACTGACGGACGGATATAAAACGAAATTATTATAATAAGGATAATAAATATTTAAAAAACGTTGTCAACATAAGACGATTAGTAGAAAATATTTTATTGACAATTTCTGATAAGAAAAAGTTTAAATTGCGCTATAATCAGAGTGATACTTCGGTATTTTTGCCTTTAAACGCGCAATGACCGTAAGATCATTTAAAATTCTTCTTTAAAAAACCTTATTCTTCACTTATATTTTGCAAGAAAAAGTTTATTTATTCGAGGTGGTACTTACTTATTCAAAAGAAAAAGATGCGGGCTCTTTGTCGGACATTGTTTGAGTTATCTTTACTTTTACTGTTTACTTAACTGACTTGAAACCTTTGGATACTCCAGTCAATGAGTATCCCGAGCACATAAACATTTTTAAAAGTTGTAATATATTTAGTAAATTTATAATCATTCTTATACTCGGAGTGTAGATTGCCAAATTTTTGTGCTACACGCTGATGATGCCTGTCATTACTTGTAATTCCATACAACATTTATGCGACAATCGATAATTAATATTTCTTGAAAAAGCTATTTATACTAAGAATATAAATAATCTTGAAACTTCAATATAAACATTTATTTCCAAAATTACCGTATACCACATATTAGTCTCCGTCATTTTTTGTTTACGGTTGCACATATCTTAAACCATATTCAAAAATTTTTTGAGTTAAATGTCCAGAGAGGATTGAAAATAAGTTGTGCCTCACAATTTTCAAGGCTATTTACTATATGGCTCCTCAATATATTATCGTCAAAATAAGTTGTATAGCCAGAAAGTGCCCTTGAGATGAGTGATAGTACTGTAATAATAATTGAACGTTTTGTAAAAATTAAGTCAAAAATATTGAAAAAAAAATTAAATCTTTGATATTCTGTATAAGTATTGATTTCATGCTTGAATATTTTCTAATCAAGACACGAATCCATCTGTAAAGTATTTTGGACCAGCTCTATTACACCCTGTATAGTTGTATACATAAGTAACATCAGCCTTGAATTCAGCTTTAGAAGTTATTTTTAATCTCAGGTAGGTACTTAAAATCAACATACATATATTACTATTTCCAAAACTTTATTTTTAAAGGAACTGCTAACCTATTTTTTTAATCTACGACCTTTTATGCTGGCTTTTACATAAAAATGTAAATTTATAATTAAAATATTTATGTACTGACATTTACATGAACATAAAATACAGAAAAGAGAAAAAGTGGGCAAAATAAGTTATAAATAAAACATGAGATGATCCCAAAATTAAAGTTAAAATTAAAGTTCTCTTCAAAAATATTTAGTGTATCACGTTGATTTTCGTAACAGGTTACGCCAGTAAGTATAGCCATTTTCGAAAAAAAAAATGTTCATGTTAGTGTAATCGACTAATAAAAAGTCAACGCGTAGAAAAAAATATCAAAAGCCCTCTAGGGTTATATATCCTAATATAAGTAGGAAATCTTTTGGACCATGACTGTATGGAGTGTATTTGCATTTTGGTGATCAAAACATTCTGTATGTCTTTGTAGCAAAGCAATTTTTTATATACCTAGTCTGTTTTTATGTATAAGGTACATTTAATTATTTAAATATTAAATTTGTGAAAAAAGTTCCATATTTCGTCACCGTAGAAAGCATTTGGTATTTTTTTCTACGCGGGGGCTTATTATTAGTCAACAAGACGTGCATATACATTTTTTTTCGAAAATGGCGATACTTACCAGCGTAACACAGCCATCTCTTACAACGCCCTCTCACTAACTAAATTGTAAAGAAAAATCAACGCGATACACTCAATAGTTCGAAAACGAAAGCAACAAAATAATTTGTGCAATCAATTTTGGAGTACTTTTAAGAGCCATGGATTATTTGTATACGTTCCACCCCAATCCATATTGCAATATGGAATCATAGGTTGAGGTGATGTTTATATTTGATACTTTGATATGTTTGACATCGTTTATCGAATATAATATTTTTAAAATTGAATTCAGGCTATGACCCAAGAACGCAGGCGGTACGGTTTTGTTCTGGAGCGCCAGTGCTCCCTGGCCAGGCACTGGATGGCCTACCACGCCGCAGGAGCAGCGGCGTATCGCGCGGCCATCGACGATTGGCAGGAGGCAGCCAGGTCACGCGAAGGACTTCCTCCAGCGGTGGATGCCATGTTCATCAGCAAAATGAGGGTAAGCAATATTCTAAGTCTTATTTTATTATTTCTATAGTATTTCCTAACTGACAAATTTGCACCTGACAAAATGTAGATAAAATTCGCGGCACCCCTAGGTCTTTCAGGATCTTTCATGTTGTCGGTGATATTATCTCGATGGAAGTGTTTTTTTTAAAAGTTAACTAGGGGATATAAAAGCTCCTCAAAAATAGAAGAGAAGGATAAACTTCTTTGGTGATAAAGCAATTTTTATTTATCTATAAGGAAAACAAAAAGCTTCAATAATTAAATTAATACAAAGAACGGTTAACATAAAATAAATAACATATATATGTATGATATATGAGGGGTATAAAAGCAAAGGCAGCAATTTCCAAAAATTTAAAAAAAGAATTTAATGGAGTCACCGACGATTACTTACTTGGAATGTACTGAATTTTAAATTTTATAGAAAATATAGCTCTATCCTTACCAACATCATTTTATTATTTATTATTTACCATCAAAAATATTTAAAGCAAAGGCAGCAATATGCACATCAAATGTCTCGTGACAAAATGGCCACTTCATGCTATAGTTAGAGTTGATGTCGATTTAAGAGTGAATCGTCATAGCAAAGATAGCAATATCCAATTAAGTAAATAAGGAATAGCAGCAATGTGAGGAGTGACAGATTTTTCGTATTTATCTCAGAAATACCTCAGCGGATTTCCTGCAGCTGAAGAAGTGGCTGATCTCAGACTTTGGCGTCTACCATTTAAGTCGTCTGGGATGCAGAGCTCTTGAAGATACAAAGGCACCATTATGTGCCGCATTGTACTTTGACCAACACAACTTAAAAATCTTTAAGGGAAACGGAGCAAAAGGGATGTTACGTGCGAGAATTTTGATGCTCCATATGTATAATCCTTGCTGCTTATAGATAGTCTGTCCAACTGAAATTTTACAAATATATATACTACTTAAACACATTCACAAACACTTTCAGAATAAAGATTATCATTTTAAGGAAACGAATAAAGGCATGCCAATTTTATATCATTATTTAGACAATACAAACTTTGATAAATTAATTTCAAAGAGTGTTGTATCGGTACAATTGAAACTCAAATTGTTGATATTTCGATTTATTATAAAAAAATATTTTTTCGAAATTATTAACGTGCGTGTCACATATAAGCGTGCCGTTAAAAGTATGTAAACATTTAATTTAAATGACATTTGCCCTATTTTGAATAAACCGTATTAATGTGAACTTTTATGTTAGCTTTTGAGCCAATTATTATTTTAATAACGTCTCTCTACAGCTTTATATTCATAAAAACATCAAGTTAACAAAAATTTTTTTTTAAATATAATCATGATTTATATTTTAAAAAAGACCAGATATCATGATATCTGGTCTTTAAGATAACCTTATTGTGTGTCCCGAAACATTTTTAATTTTTTAAATTATTATTGAAGTAGTGAATTTTTAAATATTGTGCACAAATGTAAAAAAATAATAATCATTAATTTTTAGCATATCTCAATTTACATTCCACGTTTTTTCTTAGTTGAATTGGCCTCAAGCATTATCTTGAACAATGGCGTAATGCTTGGTGATCACGAAACACACCCTGTGCAATGACGAATGGACTCGCCGCCACCGCACGCGGGTCGAGAATTAGGAAAAAAATGTATTCTTTCCCAATCTCCGCCGATAATGATTGATACTCTGACACCCGAGATACACAAGGCCAAAACTAACTATAATCCACAGTTGACAAATTGTACTTACAGCTTTTTCCTGGTACATCGAGTGTCGATTCAATCTCCACTTCTCTTGACTTCGTCGAATCCGGAACAGATCAATCTGTCTCTTCCGAAAGGCTTATGTGAACTGATTCGGATTCGAATCTCACACGATAAAAAGGAATGTCCGTTCTCAAAGAAAAGGACAGTGAGTGGTAATTACCGCTTACCCAGGACCATTCTAAGAGCAAAAGCTTCCATATCGGTCCGACTCAATCGTCGCCAGGTTGACATTTCTTTCAACTAAATTGCGAGTCCCTGCTTCCCCGCTCAGGTCGTATAAACCTTTGCGGGGGGGCAGGGCCGCAGAAACAAAACATTCACTGTCCCCGTCGAAGGAATCATCTTTATTATAAAAACAAACATAATTACATACATATTTCATGGTAGACACATTCATATCAGATGCAGTGTTTATATGTAAAAATACATAAATATAAGAATTAGATACAGGAGTCATATCATACACATGAAAGAAAAGGACATACGCTTTCCAACTGCCACTGGGCGGATTTTTCAAATGTTTAAATCCTGGCTAGTGGTTGGCGTAGAACACATCGGGCGCCAGATTCGACCAATCAAAAATAATTTCCCGACCGGCGCGCGGCGGTCACGAAACACATTCAGTAATACAATATTTGCAATATAAATGCATGTAAATTCCAAACAAAATCAATATAAATATATAAAAAGAAACCCGTGTTTCCCTACCCGCCAAGTTATCTCCACAACCACCCACCGGTGGTTCTGGTGGTGGATAGCCCTTGGTGTCACATCAAAAATATGCGAGTTTGGTGGAGGTGGCTGTGCGTGGGTGGGAGTGGGTGACGAAAATGTGGTTTCTAGCACATTGTTTTGTTAGGCCGCAAATGCTTCAGATTGTTTCAAAATATAGCACATTTCAAATAAGCGCGCCGACTGTGTCGGTGAGTCCAGATGGTTCCGAAAAAACCAGCTCTAGAAAGTTCTGGAAGAAGAAGGTACTAGAAAATTCCCGAATGTTCTATAAGGTTCTAAATTGAGTGGAAAAATGTGTCAGTGTGTCTAGAAGGTTCCTGTACATTTGACAAATTTCTTGAATGTTTTGGAAGGAGAATTTTGTAGAATTCGCGAAAGTTCTATGACGATCCAAACAGTGTACTTAAAATCTACGCGTGCGAAGCCGCGCGGGCAAGCTAATCTACAAGTATAATGTTTTTAATAAAAATTTGCGCACATTCCAGCAAGTGTCCTTCTGGGCCGACGAGGACGTGTACGCCAGCCCCGGGGGGCGCGACAGGGGCGACAGGGGCGCCGCCTCGGCCGACGAGCTGGAGCGCCTGTCCGTGAGCTCGCAGCTGCGCAAGACCCGCAGCATGGACGCCTCGTGCCTGGACGTGCGCTCGCTGGACCGCGCCGCCAGCCCCTCGCCGGCGCACCTGTCCCGCGCCAAGTCGGACTTCAACATCAGCTCGAGCACCCATTCACTCGAAGACGGTAAATAACCTCACACCATACTGTCCTGGCACGCTCCCATTTAGGCAAATTTTGGGTGGCAGCCGTGCGGCTCACTTCTGCTTTGCAAAAATACAAACCTGGCGATAAACAAGTAGGACCGATATATAAACTGTTGCTTATGAAACGGTCCATGGTAAGCGATGGGTATGCACTCATTGATCAGGCACGCTTAAGCATTAAAATAGTTCCGAACTGTATGGAGAAAGTGTAGGGCCTATATGGGAGCTATTGATCATGATATGGCCCTGGTTTATAGTGGGTTCCGTTTCACCGTCTTGACACGCTACTTTTACTTCACGCACTTCCATACACCTTCCCATGCATGCTCCTTGTTTGTAGAAGCTTTTTAGCTTTTGGTCTGTACTCCACAAAACTACAATGACAGAGAACCGCGAAATAAAATAACTAGTACAAGAAACAATTTAAAATAAAAAAAGAAAAAAAAATCAAAGTAAAGAATGTACTTTATACTAAATTAACAATACTAAAAAATCCAGAAAAAGGGTAAATGCAAAAATGGTCAAAAAAGAGCAGATGGGATTGGGAGAAAGATGGATAGGGTGGTGTCTGGGATTAAGGTATATGGGGGGGTGTGTGAATGTGGTCAAGGTAGGGGGCATACGTAACAAGTAATGTGTGTATACTGTGTATGACGTAGGTGGCATATGTGTTGATGGTAGGTGAGTATCTTCCCGGTGAAGACATTTAAATTTTTGGTACATATTCGTACGCGTTTTTTGAATGTTGCCTCTAATATTTTTTTACCATTTTCTTTTCGCTCGTACATTCCACGTAACCAAACACAATTATTTTTACTTAATTCTACTACTTCTCTATATATAATGCCAGAGCTAGCATTACGTTCACCTACAATAATGAGTTATGGGGAATAATAGATCAATTGCATGGCAATTTTCCCACAAATACTTTGAAATGACCTTACTTCAATGACCTAAAGGAAGCTTTTATATAAAAAATAAAGTCTTAACTGCATATAAAATAAGAATCATTCTAAACTGTGCCTTGAACAAACACAGTGTACACACCTAAAATAAAGTACTTCTCTGCAAAAATCTCATAATACTAGTCCTTACATACATCAACCTCATCCGGAAAAAAAATATTTCGTAGTAAAAATCCACTGTGACAGAAATACTACAGCTACACAATATGTCATCATCTTGTTATCCAAAAATACAATAAAAACCTTACGAACATCGCACATCCTTCTACCTTTTTCCAGGGCCATAACGATTCCCCGTAGACCCTTACTCCTAACATATCTCTAATCTACCATCCAACTTCCGACCCCCGAAGAATGAGTGAAAAGAGGCTTTGGCCTAAATAAAACATGAAATGTATAAACAAAATAATATATGTATACATATTACACAGTGCTTAAGTACACCATTCTTCGGGGACAAATCAATCTCGCAACCGCTAAACTCCAGATTACGGAGACAAGAAAATCCCGCTTCAACCCCTAAACCCATTTAAGTCTGGATAAGTTTTCTAATTATTGTAGTTTATTGAGTATGAAGTTCTATTCTTTAACTATATATACTCATTTACTCATACGTGTACTTTATAATCCAATACATTACATTTATTTACTTGTAAATTTTCTTTCTATTATAATCAATATTTTAAATACATATCTATAGTCCGTTCACCGTAAAGGAAACGTTTCAAGTAAGAGATACTTGTCAATGAGAAAAAACTCTTTTCTTCTCATAAAAATAGCTCTGAACAGACTACGGTTTATATTTTTTGTGGTATTAAAAGTAAAATATAAAACATATATACACCCAACATGGGATTTATACCTACGGTTGAAGGCTTTATTAAAAATTTCTACACTACCGTATATTATAATACCAAGTCTCTAAATTCTGCAGAATGGCGAATTATATTCCGCAATGGTAATATTATTGGTACAGCAAAATAGTGTAGGCACTCTTACGTTATCGTCTCAAACCTGAAATATTTTCTATAGATAAACACAATAGTAGGTAAGAAGATTCATGACATTTGAGCTCGCCGGATTTTGGCAGATAACAGGTAATAAAGATAAAATAAAGTGTAAATAACACGTTCAGACATAAGGAAGAGAAGAGATCAGTAACGAGTTTTCTGGCAAATCGGATATTCCAGAGGTGAGTCCTTGCATTGCCTTGTTTGTGTACGGCGTTCGCACCTTATTTTCGAAGATCTCGATCTCGCTCTGGTTATCGTATATCTAGAAACTACTAGAGCGCACGAAAATATAACTGCCGTATATTTGTGTATGTCAGAGACGTAAATGAACCGATATTTTGCGCAGAGTCCCTGAACGCGACGCCGACGCGCCGGCCGCGCTCCATGGCGCTGCCCGCCTCGCAGCGGCCGCCGTGGCAGCAGCCGCCGCTGCCGCCGCACACTGCGCAGCCGCCGCCGCAGCCCGCGCCGCCGCCGCTGGCGCGCGCCCTCTACGCCTACCTGTCCTCGGGGGACAACCAGCTCAGTTTCCTGGAGGGGGACGTGCTGGCGCTGCTGGGCGAGCGCACCAAGGGCTGGCAGTACGGGGAGAACCTGCGCACGCAGCTCACCGGCTGGTTCCCGCTGGCCTACACGGAGACCATCGACACCGACGTGGGGTGAGATTATTAAATATTATGTCCAATGTTTATTTATTTACATATATGGGTACACGTTTACCCCCTCGTAGTACCAGCCACCGGTAGGTACCACAGGTCATAGGCACGAGTTAGACGCAAGCACGAGGCACGGATGGCACCATGCGCCTGCGGACAAGCAGGAATCCTTTGTTCAGTAATAAAATAAAAAGCAGCCCATCTTCTATGTGGGCATGTCAGTCCGTTACCAACCTCCGGCGGCGGCCGGAGGCTAGGGCCTTAGAGTATCTATAATTGCCTTTATAATCGTACTCATGTATATTTTGTACTTATTTTATCGAGATCATCAAATATTGTACGCCTTTGGAGCTTTTTCGTCGCATGACGGTGGTGAACCGAACAAGCAATTGCTCCTAACCATCTTCCAAACCCCCAAACATTTATATATACGGCTCTTAAGTCTTTTACTTTATAACTTGTACAAAGTTGATAAACAATAGGCAATGGAAATAATATATAAAAAAATACAAATTTGAACATAAATTATTTAGAAACATAATCAAGAACAATATAAATGAAGAATTAAAGGAGACAATAAAACAATAACAGTAATTCGATGAAATAAGAAATTTAAATAATAATTTAACGCAATGAAATTCAATTGAAAAATATGCATTTTATATAGACTATTCAATTGGCAATATAATAAATTATAGAAGAATAAATAAAACAATAAATATTAATTCAATGAAAACAGTTAGTAAAAGTATAAAACGCACAATGTTTATTATAATAAATTTTTGTTTTGTTTGATATAAAAAATGTTTATTATAACAAAATTATAATAAGTATTTTTGTAAATTTGTAAACTTATAAAGTTGACGCACTTTAAGTTGAAAATTAAGCAGTCTAGCCGCGTGTAGAATATTCAGAGTATCATAGACTCTTAAGGAATCGAAAAAAACGTAAGGTGAGCGAAAAATAATACAATTTTCAGTTCTGCGACTCTCGAAGATTGGTGTTACATTTTGTTATTTGGAATAGTGGAAAATCCCCTCGCAGGACTATATTACCGCTTTAACTATGAGTCGAAAATGTTCAAGCAACCATGACACAATATCAATAGTTATGGAGATATGCCACATCAAATTTTACATTTTATTCAATACTTCTGACTTATTTTTTATAAAACTTTGGACTTTCATTACAGTAACTTATATCGAATGTGAAATTTTTTAAAATTTTGTCGAAATCAGTTTATTTCACACACATTTACTATTTTACTCATCCAGAATAGGTCAGTTTAACGGTTATATTTTACTGAACGAAAGAATTCAAATATTACTTGATGTAACCACTCATGTACCACATGATTTCTCTGCCCAAATACGAGCTCGCAAATTTTACCTATCCTCTAGTGAATCAAATTTTGTTCTCATTTTCTAGCTTTAGCACGTCGCCACACTGTAATATATTCGCAATCTAGCGGAACTTTATTCAAAAATTAAAAAGCAAGCAAATAAAAATTAGTAAAATATATACAGTAGATAATTACCTAGACTATATGTTTTGATAATTATTTGCTAAATAATAGCACTGGTTTTCATATGGTAACCTGGCAAAATTAACACTTGCATAGGCCGTCATTCTAACCGCAACTTTGTTCGTTAATTTGAGTCATTGTGATCAAGAATAAAGTGAATTTCTTTCGAAGTACAGTTACTAATACACATATATATTTTATCTTCACGTCTATGGCTACTCTATAAAGTAAACTGTATTACAATATATATATTTTATTGCCAGATACAAATCCATTTACTTGTACATGTCGAAATTGTAATATTTTTGAAGAAGTGTGACTTTGCTTTGATTTTACAAAAAATATCCATGGGTACCCAACGAGAAAATAATTTTATTTGCTGCTTTGGTTCATATTCTGTAAGATTTCATTAAATTTGACACTCATACAATATTTTTTAATTTTCTTACTTAAGAGTACCTACAATAATGAAAAGATAAATATTTTACGTATGGCTTTTAAGTGGCAAAAAAGGATCAATACAGGTGCATTTAGAATTTTATAATACAAAAACACAACCAGGTTGATTCGAAAAGCACGCCTTGAAAACTAAAAATGTACGTTAGGAGTCTTAGAGCAAAAGTAGATGCGAAGCTGGAGAAAAGCTGTAGAAAATTATCGAAATTTTTGGCTGAACATGATGGGTGGTTTGAAGATATAGTATCATTGCCTTCTAAGTTTCTCGACCTGCTTCCATCCTCAAGTTCAGCAGGTTTACGAGATTGTAAAAGATTAAGTAGGCCTTGGAAGTCATTCGAAAATTTATTTCGAAAATCCAAAAGAAAAAAAACATAGATCTAGTTTCTACAAAAACTCAAGAAGAATTAACGGTCGCCACTGAAGTTAGTCTAAGATCATCCGGGAAAAGGGATGCAGCTAATCTAATGAAAGAGGTAGCTGAGTCTCCTTACTGAGCTACTCGAAAAAAAAATTGAAACAAATTTTTGGAGTACCAGAGCCAAACTCTCTCTAGAAGCCGCCTTGACACTAATGGTTAATGCCAAATTGAGTACCCACCAGTATAACACACTGAGACAACAGTCGAGGGGTAAAAATTTAAATATTTATCCAGCTTACCATCTTGTCAAGAAAGCGAAAACAGAGTTCCACCCTTCGCAAGATTCGATTAATTACAAAAATTAAAAAAGTTATTTTTACAAGGATTTTATCATGTTATTGAAGTTGTATTGAAGAAAATGAATTTTTCATAATCGATACAAGTTACTGTAATGATAGTTCAACTTTTTGCAAAAAATAAGTCAGAAATATTGAAAAAAAAAATGCAAACTTTGATATTGCATATCTCCATAACTATTGATTTTAGATCACGGTTGCTTGAACATTTTAGACCAGTAGCCGAGTAACTTTAGCCTTAACAAAGTACTTTCAGGGTTTGCGTTAATTACGTGACATGTTGTATATAAAACAAGCTCAATTTGTGCAAATATAAGTCGAATGAACCGACTTTTGTTTTTTTCTTGCACGAAACTCTATGAATTTGAATAGATTTTAGTTATGTGTACATATAAATAATATATTTATAAATATTCAGGAAAAGTTTCATAAAAATCATACATATATTAAGTTCCGCTAGATTTGGAATATATCACAGTGTGGCGTCGCTTCGCTCACAAAACCTTAAAATATTATATAATTTCATTTTAAAGCGTGTAGCCACGTAGGACATTATTTTTCCTCATAATTTAATATGCCCAAGAGAAAATAATGTTAGGACGAAATAACACGCTATATGATACTAGTCTGACCTGAATGTCAAGGACGCTTAGATATTAATATCATAGAAGATATGATAGGTCTGGTCTACTCAGTACTCGCAAAAAGCCAATGTCACAAGACTGTATTTCTCTTTGAAATATCTGATATATATATAATAACATAAAAGTAATCATCAGATGTCGCTTTGTGTCTGGTAGGCACAATATTAGCTTTTATTAACATTCTATAAACTTATTTCTTCAAAGAAGCGAACGTAAAAACACACATTTTAATGGTCCAATTTAAAATTGTCATTGTTTAACATTATCCTTCAAAGAGTATTTTGTATAAAGGTGCACAGATACCTCACGGAGATGAAGCTATTTATATGAGAAAGTAGGTATATAAATCTTTTGATGTTCTTATATAAGGCTTACAATCTATCTTATGGGTGGATCAGGTGATCACTTTACACTTTATAATATAACGTTTAACGCAGGCGCGCGCAGTAAGCATAACTTTTATTTAAACCTAAATATATTCGGAAAAAATCGAAATTAAATATTTATCTGGCAGTGTATTATGAAATATTAAAATCTGAATTTTATTTTAATTAATGTGATAGGAATATTACGAGATATATATTTTATTTTGATTTATTTTCAAAATATATGCGTAGAAAAAAGTCATGCTTCTTGTTCACACTGCACGCTATTTGTGCAACGCGTGTTTCACTTTACACTAATGCCATCTATAGTAAATATTTCTCATCTCCGCGAACAGATATTGCCGCTTATGAAACAATATTTTTTTATTTGTACAAAAATCCAGTAATTGTGATCTTGAAAAATTTGAGTAGGTATACATAAAATATTTTGTTGAGTATTTTGCAGTTTTTTTTTTTGTATTTTCCTATTCCTTTAATTACAATACAAATAATAAAATTAGGTGAACGCTTTTCAATCAAATACAACTGTCACAATAATATTTTAATTATTTTCTTACTAAGAAAAGAGCTTATACTCCGAAAAACAGGCCTCATATTCCAATGGGTAAGACCCCAGTCTGTCATGCCGGGGATTCGGTTCGATGTTGTCACAGTATAGCTATGTGGTTTTCTTAAACCTGGATATTTTTATGGTGTTTCACTACAGTAGTTGGATTTTGTGGCATGTAGGTTAAAAAAATAATTTAAATTGTTTATGTATGCGTGATCACGATAACTTTTCACATCTATATTCTATTTATTTTCTAACTAAACTGAATAATAGGAGTTTTTATCTAAAAATAAAATAGCAGCTAGAGCGATTCTATTCTCTGACGTTCGATATGATGCTGACGATTTATTTTACTATTTACTTTTATGGAAGTCTGGATAGGTGTCTCTCTCTCATTATAACGCTAGCCATCCCTATTGCTACACAATATATTAACAGGAAGGTGTTTCATATCCCTCAGATATAAACGAAATATTTTCACAGCATTCAAGACTTGATTTATAAAAAAAATGCAAAACTTTTATTTTTAGTTTTCTTCTCTCATATCTTTTTCACATTTGCTAGGTTAAATACATTTTAAAAAATATATTTGAATATAAATTTTATTGGAGACTACATGTCGCTAACAATAGCGCATTTAAAATAGCATTAGAACATTTTGGAACATTTTCAAGGAAGTTGATGGAGAGAAGGCACGTAAACTGCAATATAGTTGAACCTTGATTTTACAAGTGTACGTGTTTTCCGAGCCGAATGAGTATTTTGCAATTCACAGTGAAAAATATTGCAAATTGCAGAATATTGCGGCAGTAAGGCGACGTACAGCTGTGTAACAAAAAAATAGAAAGCACACAGCATATATTATTACTAAACAAAATAGTATTGCTTGGGGAAATAAAAATTTTTCAGTGTGAATGTATTTATTAAGCGGCTCACTAATTGAAATAAATTAATTTTAAATCGCGTCAAAAATAATCAGAGAAATGATAGAGTAGTGACTGTCCGCAATAAATGAACTTAAAAAATTCGGGGTAGGATTTGTTCGCATTTTTTTTATGCTTCAACAGGCCAAGAGGCCCAATTACAGAAACACCCAGGCTTGAGTTATTCACATAGATTATAGATTAATTGTGACCTCGCCGGATAACGAACCCGGAACCCTCGATGTGAGAGCCAGTGTCATGCCCACTGGGCTACGAGAGTCGTCCACAATAATCTACTTGATTTCTACCATAGATAATAATTCTTTGTGTATTCGGTACAGGCAGGGGCGTGCAGTGGGAACATCGCAGCATGACTTTTACGTAACCAAGTATTTGAAAAAAAAATTGGAATACAACATATATTTCGTAATATTTCTATCACAATTGTTATCATAGCATTCATATTTTGATATACCATAAAAACCTGTAGCATAAATATTGATTTCTATTTTTTTTCCAAAATATACGTTTACAAAAAGGTTATGCTTTTATGGTATAAGGTTATTCTTTTTTGGAACTGCTTGAAAAAATACTGAGAATAATACGTAATAGGTGTATATTTCAAAATTATTTTCTTTTCGAAAACTATGATATTTTAAAATAAAAATTCCTATTTTGTATAATACCTATACAAAAGACTTTAGGCGTGTCTCAGACCACAATAGTTAGTCGAAGCGCACCCTTCTTACTTAAATGTATCCCTGCTCTCATCCCTTGTAACTTCTTGTGGGTATTTTCATCAATTTCCCACATTTCTCCCTTTCTCTGTCTAGAACGAGGTATGCTGTAAATAAAACCGGCGATAAAATAAACTGTAGCATTTGGAATGATACATAGAACGCAGGAATAATCAAAGTATAGTGTGAGTGCAAAATCCCTCGTAAATTTTCCTAACTTTTTTTCTTTCTTTACTTTATTGCGATTACGACTGTCTTGAAACTCGTTCGCTGTTTAAATTCTTCCATTTATCTGCAGCCCTTATAGTTCAGCCAAGACACTGGCTTCTCATACCAGGAGTTTCCCGGCTAAGATTCTGGGTGAGGAGTTTTTTTTTCCTTTTATGTTACGTTATTATATGTTACACTCTGCAGGTTTATTTAAGATATTCATAAACTTTCACCTATTAATGCTCAGTCTCGCATCTTTTTGTTTCATTTTGATATGATAAACATTGGATCACATGGCTTTTATCACATGTAACTTTTGATCCTTGTAGGTACTTTACCTAGTTTCTACTTTCAACTTTGGGTTGAGTTGACATATCTTGTATTTTTACTTCCTTTATATTAACTTGTGGCGTCTGCTTGTCTTCTTGTCTGACGAAAAAAAATTTGGATCCATTTTAAACCCCTTTCCCGTGATCCAATCGAGCTGAAACTTTGCAAGCAGACTCGTGGCGACGATCAAGAAGATCTATCAAATTTTCATTTCAAAAAATTATTCAATTTTTGGATTTTTCAAATTTTGAATGGTTTTTTCATACAACTTATTAAGTTGTATGAAAATATTTCAATGCGTCTGCAGGTACTCTGCAGGTTTATTTCAGATATTCATAAACTTTCACCTTTAAATGCTCATTCTCGCATCTTTCTATTTCATTTTGGTATGATAAACATTGGATTGGCTTTTATCACATGTAACTTTTAATATTTGTACTTTACCTAGTTTCTACTTTCAACTTTGGGTTGAGTTGACATATCTTGTATTTTTATTTGTACATCGTTACTTCATATATTTTATATACTTATGTATCGTTATGTATTTCCGTACATGGCGACCTGTTCGCACTACTGCGATTTCACATTTGAAATACCACACAATAAAAGCCCTGAACACATACATAGTTAGTTCATATTGCATCAATAGCTCACTAACGATCCCTACAGTAGACGAAAGCATAGTAGTGTATACAATCTGCGACCGCGCAAGAAATAATCAGAACGTCCTTGACCCCCGCGGCGATAGATATGACTCCAGCAAAACAAGAATCGAATCTTAACATTTAAATATATTCCCGGACTTTTGTCACTCCCAGGACTCGATTCGCAGCTCTGGATCTTCCCGGGATTCGTGTTATATTAATAAAATAAAAATTTAAATATAAGATTTTTTGTTTGTTTTTTAGAAACATTGTTAATTTTATTTAAATTAAATTGTTATTATATATTCAACATGTATCTGCTGATAATGAGTACTATATTTAAATAAAGTTCTAAATAAATTCTAAATATTAAAATAATTCTAATTTAGATGAGATATATTGTATTTATAATGTATATTGTATATATTTACAATCAATTTATTATATTATGCTAACAAAAACAAAATATTGAAATTAAATACACACATTAAAACAATTTAATTTGAAATAGCATTTTAAAATATCAAGATGTTCAAGTTTTGCATTTGATAGTCTGCTTCTTGATTCTATACATATAATATTTCCAGCAATTGAAAAATCTTTCTGCTTCAACTGAAGTCATTCGAACAATTTTTGTAAATGATTGTTCGCGCTCATGTTGATACAAAAGCTTTTATTTTTTTAAACTGAATGATTTTATAGTACAGTTTTTTTACGAAGTTTAATAAATTCCCGGGACTCGATGCATCGAAAATCCCACGTATTCCCGGGAATCCATTCCCGGGTCAGAAACCCTAATCCTTACGGTTCGTGTAAAATATCAGTCGTTTTAATGCTATATATCCATTAAACTAAATAAATTAAAAAAACGGAAATAAACTACCGGACCGTCCTGTGGCTCCATACTTTCTCCAGCCTCAGACACGATGATTCAGATAAGATCATAACGACTCGCTCTTTCGGAGAGATATCTCCACCGTAAGGATCCGTCTAACTGAGTGGCGCAGCCTCATTTCCTGGAGCCGTATAATACACACACTGTTCCACAGAGCAGCGGTCCATGGAGCAGACGCTGCGTTAAAGTGGAGATGGCGGAATTGCAAAAGCTAGTTTAATATTTAAATTTTTTGTGGAACTGCATATATTTTAAAAGAGAATATTTTTTATCTCCGGTTTGCATTTGAAAAATTTTAAATTCTGAACAAAATACTGATCTTCGTTTAGTTCAATTGACTTTAGGTAATTTTCTTAATTATTATTTATTTATTATTATTTATTAATCTATTTATTTATAAATAATAATAAAAAATTAGGAAAACTGTTAATAAAAATTCTAAACAACCATCATATAAATAATCAGTTTTGTAAATAACCCTGTGTTAAATCTTTTTCTATATTTATTACTTTGTAACTTATTAATTTCTTACCTCACCCCCTTCTAACCGCATTCAACTATTACTAACCGTTTATATTTGAAATTAATTTTAATAGGTACAATTCTTATATTTATTAGAGAGACTAACAGGATAATAGGTACATGATACTCTAATAATATAACATTATAAATGAAGACTATGCCCATTATCCCAATTACAAGTGTCTTCGGCACGCTCAAGTAACATATATTTTTGCATTTAAATATAATTTACATGTACATTTATGTGTATTATATATTTAGTGTTTGAATGTAGTGCGATTAGTATTTAATAAATAATTGATTTAATACATCTGTAGGTTCAGGTCATCGTTGAGAAAATGAATGTTATGTATGACTGAGTTTTTGAACGATGATTTTTTACAGTAATTCTTGTGAAACGGTATTTTTTACAGTAAAAATGTTCAATCGTAGTTCAAACAAAACGTTAATTGTTCTATTAAAAAAGTGGTGTGACGATTTGAGAAAAAATGTTTTTATTTTTGATAAATTCCATTTTAAAATAATGGTGTTTTGTTCCAGGTCTCCAAATCGTTGGGGTAGTCTACAGCCGCCCGGGCCGCCCGGGCCGGCCGGATCCGCGCCAGGGTCCCCCGCCTCCAGCGGGCGCTCCGGTAGCCAAGGGCCCCCGCAGCCCAGCAGCGCCCCGGCCCCCCTCCCCCAGCGCCCCCAGCCAGAGATCACCACCCGCATGTTCGGCGACACGCTGCTAGCCAATAGGAGCTCGAAGCAGGTAGCTAGCCCCCGTAGCGCTCGCTCGCTGGTCGCTTGTAGTCGCTCGTGTCGATGCTTGTAGCTGCTTGGGATTTCGAGGCCTATTCCGCTGTACATTGTACTCGTGCGTAGACGGGAAGAAGAAACGCGCCAACTGCCCATTTTAGGCCGGCCGCACTTTGGATACGAATTATTGCGTACGTATTCGTACGACTATTTTCGTACGAATTGGAGCGCGCACATTGATTGCGTCTTGCGTTGTCACGATCACTTACCTTGCGCATTTCTCCAATGACGTTTATGCCGAGTGAATAATCTGTATCTTCTGGAAAACTCTATTTTGGCAGACTTAAATAATGACAAATTTCATGACTATCTATCTAATAGATTCACAAATGCTGGGGAGAATCATCGGAGAAATATTTAAAAGTTTTTCTGCTCGAAAGACATAATTATACCTCAACTTCATTAACCCTTATGTTACTACCCGGGCACCCGGGTATCCATTTCCAACTTCAAATTAAAATAATTTTATTAATAAACCCTTGATGCTTTTGATCGCCCGGATCCCCATTATTTGAGGTATTTGAAAGGGATTTATGTATTGTTTGATATAATTTTATTTTTAAAAAGGTATTTTTTTTATCTTAAACTTGTCTAGTCCTCTGAATACTACCCGAGGTACCCGGGTACCCATACGGTATTGATATTCTTATTCAGTGATATACATAAATTTCATCATCAGATTTCGTTCGTATTGTAAAAATGAATCATGTTTGGTTTGTTTTTGAGTCCCAACGTCACATCACCATGATGCGCAGATGATAAAAGTATAACATTCTTAAGTTTTTATGGTGCAAAAGAATATTTTTCAATATAATCATTGGATCCAAATAACAATAAATGACTGAATTGAGTTTTAGTCTTCTTTATTTTCGCCAGAATATATTTTTAATTTCGTCTCAATGTATCACGATTGCCATAATGCAAGATAAAATAATATGTTGTGCTAAAACACAACATGTTTTTTCATGACTTCTTTTTGGAAGTTATGAAGGGGTGTCCAATGTAATATTACGTTCACAGCCTTTGAGCGGCCAATTCTTTCACCTTAGTGAGTTTCTTGTCCAGATGTTAATTTTCCAGTGTTTATTTAGCCAGTAAGAAGACAATAATTTTCTGCATCAAATATCCACCGTACTTTTATCCCCTATTTGGCGGGCTTAGACGGAATGTATTGCATAAATGGTGTACATCGTCTGTACCAAATGATTGCTCATTGATTGTAGCAGTTGGGTTGTAGATCCATACATGCTGAAAATTTTTGAATTCAGTATTAACCATACGTATTTCACGTATCGACGCAGCTCTACCTTCATTCAATCGATGTTCTCTCATATAAGCATTACCGAAGCGAAGAAATTCGACGCTCGATACTGAGTATAAATTACATTTGAACAAATCAAAAATATAATCTGTATTTAGGTAATCGGCACCATACACTATCAGAATACCCATGAATGCATTTAACTCGGATGAAGTAAAATCCTTCCAATATGGTTTATTACAATCATGTTCGTTGTATTCATGATATTTTCTCCTGACCTATTTATTGGTGTGACGGACAATAGTATTTACCATTACTGGTGTAAAAACACATTTTAATGTAATACTAATTACACATTTTAATGCTTATGTATGAGGGGAGCTTTGAATTGACTAATACTATATTGTTCTAAAATTATGCAAAACCACAAAATTCCTCGGACTGGCAGTGTAATTACAGAGCTATATAGTAGTCTTTATTTATGAAGTACATAATATATTATGAGTTCAATGGGTGAACCCGTTAAATAAATTATCATATTTTCAAATTCCTTTGAATATTTGGCATATCATCATTACCACTAGTAATGGCTCTACAACCCCTGGTGGCTCATTGAATGACGCTTGTCAAAATTTTTCAGGGATTTTTATCTTGATTTCTGTTAAAAGAGAGCAAATTTATGTTAATTAATTTTCAAGCATAAAAAATGCAATCTTCTATTGATTCGATTACTTTTTTTGAATGGAAAGACGAAGATGGACTCCCAGAGTTCTTAAGTGGAGACCTTAGGAAAATAAAAAAGCCATCGGAAGACCTCAAAAGAGATGGGCCGATGACATAACCGTTGTGGGGGGAAGAAAATGGCTGCATTTAGCAAATAACAAGAAAGGATGGAAGGGTATGGAATATGCCTATATCCAGCAGTGAGATTAAGGCTGAAGAAGAAGACGTATTAGTAAATTAAAATGAAGTTGCATGCCGTTTATAAAGAACATGCACTTTTGATGATAACTTTCAGATACTGATTTAATGAATTCAAGCAGGGTCGAACATTGGTCAACAAAATCGATGATTTCGTGTTAGCAAATCTCAGAGTTTCTGTATAAATTAATTTCCCTCCCCAACACGAGTACTTATCTCGAGATACAACTGCCATTTACGAACCGTAAATTCCAAGATTTTTTTCAAAGACTTCTCGGATCCTTTCATCGTGTTTTGATAATCCCTAATTGGAATTAGTCTATGTATCTTATTAGTAGTTCAAATAGTCTCTTATAGTATGTAGCGTATTGAAAAAATGGAGAAGACGTTTGTACGTTGGTAACATAATACATATACGTTAATGATTTAAGGAGACTTGTTATTCTTTTTCTTAAAAAAACAAAGAGGTATTTTCTATACACTTCCCGTAAATCCCGTCCACTTCCTGTAATGAATTGCTAATACAAATTAAAGTGTATTTTCGAATAGTAATAGAAATTCTTTTACTACACACTAATTGCTTTCACACAATGTTTACAGCGTATTATTCTTTTAATTATCATTAGAAAATATTTATTCCTTAAATGTATAAAAATGATTTTTTTTATAATTTATTATGTTCTTTGTTTAAATGTATTGTTTAAATAATTGAAAAAATTATAACGAGCCCATGAGATAGTAGGCATAATAACACTGACTAATTGGTCTCTCGAATGCAACTAGATCAAACAGGTTTTCAAAAATTCATTTTCACACATGTTGTATTAAAAAAATCTCATAACAAAGGAAACATAAAAAATTGATTGCAGCAATTTTAAGCGCAGTAAGCTTGTATGTGGTGGTGTCAAAATAAAAGGGGCAAAGTCGACCTATACATTTTTTACAATAAAATATCAATTTATAATAGAAAGATGTTAAGTTTTTGTAGAACATTTAATTTATTTGCCATACACAATTTTTTTAAAGAACCATCTTCATCGTTATTCAAATAGGAAATTAAGAACACCACCTTGAAATTTTTAATAAATTGTATTTTTTTACTTTCTTGTACCTATATATTGAAGTTTAAAAAAAAATTTTTCATGACCACATTATTTAAAAAATCCGAAAATTGGGCACGTTAGCTCTCCTTTTAAGACTGGTAGAAGAAAGATCTTAAAAACCATCAAGCCGAATTTATTCAAATTTTGCACACATCTTATATGTAACTTTATCATTGATTTAGTATACTTTTTTGCATAAAATACTCCATTTGCTTTAATGAATTTTTAACTTGAAAAAATTGAAAAATATTTATGAAATGATCTCATTTGCACAAAAAAAAACGGATTTTATTTATATATGCTTCATCATCGCATGGCATCATTTAAAAACAAAATAATTAACTTTTTCATTTCACTCAAACCCGGCGACATGGTTATCTCCACCAGTTGCGCGTGGTACTGAGAAGAACCTTTGCGGTACAGCATTTTTTATATACATACAGCTCCGCCATTTTTAAATTTTCTAAATAAATAGCTAAGAAAAATTTAACCAACAATGTATGCAATAGTTACGTCAAAAAAATGTTTTTATGGTGGTAAAACCTCTCAAGTATTTCCGGTTAAAAAAAAACAAAGCTTTTTTCTGGCAACGAAAATAAGGTTCTTGAAATAACAGAGATGTGATACTTCTTTCTTTATCACAAGATGAAGCCCTCGTAGTCCAGTGGCAACGATACTGGTTTCTCATTACGGATATTCTGGGTTCAATTCCGGCTTATGTCATAATACGTCAATTTTCTCAAATCTGGGTATTTTTGTAATATGTTTCATTACATATTGTTGTAAAATTAAAATAAGGTACGCAAAGAGCATTTTTTTTTAAATTCTGTATTGAAAACGAAATATACAGGGTTAATTGGAAAACATTAATAACCTCGCAGGACTATATTCCTGCCGTGATAATGAGTCGAAAATGTTCTAGCTATCATGACCTAATATCAATAGTTATGGAGATATACGACATCAAATTTTGCATTTTTTTTTCAATATTTCTGACTTATTTTTTGTAAAACGTTGGATTATCATTACAGTAACTTATATCGATTACGAAAAATTCATTTGTTTCAATGTAAGTTAAATAAAATTATAAAAACCCCGTAAATTTTCCAATTGGAATTCTAAGGTTTTTATTTTTTTATTTGACTTGTGTTAAAGGGAATGAATTTTACATATTCGATATAAATTACTATAATGATGGTCCAACGTTTTTCAAAAAAATATTGAAGAAATATTGAAAAAAAAATGCAAACTTTGATGCATATCTCCATGACTATTGATAGGTCATAATAACATTTTCGACTCATAATCAAGGCAGGAATATAGTCCTGCGAGGTTATTAATGTTTTCAAATATCCCTGTATACACTTTGCAGTGACACTGAATATTACATTTTTTTATACTGTCCTTAAAGTTAAAACTTAAAGTGATTTATACTTATTCAACGTTGTAACACTAACGTTAAAACATTGAATAAATTGATTCTCGTTTCTTTTGTCTCAATAATGAAAAATAATTTTTAATCATTTAGCACTGGGTTTTGTCATTGTTTTTGTGCGATTCGTATTGTATTGTTTTTCAATATTTTTTGTTACACATTTTTAAACTATTTCATTTTTATTTTAGTAAAATTTTTTTGGTCAAGCTTAGTTTTGTAAAAATAATTTAACAGATCATGGGTTCGAGCTTTATCCAGAGAGACTTGCAGTACAGTCCCATATTGCAATTTTTTTTTTTAAATAATAGTAATATTGATACGACGTGTGCATGCATCTTATTTAAAAACGATCAGATTTTCTTACATTAACAGGGTAGTACTTTGAAGAAACATCATAGATGTCTCATAGAGATGAAATTATTTTTTTATGGAAAGGAGGTATGGAAGTCTTTGAGTGTTCGTAGGGCTTACGACTTATCGTACGGCTGGCTTAAGTGATAACTTTACATAATGTAACGTTCACCATTTCCACCCATGATAGAATACCACATCTATAAAAAATTTTAAGGTTGTATATATATATTTAAGTTTTACAACCCGTTTTATATGTATGTTGTTATTATCATTATCACGACCGGCATTCAAAGTAATTAAACACAGATGTCACTAACGAGATATTTATCGGAATTTTTAAAGCAATATCCTTTACATGAATTATTATCATTACAATTTCAAGTAGTATTTTGAATAATAACGTAATTTATTGGAACAGTAGGGGCCTGGATTATTAGTTACTCCCCTGAATAAGTTTTGCAATTCACGTTTTTGGGTCTTCCCCGTCAGATTTCTTGTACGCCGATGTTCCGAATGTTTGCACTCCAAAAGCTTCCGTTCGCGGCGCTGATTCTCCCCGAGCGCTTAATTTCGGCTGCATTGAAAATCAAACGAAACTGTTTGACTTGGACCGAAAGCTCAATCAATGGTTACAGGCGGCTCCCGGGGTTTATCGGCTCGGGGGTGGGCTCGAAGGCTTCGCGGGTTCCCCAGAGGGCTTAGCCGCTAAAAGCGCGCTGTGCCGCCGATTAATCTATTCTGTGTGATTTTCTTCTTTGAGCTGAGGAAGCGGATTACAATTTATGTAATAGTAATGTGGGATTCGGACGAGGAATTGGATTTTAGCTAAATTGCGGTAATTCATTTAAAAAAAACGTTTTCATTAGGTTGCCTGATGGCATTTTTGTATGATTACCTAGTTAATGATGTTGGAACTGCTCTTTTCACGAGGTTAATTGAAAAAAAATTAAGTAAATTAAACATTTAGAAATATGAATGTAATAGAAACTAGTCCGCCTCAGCACAGGAATCCCTAGTGAGGAGAACTAAGAACACGAATGTCAACAATAACATTGTATATACACACTAGTATGTTAAATTGTATCTGAATAGAACCTAATAACAAAAATGTACACATATATTTTCTTTGTGTCTTCATAGAATTAAATAATTTACCGAATAGGTACCTAGATAGAGGACAGTTAATTTGGTAATTTGAAGGATTTATCTTCGAAGAGTTAGATAGGTTACTGAATATATAGAGGATAGTTTATTTGGTATTCCACTTTTTTAAGGAATCTTCTGGTACTCATGGAATGTGTGGCGTTATGTATGCATCGGATTATATAGTGAATATACTCACATTATATGTACGCAGATTTTTTTTCAAATAATTTAGTTAACAAGTATCATTTCGTTTACAAGATTAAATGCTTCTAGACGGTCGTAAAGCCAAGGATGGAATGGTGAGGAAAAAATAATGACGCGAGCAGCACGGAGGCGTGCTGCCCATTCCTGGTTCCTGATTGTCGGCTTGGTCAAACAATACGGCCTGACACCACAGCAGGCCTTAATCACCAGGCAAATAATTAATAAATTCAGGATAACTTATAGAAGTCCCATAGAGATAAAGCTAAATTATATATGAGAAAAGTGGATGAAAGTCTTCATAAGATGGATCAGGGCTTACAACCTGTATAAGCTGGCTTGAGTGATCACTCTGCACAATGCAACGTTCATCAATTCCATCGTAAGAACATCCACACGTTATCAATTTTTTAAAATTCGATATAGGAATCGAGAACCTTTTATATATGTATTGTTAGGTCATCATCATCTCGTATCATCTACTATGGTCTCTGTTAGATACATCTGTTGATTTTTTTTCTCATTAACATGTAAGTATACACAGCTTTCGTAACTTGTAATGATACCTCTATATTTAATTTTTTTAGCCTACCGGAATACAAATCATACCCCAGTTGTAACCGGTTGTTCCGGTAATTTTTATTCTTAATTTCATTCTTATAGATCCATTTTCATTGTTTAAAATATCAAATAAGTATGTTCTAAAATTGTAGCTTTACAGAGAAATACAATATGTTTTCTTTGAATATATATGCATAAACAGTGTTATTTGGAAAACTCTAACCTCACGGGACTATATTCCTGTTTTGTTTATTAGTCTAAAATGTTCAAGCAACCGTGACCATAATCAATAGTTAAAGAGTTATACAATATCAATTTTTTTTCCAACATTTCCGTCTTATTTTTTACAGAACGGTGAATATTCATTACAGTAATTTATATAGATTACGAAAAATTCATTCGTTTTAATACAAGATAAATAAAATGATAAAGTCCCTGCAGAAATTCCAGTTGGAATGTTTTGCAATTGAAATTGCAAGATTTTTATTATTTTTTGACTCTTATCAAATGGAATTAATTTTTCATATTTGATATAAGTTACTGTGTAGTCCCGCATTTTATAAAAATAAATCAAAAATATTGAAACAAAAATGCAAACTTAGATGTCGCATTTCTATTGATATTAATTAGGTCATGGTTGCTTGAAAATTTTAGACTCAAATCAAGACAAGATATAGTTCTGATAGGTTATTGATGTTTTCCAAATAACCCTGTATATGTCAAAAGTTAATATAAAAATTAATATAACATACATCATTTAAAGGGGTTCTTTGAATTTATTACAGAAACATATGTATTTAACAATATCTAATAAAAGAGGGATTTACACATCCATTAGCTAATTCAACCAGAGATCATAATTGATGTGGCCACCTCAACCTCTGGGAGGACTCAGAGGTTAGGGCCACTGTGTGTATGTGGCGCCATCTGCATATGACCCACGAAGCTCTAATTCTGTAGATTAAATTAAATTGGTTTCTAATGCAATCTGTGATGATTGCACAAAGTGCTGACTAAGCTCGACGCCGGCGCAAAGGGGTTAAATGTGCCTTTCAACTCAAGATCTTCTAATTAATGATTAGGTAATCAATTACGATTTCGGGATCTGTATATTTCAATTAATAATTTAATGAATCAAAGAGAAGGCCACAGAGAGGGCTTGATTTCAGGTAACGTGTAATTTAAACTAATTATGAAATAGTGGAACAAAAAACAGTGGAAGCGCTATTTATCCCAAAGAGCCATTCTGAGCTAAGAGGATGATCAAGAGGTGCCTTTTATATTATTGATCGAATTGGCGTTAACTTATTAGAAATTATACATGGATGTTTATAAAACTAAAAAAAAATGTTAACTCTACTTGGGTTTAATTATATATTATCTACTATTCTTCCCGAGTTTCGAGAGTAACAACCTCCCAACAGCAGAGTATTAATCATGAACTGAATTTAAATATAGAAAAAATAATTGGCCGTATTCTGAAAATAGCAATATTGCTATTTCTGTATCTTGACAGTTATTGTATAAACATTGGAATGCCGTCAATTTTGACTTCTAAGTTAGACTGGTTTGAAATTAATGAACTCAATCAGCAAGAAAGCTCTAAAACAAGTTAACAAGTTAAGTCATTCATATTTTGTGATATAAGGCGGTTTGTTAATGGCAAATGTATGAATTCGGTCGGCGGCATTCTACCTTCTCTGCCTACCCCTACAGAGAACAGCATGATTGTTGGCTTGTTAGTTAATTATTATTAATCGTTAAATACGTTACCGTTATTGTGCTTCCCATTTAAGTTTAGGACAAATTTTGAGAGTCGCTGTTATTAAATGGGGATGTCGTAGTTTAATATTTTTTCAGTTTTGATTTATAATACATGTTATGAAAAAATGTTCCATTTACACTTGTTATATTGAATAAATATATTTTTTAAATTACGATAAATTAAAGATATCTCATGGAGACGAAGATTTCAATCAAGAAAAACGATTTTGTAAAAATAACGTTGATATTTCTATGGGCAAAAGGAACAATCAAATGAATAAAAAATGAAGGTTTTCAGAAAAACGTAAATATAAAGGAAAATGTAAAAATAACTTACATATTTCTGTGGGCAAAATGAAAAATCAAATGATTAAAAAAATGCAGGTTTTCAGGAAAACCAAAACAAAATTTTGAAATTTCGTTTGTTTACGAAATACCTTTGTTATATTTTTATCTAATTTTCCCACCATTAGTTATGTTTTTTGCACAAGAACCTCAAACCAAGTTGAGAATGTAGTTGTTTCTTGCGAATTCTTAAAATAATTAATCAAATGTCATTTGTTCTTTTTCAAAACATTTAAAAAAAATCGCATTTTATTTTATTTCCTGATTTATCTAATTTTTTCTTGCTAGATATGTGCCTAAAGAATAACTCTGCATATTTAACTCAAAACTCGATCTTATTGACTCGTTCAGTTGTCACGATTTACTTCCTTGTTTCTGTTATTTCTTGCAAACATAATTTTTTAGCGTTTTTCCATGAATTTTTAAAGGAAAATTAAATTACAAAATACAGATCTTTGGAGGTAAATGTGGACGTCGGTAGTCACCAATTTGTGGTGATCAATGAATGAAGAGTAGGTTGCTTTAGGGTCACCACCCTTAAGTAACGAGAATTCTCCAAGGTCGTGGAATGTTGATAATTTATTTACTCCATAAAACAATTACAAGTTATACATAATAACGATACTAAAGACAATGATAAAGACTTAGACGGAGCAGGGTATTCGGCCTACGCCGGGGATAATTGAGACTGACGTGCCTGTGAGGGCGTTGGCTATTTTTATATGTTTTGGAAACAAAAAACTCTCTTGAAGTCTGGCTGTATGCCTGAGCTGACGATGCTCCGGGCATCGACATGTGTCGATGGCTCGTGTACAAGGCTCTGTGCCTTAGTTTTGTCAACGCAGCAGACTCGCTACGTCTGTGTGTGTGTGACCAGATTGGTGGTTATGTATTTATGGGATGAGACGCCTTAGACCAAAGGCGAATTCTTTCCCAACCGATAAAGATGTACAAAATTTTGCAACATTGTGTTTCAAATCTCATACTAAAATAAATTATAGATTCTAGTAATTGCAGCCCTGCGATCAGAATCCATCGAATCTCCCACCAGGCCCTGCTGATTCGCTTACGTACGCCGATATTGGATAACAAGTTAATCCATGCAAGACAAGCGTCTAAGTAATGGGTTACATTGCTCACAG